>VXAY01005820.1:42594-134523 GCA_013399855.1 Oxyruncus cristatus
AAAAACCCACAAACAACCCCCCCCCCAAACCAAAAAAAAACCCACAAAAAAACCCTCAAACAACAACCCCCCCCTACAAACAAACAAACACACAAACAAACAAACAAAAAAACCCACAAAAATCAAAACCAGGAAGGAAATTTAATGAATCCATCCAAGGAGCTCTTCTCAGTAATTATGCCTGACTGGAAAATTGTCTGCTTCAAAGAACAGAAACCTGAAGCTTTATTAGTAACGAGAGATCTCAAGTTTGTAATGAACTGAAAACAGCAGTATCGCACATTTCACATTGTATCATCTTGTCACAGACATTCCCTGTTTTCAAATACTCTCTGAAGGACTAATTTTTGCATGACCTGACAGAGAGGAGAATAAAATAAAACACTTCCAGTGGTTCAGAACATACAGTTTGGCTTGTCTAGGAATCAGGTGGTTTAACCCTCCCCAAATTTCAGTGCAGATGTGCAAACTTTTTATGCACATCTTTGTGTGAGAGGGAATAAACTCAGGCTCACTGCATAGCAAACCAGGAAAACGATTTGAATTTAAGTTGGGGTTTGTCGTTCTCCGCAAGGTGTCCCGTGGGGAAAAAAACCCCCTTCCTCTCAGGAAGAGAAAAGGAGGTGGCCGAAAACCGGGCTCCTGCTCTGTCCGGTCCGTGGACCAACCCAAAACCCCCCGAACAAGAGACCTCCCCGCCTTCCCCGCGGCCACCGCGGTTCCGGGAGCGCGGCTTCGCTCCGTCCGCCCAGCCCGGAGAAAACACATGGAGGGGGGAGGCGGGCATAGGGAAAAGGTTCCAACATCTCTTTTCAAGCCTAGGGCCGGTGGGGTATTTGGAAGACTAATTAAATATGACCGGATATACATTAGAAAATTCCATATGCTTTTGGAATTCTGGATTGCATTAACAACTGAAATTGTAATTACGGTGTTGGCCGAGGAAGGACATGATGAACCACATTTTCTGGGGCATTTGGATGTACCTGCTGCATACACAGGCTCTTGTAACATGACATTGAGAAGGAAACCACAGAAAATTCCAGGGCTCCAAGTGACCACTAAAGGGCACAATTTTTCCACTGTTCTAGAAGAAAAAAAAAAAATCTGTCAACTCAGTATTGCAAGACTAATTTTGTCTTTTTCAAAATAGTCATCACCCTACCACTGGATCACACACAATTCTTTCGTTTTGGAGAGGAGCTGTAACATACAGTTCCCTTTCAAGGGAGGCAGGTATTGTTATTTAGATCCAATATATTTTCAGGTTTTCAGATCATTAACTCTGAGAGGATCATAAACCACACCTGCACTTCAGCTTACATCTGACTTCACAGGGTTTACAGCACTAAACATAAATCTGCCCTGTTGTTGAAGATGGCACTGGTAAGTCTTTGCAAAGAACCTCACTACCTAGCAAAGCCTGGGCCAGGATATCACCATGCTGATCTTTGCTGATATTTTCATCGAACTGTGAAAGCAGACAGAAAAGAGCTCCCCCACCCAGTGACAACTGGAGTGAAACTGTCTGATTTCACAGGTGTTAAATCCAACAGCTGTTACCTGGTAATGACACAGCCAACATTTAATCTATCACAAAGAAGGACAGTCAAAAGCAGCGTGCCTATTCCTACTATGTGTCCAGTGGAAACTAGTTACATGCAGAGAGGGCAAATAACAAGTTTAAGACAGTATAACAGAAATCTGTACACTTCCTTTACCCCTTGCTGGAACAATCCTGAAGTTATCCCTATACTTAGTTCATCAGAACGCATCAGGAAACTCTGATTTATTCCAAGATAAATATGACATTCACTTTAAGTTCTCTTTCCTCTGTTAAATACTTGATTTTGCAATTTTACTTCCTCATTCTTCTAGTGTAAGATTGAGACATTAATGTCTGGTATCACAGAAGTTGATATTAGGAAGATGATGAAAGGCACTGCTTAGAGAAGTGTTAACAGCAGGGTAGTTTAGAGTCAGATTTGGGCTATTTCCAAAAACAGAGACTCCACAACCCCTCAGATCAACCTGATCCAGTGTTTGATCTAAAAAATGCTGGAGTCAGTCAACAAGACACCTTCTACTAACTTTAACACTTTATGAGCTACCTTGCACAATCACACTTGTTATTTAGGCTCATAAAATACTCTGGAAAGATCATGGAGGTTTTCTGAAATCAAATGTTTCTGCACTCAACTTCATAAGACAGTTTGACCCAGTGGTACGGGAAGGATACAAAAATCATTCTAAGTAAGTTTGAGTCAACTAGTTAGATGTCTGTATATTTATCAATTTTCTATGTCTTATTTGAAAAAAAACCCAATGTAAATCTCCCAAATAACCTCTCATAATTCACAATTTAAAAGAAAAGAATTTGTTTTCTGTTTTATACTGAATTTATCTATATATACTTTAGCTTTAAGGACTTTCAATAATACTAAATAAAAAGGCCTTGGCTTGAGACCAAATTATCACTGTACGAATTCAGTAAATGAATCAAACAAAAAATTGCAGAAAAACTACACAGTTTATATAATTGTATAATGACAACAATTTTCTGAAAATTGGCATGGTGCTGCTTCAGCTAATTAAAAAAACCCCTCCACCAACTTTTCATTATCTACAACCAAAGCCCAGAGCAGGATTTTGGGGCTGGGAAGAGACCCCTTCACTGGAAAGAGAGCAGAAACAAGGAAAAAAATTAAAGAAAATTTATACTTCAGAGCAACAAATTTCGACAGAGCGCTAAGATTTCCTCACCCCCCTCTACATTTAGATCCTTGAGTCTAGTATAAAGGCTTTTCTTCCTGCTGTCCCTTCCCACACTTTTTGTTGAGTCATCCTAACTCACACTGGTCAATGCACCTGTAGCATCAAGAAAAGCTAAAATTCATGGCTTAATCCAGGCAGTTTGGATGGGGAAAGTGAATTGTAAGGGCGAAAGTGGCTTTGTGTCCTTTCACCTGTGTTGAGAGACTCAAGAGACAAGCACAGGCTTATGGTAGCCCTGATTCTGGCTGATGAGCCCATCAATCTAAGAGAATCTGTTTCGAGTTTCTGTTGATTCAATATGGTAATTCTATTCTCTACTCCCTAAGAAGGGAATAAATTCTACTGTTTCACAAAAAGGAACTATTGTGGGACAAAATATATACTTCAAGTGTTCAAAAGTGAAAAGGATCACAGGAACGGCTGAGAGCCAGCTCCTCTCTTGCCAGGACTGGCAGAGCAGGCAGGGCCCTCGGTCCCACACTGCTGCAGAGGCAGAACAGGTGGGAACTGCCCTTGCACTCCTCGGGCTTGCTGACCTCTGCAAGGCAATTGGGTCCACTCTTGAAGAAAGGACCTTTCCCCCAACTCCATCGCCCCCAAATCCATTATATCCTCCCAACTCCTATTTTACAGGGGTGTTTTGGATGAATCTTGTTGCTTACCTGTTTTATCACAGCAGCGTCAATAGACCTAATAACCATGATAACTGCAGTCTGGCAAAACCCAGGCATAGGAATGAGATCTGGGGAAGGGGGTAATGAAGGTACACTAACAAGATTTGACAGTCTGTTTGTACAGTTCTTTATTATTCTTTTGGTATTCACTGAGTGCTCAGCAATGCACAGCATTAGTTCTTTCTGTAATTAAAAACCAAATAAAAGTGGTATTTACTAGAAGAATGATGGTTTAATTAAATAGAAAACAGCCATAAGGAGCAGTTACACAAACCTTCAGAGATCCCTGAAAGCTGTGGTCAGCCAGCCCTTTTAGCAAGGAGGCTCAATTTTGGAGTTCTTCAGCTAGTTTTATTAGTCAACATGCACTTTCTTGCACAAGACAATCTGTTCCAGCTACAAAGAAGTCAATGTTAAGCTCACCTGTTAAGTCTGAATAGCAGTTTTATCCTTTTTTCTGACCACATCACATAAGCACCTAATAAATAAACAATATTTTAAAGAGTTTAGTTTTTAAGGAAAGTGTTCTGCCTCAGCATGTTCAACTAATTACTCTGTAACAGTTAGAGCTCAGGAAAAACATACAGTAACATGTTTAAAAGTCAACATGATAATAGTGCCCTACAAGTTGTAGGGCTAATTGGATTTCTTCATAGGATTGGATTGGGTTTTGCTGAAGGAAAAATAAATGAGAGGCAAAATGAGAAAAGAAAGACTGTTCCAAATAGCTAGATATTAGATACAGGCCTTGCTCCCAGTTTGCCTGTTCACCACACAAGAACACTAGACAAGTCACCTCTGTCCCCAGGCAGCTCAAACATCAATTCTGACAACCACTTATTGATGCAAAAAACTCATTACTCTTGGACTGATCTTCACACTGTACGGAAATTTTGCCAAAACCTTCACTAAATGAAAATGGACTTCAGTTTGCCACAAGAAAGGCATAAAAACCCAAATGAGACAAGATGCTATAATGGCCAGTGGGTATGAAGACATGAGTGTAAGTAAAAGCAGGGTACCGCTCTTATCTAGTAAGTACTAGCCACAGCCACTATAGTAAAACACTGAAGATACAGTTTGAATGATATCTCTTTTCTGACCCTTTACCTCACCAAGCTGATCTACACTTGAGTTTTTACACATAAAATTCCATAACTCCAGCCTCGAAGTGATGGAACAGGAACTTGCTGTTTCTCTCAGCAGATCTCAGCTATCAAGTGCACATCTTGGACCTGCAAACCTGAACTTAGACACTCCTTATGCAGTTATTTATTACCTACATGATCCTTCCGCAGTTATTTGTTATCTACATGATATAGGAAAAACCTATAGCAAGGACATCAGTCCATCACTGAGGACACAGGTAGTACACCTTTGTCATCAACATATTGCTGTGAGCCACCTTCCTGGGCAGGCTGATTGCATGTTAATGGTTAAAGATTTGCTGAATCAGAATATATTACAAATGAGCAGGCTTGTGTGGGCAGAAGCCGTGCTTAATTTCATGCAGAATTGATTTTCCTGAGGTCTATGATTAATTTGAATACTGAATTATTTGATGGCACTGAAATGAGATATAAGGTTGTTTAGTACTTCTGACAACAGATGAATTAAGGTTTTTGAATGTTTCCATCCATTCCTAGAGCAGAACAAGTTTTGATTTGCCTTCTGACCAAGTTTGTGCAAAGTGTACATTAAAGAAAGGAACTTGCGTTTTTTGTGGGAACTGCTAATTAAAAACAGAAGTAAAAGCTCTAGAGATTACAGATCTTTCATTTACCCTCAGAGTAGGAACAAGAGCTCATCTGTGCTGCATCTCCAGCCAGAACTGCTACCTGAGCCATTCCTGCTCTGCAGTGTCCCCCATCAGATTTATATACCAGCTGTCACTGAGCAATCTGGTACATTATATGGGGAAGTGATTTCGCTACCTTCATTTGGATGAAACCATTTCATAAAATTCACGTTCACTAAAATCAGTAAAGCAAATAAAGGACAGACCCTACACTGCAGAGAACACTGATGGGATTTGGTCACTTTCCTTCCCCTCTTCCTTCGCTGAAAACTGTGTTTTCCTTCGCACCCTTTCTGATACCACATTGCTGCATCATGGGGTATTTTTGGTTATTTGCCATACAAACAGAAACCAGCAGTTCCCATGGACCAGCCATGGCATGACCATCAAGTAACACTCAGCAACAGCGAGCCAGGTTCTCTGAAGGCACATTCAGCCCTTAGGAATGGCAGTGTGTAGACAAGGATCAATTAAATTATTATTCCAGAGTGAAGTTTTTCCACCAGGTGAAGACCACAAGTATGATTTTCTGCTCTAATCCTGGACAATATGTAATGAACATTGATGCGTGCGGTGCATTTCCCAGCTTGACTACAAGCTATATTAGAGAATTATAGGTGCACCTTTCCCTGTATCTTAAGTATGCTTTGAGAGGAGCTCCACATTGCATAAGTAAAAATGTTAAGTTTGGGATTGATCAAGCTGGCAGTTACCTGCTGTCATGGATTAACTCCAGCCAGCAGCTCACTTCCCATCAGTGGGATGGGAGAGAGAATAGAAAGGGTAAGAGAGAAAACTCATGAGTTGAGGTAAAAAGTTTAATAATTGAAATAAAATAATAAAAAATATAAATTGTAATGAGAAGGAAATTAACAAAAAGAGAGAAATAAACCCCAAGACAAGTGATGCAAATGGAAACAATTACCTGGCCCAATGCCCAGTCAGTTCCTGAGCAGCAGCCCCTCACCAACCTGCTCCCCATTTTTATAGCTGAGCATGATGCCATATGGGCTGGAATATCAGTCAGGGTCAGCTGTCCTGGCTGTGTCCCCTCCTAACTCCTTGTGCCCCCCCCAACCTGCTCACTGGTGGGGTGAGGAGCAAAAAAGACTTTGGTCCTGTGTAAGTGCTGCTCAGCAACAACTAAAGCATCCCTGTGTTATCAATACTGCTTCCAGCACAAATCCAAAACGGCCCTACTGTAAAGAAACTTAACTCTATCCCAGCCAAACCCAGCACACTCACAGAGACAGACAACTGGGGACTGCTGCCTCCTTCCCAACAGGGCTCAAGGGAGCAGAGGAAGGTACCCCCCCCCAGTAGGTAAGGACTGACTCTACTGCCCCCATACCATCCCTCTGGGTGGAAGCAGCAGTAAGCCCAGCTTGCCCCCTCATCATACTCTCCTCCCACCTGACCTTTGTGCCGGGGCTGCAAAATTTAAAAGCAGAGGCTGCTCAGGCAGGCTACCTGTTCGTTCCCAGATAAGAAAAGCAATCCCACAGACAAAATACCAATCTGTTTCCCCTTCTTCCCCCACCCTTCCCACTCCTCCACCCCCGCCCCAGTCAGAAATAATCCAGAAGTCTCTCTTCAATCACATCTATCTGTTCAGCAGAATTTTGAGAGCAGCTCAACATTTCACTTGCTGACAGGCACCCTAATCCCTTTCCAACTCTGTCAGCCTGAGAAATCACCATCTTGAAAACATTCCCTGCATACCTAACACAGGAATTCTTATTTACAGCAGCACTCCCAGCACCAGTCTCTGCTGTGTAGCCAGACCCCCGTGGGGCAGTGGGGCTGAGTGCAGGGCGGGGACAGCCTGCTGAGCCTGCCGCCAGGATGCACCCGGAGAGCTGCGTGCTTCTGCTGGACACTTGCTTCAGCTGAGCACAGGCGAGAGCAGGTCAGTGTGTTGTTCACACCTCCCGGTGCTCTGTGCTCTGGATGTGCAGGAGCTGTGAACAGAGACAGCAGAAACTGTGGCAGTCAGCATCTGACTAGGCAGAGGGTCCCCATGCAGGGAGCCTGGGGAGAAGCCTGCACCCTGCCAGCTTGCGCACTTGCACAGGCTGTGCTGTTCTTCAAGGATGACATGAGGGATGGAGGAGATTCTGAGTTTACAAAGTTTATCCCAATTTTTTCACAGCTATTCCAAAGCTAACAGAGGTAATCCTTTTCCTTATAGACTTTGCTCCTCTCTTGAACACCAGCACAGATAAACAGCACTATTTTCAGCTGTTTGCCACAAGGGTTTGATATCAATCAGAAAATGGTAAGTTTTCAAAAATTTAATTGAAGCCTGCTGAAATGCAGATGTAAGATTCTGCTCACCACTGGAGACAGATGGTGACTGTTATGTGCAGAGCTCTGCAAAATATTTTTTCTTCCATAGGTTAGAATGGTGCTTCCTCCCAATGGTATCTCCGTTTTTCTGGCTAGAGCTGGAATAAATCTGTAACCTGCTCTACAGATCTTTAGTGCAAGAAGGGAGATAGGCTTTCAGTTCAAGAAGTCGTGAGGAAGTGCTGGCTTCAGCCATTTGAGCACTTGCAAGAAGTGTAATGAGTCCAGTACAAATTCTTTTCTGTACAGACACAGATAGATGCAAAATGTAATCCACAAAATGGTTATTTTTTAAAGGATTCCTGACAATGCATATGTACGTTCAGAAGAGTTCTATTGTGTGTTTGTGAAAGCTGAATTGTCTCATTTTATATTATAGTTAAATGGCACTAATGCTTGTGAAAGCAAGTTATATTTTCTGCCCCTGATGTGACTTGAACTTTGTGTCCATCAGCACTTCAAGAAAACTGGTTTTGGTTATGTTTTCATATAACTTACCAGAATTTCACTTCATTTCCTGATGTGACTTATTTCACGCACTTACCAGAACAAGTACTTTTCAGGAACTCGTGCAAACACGTGTAGGCAGTAGTGAGCTGTCTATCTACTTACAGTGTCTGTGTCATGTGCACCTTGACTAGAAAGGCGACTCTACTGTTTTACTCATCTCTGACACTAAGGAGAACTTATCATGCTCTGAAGAACTAAGAAAGAAGTGTGCTTGGTGATGGCTCTAGTGCAGCATTTGCAATGCCATCTGCAGGAAAGGTTTTCTTAGCTCAGACCAACCATCTAGGAGCCAAAGCCTTGTGTAAGTCTGGAAGGGCACTTGGCCTAAAATATTCAAGGGTTATTATATCTGAGCAAAGAAAACTTAAGAATAGAGGATTTCCCCCTACACAGTTTTAGGGGAGGGTTCAGATGTCAATTGTTATTAAAATACCTCTAAAAAAACGTGTTCAGTACAACAGTCTGAAATTCAGATAAGACTCTGCAGGAATAAATATTGTGATAAACCTTAAAATGGAAATTTGCATGGATTTTTTTATGCAACTTCTCATCAAAAGCTTCATTCTCAAATACATTTCACAGTTCATTCATGCTGAGAAACACCTCCTATCTTTTAAACCTCGAGACTGTTGGGCTGAACAAAATGTGTACAGTTTGCTTTTAACTGTTTCAGCACATTGCACAGAGAAGAAATCAGAATGCCAGAGGAAATTCCCTGATTCCCGAGCAGCAGCCATATAAGTCGGAAAACCCAGTAAAAATCCAAGTCATTCCATCTTCACTGTTATTTTAATCAAAATTAATCAGTTCAGTTTGGCCATCATTCATAAAGACCATTTTCTGTCTTTCAGCTGTATTACCATTGCAGCTGTGGTTTAACCTGAGAGGAAATGTAATAATGAGGGCACTTGGTGTGTTCAGCCGGAGAAGAGGAAACTGAGAGTCACTGCAGTTCCAGCTTCCTGGGCAGGGGCAGAGGAGCTCTGCTCTGTGGGAACCCGGGCAGGACCCAGGGAATGGCTGGAGCTGTGTCAGGGCAGGGTCAGGTTGGATCTCAGGAAAAGGTTCTTCCCCCAGAGGCTGGTTGGGCACTGACCAGGCTCCCCAGGGCAGTGGGCACAGCCCCAAGGCTGCCAGAGCTCAAGAAACATCTGGACAATACTCTCAGGCACAGGGTGTGACTCTTGAGCAAGGTCCTTTGCAGGGCCAAGAGTTGGACTTGATGATCCTTGTGGGTCCCTTCCAACTCAGCATATTCTGTGATTTAGACATGCACCATTTTAACACCTGGGGTAGGTGAAATATAAACAATTTTCTGATTTTTTTTTTAATTTTGGTAACATTTCAAGTGCCATGATTCAGCAATGGTTTAACAAGTGTTGATTTGAAAGCTTACACATAGTTTTGTCTTAAATGTTTGACTTTACCCAGATGGCAGAGCCGTGGGAGCTGGTGGTAATAGACAACTACATACACTTCCTTCTGTGCTTCAGGGAAGAGGAGAAGACTTAGTTTGCTATGAAGTCACTTGGCAAAAATCTTCCTATTCACCTGGCTCAGCATGATCATCCTACTCTACAGTGTGCTGCATCAGGCGTATTCAAGGATTTGTTTTTTGTGTGTTGGAAAGGCTCTCCAGATCCTGTCTATGGTTAAAGAAGTCTCTAACAGCTGATCAAGACAACAGGATATGCATTACTAAGAGGAGCCTATTGTACATCCCAGAGGAGTTTTACTACCCCTGTGCCATGAGCCCCATGCTATTTGGCAGACAACACACCTGCCTCCATGTGAGCTTCAGGCTCTCACAGCTCTCTCCTGTGGCTGCCAAGGGCTAGGACAGCAAGGCTCTTCCTCTGTGCTCTGAGGGAGAAAAAGAGCTGGTGCTTGCACAAGAAGCAACTATCACTTCTACAAAAAGTAAACATCAGCTACATTTATCTCAATGGTCATTATATATCATCACTAATTCCCTCTGGGAGCACTGCATTACAACAGCAAAGCCATTCAATATCTGTGAGGGATGGGAACATCAGCTGGAGTCCTTGCATGCTGCCTGAGAAGGGTGCAAGTGATAGGGCTCCTTTTTTAATGGGAGCTTTGTGCCCTGGAAGCAGAAAAACAAACAGTCCTGTGTGCAATGACATGCACTCCACTTGTATGTGGAGTCACAGAAAACGGTGCCTTAGGGAATGGGACAGAGCTTGGAAATCCTCATAGACCTTCATCACATTCCATCTTCCTCAATTCTTCCTCTTCCACAGTTCTCTACTGAGACCAAAAGAGGACTAACATATATTTAAGGTCTATAGTTTTCCCAAATTAAAAAAACATAAAAAGAAATATGTACACAACATCATAATTTTCCATGCTCCCTACCCTCACTTCTCCTTTGCTCATCTTATTTAATTTTCAAAGGAAAAAAGCCTTCCTTGGTACAGAAAAGACAACTGCAGAAGAGTTTGTATTCTGCTCCTGCTAAAACTTTACAGCAGCAACAAGCTGTTATGCCCTCACAATAACACAAGTGTCACCAAAGCCAGATTCAGTGATGTGACCCAATGTTATCTGCTTTCCAAATATTGCATCCTGAATGACTATATTTTAATAACATGAGAATATTCTGTAGCACAGTTTTTAGCAAGTGGAAGATCCCAGGTCATTTTGATGCAGTCTGCTCTTGGCTATGACATCGCTTCCCCAACAGCAATTAACTAAGGTCAGCAGTATAATTTACCCCTTTTTAAATTACGGTGTAAAACATTTCAGAGAGCACATAAGTGTGTGAGACTCAGCAGGGACTTGGGAACTTGACCATTAAGCACACAAGGGGGCACGTTCCCTTCATTCTGAGTGTATTTCCCATTAATGCTAATAGCATGTTGAGAAGAAAATATGCTCCATAAACTTTCATTACTCACTTTTTCCCTTGCTCTTTGACAAATGAGCCACTGATGTAAACTCCGAGGTAGGTCCAATTCTCTCTATCCCAGTGCTATAGAAAACAAAAAAGGCTTTTTGTTGCAAGCACTGACACTCCTATCTACATCTCGCACTGTGGATTTGAATAAGTCCCGCTTTTAAGCCAATGGGGGACTCACAGATTCACTAACAACTGTTGCCAGAACACTGACTCTTTCCTCCCTTCTCGCCCGCAGTTCCCACATTCCTGCCCCCTGCATGGCATCAGGTCCCTTGAAGAGTCAAGTCACCCCATTAATCAAGCACAAAAATAAGAATTTCTCTTCTATTGTAGGAGAAAACTAAGGCATCTCTAAACTTCTCACATCCAAAGAGGGTATATTTTCCACAGGCAGGTGGAAACCCTGATATAACTCGTATCCTGGTGGTGTTCCAAGTGTTTAACTACTTTTTGCCCATTCAAATTACCATAACAAATCTGTAAGATACAGATTTTAATTTGTGTCCTAAACTATCTTTGAAGGAGCTGCCACATGTAATTTTTAGTGGTGGCCAAGTGTTGCTGATGAATAAAGTAGCTCTGAACAAGGGAAAAATATTTCCAAGAGGAGGAAAAATTGCACATGTTGAAATGTCTGCTTTGGGAATCATTACACAAGTCACACACAAATGGGAGATTTGGTCTTTTTTAACAGGTGAAATTGTGACAACCTCTGGAGGAGTATTCAGAAGTAAAGACAGTTATGGGATGAGCAGCAGTCCCTGCTAGCAGGGGAAGAAGAGGGAATTTGGGGAGGGTTACGCAGGATGAAGACATCCTGCCTCCTGCATCTTCCTGCTACACCAACAGCCACCATCAGAGCTTGGAGCTGAAGCTGCCATCCCTGCTCTGTCCTTGTGCCCGGGGCAGGGCAGGACACTCAGGCAGACCCAGGAGTCTACCCCAGCTGGACAAGCCATTCCTGCTCCCTGCCTGTCCCTTCTCTGCAGACAGATAGGTGGTAGAGGCAGACGTGATATGCTCTATGGTGCTGCTGCCAGTTCTGTCCCTCACCTCCCCACGTCTGTTCTTGGCCTCAGTCTCATTTCTTCTTCCCTCCTCAGCCACTAATGGGCCTGCTTTGGAGGAAAAAAGGGCAGAAAGAGCACATCTGGAGTAGATACTGGCATTTGCTTTATAGTGGTGTTTGCTTTTGTTAGGATGCAAGTAACACCTTTATTACCTTGGCTGCTGGACTTTGCGAGGGAAGAATAAGCAGAGGGAAAAACAAGCCTGAATGTTTCTTCCTCCACCAAGTTCACACTGGCCCCACAGAATTCAATTTACTAAACACATTAGTCTCACACTAACAAAATTCAGTTTTATCCACAGTAATAAGAAGCCTTGAACCAGGTCTGATTTCTTGAACCTGATTGCCCATTTCAATCTGCATTTTCATATACTGGGAAAAAGAACAACCTGCAAGATAGTGAAATACAACAGGAAATCTCAGCCTCTCCTAAAATTTTTTACTTCCAGAGCCTCTGCCAAGCTCCACTCCTCTCCCCTGTATCTCCCAGGAGAGCAGCTCATAAACTACATCTGAGTCCTTGCCACAGCACAACTGCCTCCACTAAAAGACCAGAAACACAGATTTCTTATTTTTGATACATTTACAAGCTGGTTATTTAAAGCCCTCTTGGTTCCCTCAAGAACTGAGAATTGTTTGAATCAAAAACTCAGTATTTAAAACATGCAAGTCTACAATCCACAGACTCAGACAACCAATTTTTATTCTAAAGTAGTGTCCACTGTCCACCAGTATTTCATGCCAGATTGAAGTCTAGTAGGGAACCAAAACGAAGTAATGTCTTTAATTCAGCTCCAGAGAGCTCCTGCTCTCTGCAAGCCTGATCCACCTGTGCAGCTACACAAGCTCCCTAGAATGCAATCCAAAATTTTGCTAGACTAAAACAATTAGCAAGTCTACTTACAACCAAGTAATCAATAAAGAAAAGGTAATTTACAAAAAAAAGGTTTCAGAAGCACTCCATATTCTTCAAAAACCAAAAAAGTTTGAAACTCACTCATTAAGATCTTCAGCTTGAAGACACCTGGATAAACAGCTCTACTGCATGTCAGCATTCCTCTTAGCTGTTCAGGACAGTGGGCATTCTCACCAGGTATCCAGCCGTCCTGGCACCAGCAGCCAGCTCGGGTGCTCACCTAGCAGTGTCTCTCCTCACAAGGGGCCCTGTTTCACTCAAAAGCATTTTTTCTAAGCAGAAATGCTGCATAATGAATGAATCTCAAAAGTGAGACTAACTATATTAGCAATACTAGCTAGCATTTAGCAGAGGAATACATATACCCCCAGAACACACATCAAGACACACCACAGCTCAGCTATTTATTAACCTGGAATATGTCTCTCAGGTTTAATGGAAACATCTGCAAATAAACTACAAACACGGGGGCTGAGTTATGGGAGTTATTGCTCATGGAGTTATTGCTCACTGGCAATGAGCACGGCTCTGCTGGCAGCAGCTGGAGCTGTTGAGCGGAGCTGGTGCAGCCACTGAGAGGCACTCGGGGCAGGGGTCCCTGCAGGTCCCTCCACGGGAGCGCTCGGGGCAGGGGTCCCTGCAGCCCCCCCATGCAGCTGCTGTCCCCGGGGAGCCGCTGGGGGTCACAGAGCCCCCGAGCCCCCTGCCCAGCCCTGGCCGTGGGCACCTCCAGCACCGCCTCCGCTCACAGGGCTCCTCTGAACCCACTCAGGAGCACAGGAAAAGAATGCTTTGTGGAGGTAATACCTGCTCTCCCATGTCCCAAACACAGACTCCTCTTAAAATTCACCTGCTATGCATAAACTGGGAAAAAATGCTGATGCTGACAGGTTGGGAAATCAATACCTACATGAGCAGTTTTCATATTAAGCAGATCCTCAGAAACCACCAATAAACTAGAAGGAACTGGCACTGTGTAGTGTTGAAGGCTGGAGTTGATTTTTTTTTTCAAATTTTTTTTGTTTACTTTGAGGGTATTTTTCCCCCTAATTGTAGGTCAAAAATAGTTGTGTTAATGAAATAACTTGACTTTAAGAGGTACTGAAAAACATAAAATTTCTGAAAATTCCAGGACTTCAGAAAACCAGGTTATTCCTTTCCAGGTCTAGCTATTAACATGAATAATTAAAAAAAAAAAAAAAATTGAATTTTTTCAGCAGATATTTTAGGAGACATTTCATAGACTGTCCTGACATTTGATCAATCCAAATCACTGTTAAACCTATCACTTTCACCAACAGTACATTCACTCCAGACAGGAAAGGGAGCATCTTTTATATTTATTCGCTGAGCATAGTTCCTTTTAAGTGATTCTTTGACTTATGGTACAGCACATGTGCTAGAGATTAACTGAAAACTACTTTTAAATATTCAGTATTCTGTGTGATAGTATCAATGATCAAAGATGCAAGGAATTCTACTTATTAATTAATAAACTAGGCTTTAAACCATAGATATGGAGCAACCCAAAATAGGGAGCTGTCATTAATGAAACATAAATCAGCATTTTCCATTTCTTTTCCCACCTAGCTAACCACAAACAGTAATGAGCCATAGACAAAAACTCAACGGCTTTTTGGGGAAAAATTCAATGCCAAAACAGCCTATTAAAGCAATTGATAGTAATTGTGTAAAGAACATTATCTAAACTTCAGTATTCTGACTAATTATTGTAAAAGGGGAAGCATGCAACTAGGGAAGAAGAGAGAAAGGACTCATGATACTTTTTTTACTGCAAAACCTGCAAGGGAAATTAAAAATCCCAGTCTTAGCTATATTGCTGTTGATATTTGCAACAGATTCTCCAAGCTGTATGAATCTTTAATGTATATCACTCACATACAAATATTTGCTCTTAATGGATGTTTTTCCTTGAAGGAATGTTAAAATGTGTACTGAAGCAGAAGGTTATAAGGAAATTGTTATTGTCATTTCTACTCAATTACTGCCTACACAAGAACTGTCATACAGTGAAGGCAAGAGAAACACCACCAGTGATGGTGAATTTCCTGGCTTTTATCCCTGTGTCAAAACATTACCATTCTGTAATCACAGGCTTTCATGTAAAGCAGCTCAAATGGCAACAAAATCCCAATGCAAAGGATTTTTAAACATCAATTTACTGGTGGCAAGGAGCAGGATTAAGCACAGCTTAAATTCAGTAAACCTAAAGGAACTCCCAACCTAAGCATGGACCAAGTTTTCCACAGCACAGGGAGACAGGCCCCTCTGAGGGGCTTTGGAATGGTGTAGGCAGCAGGAGCATGGTGGGAAAGGCAACACGGACTGATTCTGTGACACGGGAACTTCCCTACAATAGGCATTCCTTGCCATGAAGCCTTTCCTGGGATTCATCTTCAGAATTTGGGAACCAGGAATCCTGGTGTTCATCAAGAACACACAAACCCAAGTTTAAACTGCTTTCCTCTGCCTCAGGTTTCTAAATGCAAGTTATCCTTGGAGTCCTCTTGCCAGAAGACACCGTGTGCCTCTGGCTTTGTGAATATTAAAACCATTTCTGTTACATGATGAACCCAACCAATGATACTGAAAGAGATCCGGACCAGAGTATAATTTGGGGTGAGATGCATTCTCCTGTAAAAAGGGAACACACACTCAAATCTCACTCCGTAAAGAAGGAATTTTATCCCTAAACCAGACCAGTCGGGAAAGGACTTTCTTTGGGCTCCCCAAGTCTAGTTCATGGTTTCCTTAGCACATGCAGAGACTCAACTTTTACTATTCTGTGAACTACCTTAACTTCTAAAATAAGCTCAAATATTTCTCTTATATATCACTTCAGTAACTTATTTTTTGCTAAAACTAGTTAATTAAAAGTGTCAAATTTATAAATGAGTTTGACCATTCTGATGTATAAATATTTAAACTGAAAAAATCCAACACCAATTCCACACTTTAAACCCCAGTGCAATGCTTCCCTCTTGATCGTAGCTCAGCCCTGAAACACCTCAGACATAACAGAGAGTGCAGGGGAGAAGACATCCTACTATGACAGCACATAATGACCATATATTATATTAATAGATCCACAGCTACCCTAAGCTGCAATCATTACACAACAGCTGACTCTATCTAACCAATTGTGTGAGGATCACACACTTTCAGATACAGACATTCCTGTATAGAGTTTTGTCAAAGGTTTAGCCCTGTGATTTTTGCACGGTTTTTATCAACCTATAAATCTTGCTAATAAGTAAGAAGAGTTCGCAGAGACAAAACAGATGTCCTTGACATGGGGATTAATATTAAAATTTATTTCTACACGATAAGAACTAAGGGAATACTTATATACACAACTCTAACTGGTTTCCTTATAATAACAAACATATATTTACAAATACCACCCCTCCTTCTTTTCTTCAAAAACAGTCTAGAGGAAGAAGGAGAAGTCTTTAAGGTAACAGTTCCAAATCACAGCAGCTCGAAAACCTCCCTCTCTCTCTTCATCGGAATGCAGGGGAGTTGCCTCCCACCTCCAACCACTTGTCTACGGCTACTGAGGGTTTACCATGGGCTTCGAGGGAACACTCATATCACCATGTTGTCACCACGGAGGATAGGGCTCCGTGGAGGTTCCTTGCATGAGGAATTTCGGAGGGATTCCTAAGAAAGAGTCCCCACCCCTCCCTGGGTCACAGGGGTTCTGGGTTTCTTTTGGCTCAGTCCATACCCAAGAACACTCTCCAGTGCTGTGCTCTGCTGCTCCAAGTAGTTTCTAGTCTCGCTCTCTGGAATTCTTCTGACTTTCTGCTTTTGGCCAGACGCCCAATCTTGGCTCTCGGCCGCGGTCGGTGACTCTAATTCCCTCCCGCTCCCCCATGTGCAGTGAAAGGGGTCATCCTGCCGTCACACCCGGTCCAAAATTGCACCGGGCCCCCAGTATTGGGGGCTTAGTGTTAGGCTCAGCTTTTCGACAAGTCCCAAGGTTGTGAGGGGCTCAGCCCCTCAATGGAGAGTTCACCAGCTTCTCCACCATTCTGTGGCTGCAATTCTCCTGCAGCTTGTTTCATGTGGCTTCCAGGTGATTCAATCTTGGTTTCAAGCCATCCCTGCCCTCGCTGGGCCAGGCCAGGCCCCGAGAGGGCCCACACGAAGGTTTCCTCACTCCAAATAATCTTCCACATGTGGCAGGGTTTTAGTTTTTAAGTCTTTCCCCTGCTGGAGGGGGAGAGGGGGCCCCCCGGGCCTCTCCTCCCATCTTCTGCTACACTGACTTCGGAGGCTCCATTGCTATCGCTTGTTCTCCTCTGCTCCGGGCTGGAATTTCTTCTGCGCCACACAACTTCTTTTCTGGTTCGTTAAGTACGTCATTCATAGAGACGTCACAAAAGTCTCTTATTGGCTACTTAGCTGGAATTTCACCTGGAGTTAACCATTTTCTACCTCAATATTGGGGGGATGGGCTAAACCATGACAAGTTTGCAAAACCCCCATACAGGAGGTCAGATTAGCATTAGTTACTTTTAATCATATGAGGGGAGCACACACACCGTATCTCTGCTCACATGTAACCTTCGCTCCACACAGGAGGCTCTGCTACTACGTGCACAACTTTTTATGTCCTGTTTAGATTTGTTATCTGCAGAAGCCACCAGTGCTCACAGCAGAATTGCACCGAGACACAGGGCAGTGCTGTAACACTGTTATGCCTGAGCAGCTCCTTCCCCTCAAGTCACTCAGACATGATTCTTTCTCTGGAAATGAAGTATGAAAGTGTGAGAAACTATTCACAGCTTGATTACTGCGTTTCCTGAGAGCCAAAATAGTATGACTGTGTGAATACACAGAAATCTTATTTACAAATTAGGCTGTTAGAAAACTTGGATCCAAAAAGAGGCATCTCTGTGTTTTCTGCTCTACAAATAGTCATATCAGGTTGCCTAAAACGGATTGTTTCTTTGGCTAGTGGGCAATAGGAATTTATGAAGATGATCTATTAGATACTTGTTTCTGAAAATAAAGGACAGCATTCTACAAATTATGACTCCTTCTGCTTTGGAAAGTCTGAGGAATATCTCTGGATCAAACTGTGACACTGTTCCAGACTTCCTGGGAATGAAAAGCAGAGCAGGAGGGGAGAATGCAGTGCTCCCAGGCTGGGTGCTGGAGCATTGCCATTTCTCCTTCAAATTTCAGGATGAACTTCCCATTCCCCGTCTGAAAGCTGGAGATGTGTGACTGATGCATTCCCCACTGGTTTTACAAGCAGCATTGCTTTCAAAGTACTTGCTGTAGTACCAAAGAAAACCAACCCACACAGACTAAAAAAAGAATTCAACCAAATGGCTCAAGTTCTGCATTAAATACAGCTAAGGAGCCACCTTCCAACCGGCGTTAATTTACGGTGCTTATTGTGGGCACACTACCAAATCCTCAGAGTACTCTACACATAGTTATTAAACCCTGCCAAGCCGATGTGTGTTAGAGTTTAGTTACCAGCTCATTAAAATACATGGAACTGACATGGATGAATTCCCTTGTCTGCTTTCAAAATCCCACCTTTTTTGTTTATGCTACACAAATTTCACACTTGACTAAACAAACATCAAGTCTAAAATCCAAGTTTTTAGACTTTTTTCCCTTCACTTAAGATTTTGTCACAACACTGCATGTATTACAGATTTTGGCAAGTTGAGTAGCTGTAATCAATTTTATTGTAAGGACAATTTATGTGCTTATATTAATTCTTGGAATAATAAGTAATTTACTTTACTATTAGAAGGGATGATAGGCATTAGAGCTTGCAGAAAATCAATATTAAAACCAACAGATGCTTTAGTCACACTATCAAAGTACATTTAAGCCAGGCTTTCACTGAGAAAACATTAAAATATATGTTTCAACTGAGTGGGTCCCTTGGATTTTACAGGTCTATGCTGGCAGTATGTGCTTCCCCAAACTAGGACTTGTGTCATGGGTTCACTTGTTCTAACAAACTAAACGCAGAATTTCCCCTTTCCCCTGCCCCACTGTGGGGGGTGGAGGTTTGAATGGGCGGGCTGGGTTTGTCTTGGGTATTTGTCTGACACAAAAAAACTGGCCAGCAGAATGACATTGCAGGCTGATGGCCTGGGAGGGGCCAGGAGATTCTTTTCTTTGTTTTTTTTTTTTTCCCTCTTCTGGAGAGCGGGGAAGGAGTCGCAGTTTGTGGTTGCGGGAACAGAGGGAAGGAGGTGCGGTGCAAAATCTGGGAAGCTGCTTTGTTCTCAGACTGGCTGCCTGGCTTGCTGGCACCCTGTTTTCTGCCCGTGCCCTGCCTGGACTTCACTGGAGAGGAACTATTTGGGAAGAGAGAGAGAGACACCTTTGTTTCCCCTCCCCCAGCACACCCGGGGCACCCACGTGGCAACCGCCAGAGCCCAACAGCGCCCCCTATCGCCCAACCCCGAGCACTGCAGGCTCTGCACCTCCAGAGAGCCAACAGCGCCCCCTGCTGACTGTGGTTGGAATTGCACCAAAAAGCACAACCTGAACTGTTTACTTTTCATTGAAAGGGATTTTTGGGTATAGGATTATTGTTCGGTTGGGGTTTTGTTTTGTGTTCTTTTGTTGTTCTGCCAATACACATATAGCCTTTAATAAAGGGCTGTTATTTTTCCTTTCTCCACACTTTCTCAATTGGAGCCTTTTAATTTCGGATTTATAATTGCTTAGAGAGAGGAGTTCTGGTCTTCCTCATAACTCATCCTCCTAAGCAAAACACTTCTGTCTCATTAAACTGCGGCAACTTGTCTCAGGGATAAAGAATAACTGAATGGAATTATGTAGTCTTTACCATATTTTTTTTAAAACAAATATCTTTAATGCCACAATTTTCTGTAAGTTAAAATTGTTAGAAGAGCAAACATTTTCATTTCAAACTTGATAATGAGAGAAAGCCTGGTAGCTTGCTATGGAATCTCATCCTCACATGTATTAGGTTCATAAGTTGGTGTTAGGCTTTCTGTACAAACCAGATCCCATCATCTCAGCAGCTCTCAATCTTCACATCCCTTTTCAAGCCAAAGACACAAATGTGGTTTGGGGATTCTGTTCACATGGAATCACAGATTGATCACTTGGAAATTATCCCCATTCGGTGGATGTACCACGATACACTTTTCAAGCACAACTCCTTTGCTTAAAAGCTAAAGTATGTTTTGAAAAGTACCTTGCTTTTGAGGAAATCAGTGGCAAACTTTTCATCAGGTAATTTGGGAATTCATTTGGAATAACTGAAACTGCATTTTCCTTCCAGCATTGTATCATGAATTTAACATTATTTTGTGTGATGCTTATGATAAACACCAACATACAAAAGCCTTTATATTATCTTTGAAGTAAGGAAAGCCTGGTGTATTTAAGACCAGCAAAGAGAAGAAGAGGGGCAACAGTCTCCTTACACAAATATTCAGAATGATGATTTCCAGAAACAGAGAGTGGCTCATACTCTGATGGCAATGGAAAGCAAACAAATGCTTTCCTATGTGGCTGACACCTATTTGGATACTGCTGTACTGCTGGTCCCTCACAGGACTCTCAAAAAGGCACAAACAATCCCTGAAGACAAGCATTTGCCTTTCCAGGTTCTTCCCATCAGGAAACACCAGGCATGCCTTCTCCTCCAAGTCTTCTTCATGAATCAGCAAGTGGAAATACCCAGGCTGCAGACTGTGCCTTAACGTTTGAATAATTCTGCTTTTACTGAGTTGGCTCAACTTCCCTACACAAACGTTGCCAGGACTATAAATTGGGGAGAATGGGAAATGCCTGTCACACCACGGAGCACTGGAATGGTCAGAGGAGTCTCTGCTGCTGCCCTGAACAGGCTCTGGGAGCCACGAGAAAGGCAGGTGCAATGGTAGAGCCTGCAGCAAAGGTGGAGAGCAGCACTTCCAACTAGTTTTATGACATGCAATGTTACAGGAACACTGCTGTTTGGATACATGCCATGTGGTCCTTTGGCAGGAGCCCTCCTTGCCCTGCGTGCTCACACGAGTGGCAGCAGCAATGTCTGCGGGGGCAGCAGCTGGGCATCCTCTCTCAGGGAGCAAGTGAGTTCACTGGTAAATGCCCATTCCTCAACAGTCTGACCTTGGCTCACAGGAAAAGGAGATCCAGTTACATGTGTGAGAAAGTGCTCAGACAGAATGTAGCACTGCGTCCTCCACAGCCCTGTTCCATCGCTTCTGTATGAGGGAATGTGGTCCATAGACACCTTCTGTACAGAACCTTGAAAACACAAGTCCCTTTGCCTTTGAGAGAGCAAACTGTGAGAGGCTCAGGTGAACCAAACTGGCAGAGACTGTCAGAACTAATGATTTTGCATTTTAACAGTTTGTGCCAGTTTGGCTGGGGTAGAATTAATCATCTTTACAGTGGCTGGTAAGGGGCTATGTTTTGGATTTATGCTGAAAACAGGATTGATAGTACAGAGATGTTTTTGTTATTGCTTACACAGAGCCTTTTCTGGTTTTCATACTCCCACACTGGCAAGGAAGTTGGGGGTGCATAGGAAGTCAAGAGGAGACACAGGCAGGACAGGTGACCCAAACTGACCAAAGGGATATTCCAGATTATATGACATCATGCTCAGTATAGAAAGTGAGGGGTAGAAGGAGGAAGGTGGGGGATGTTTGGAGTGATGGTGTTTAGATTCCCAAATCACTGTTCTGTGGGATGGGGCCCCGCTCTCTTGGAGGTGCTGAACACCTGCCTGCCCATAGGAAGCAGGGAATTAACTCCTTGTTTTGCTTTGCTTATGTGTGCAGTTTTTGCTTTCCCTATTAAACTGTCTTTATCTCAACCCCTGAGTTTTCCAGCTTTTACCCTTCTGATTCTCTCCCTGATCCTGCTGGTAGGGGAGTGAGTGAGAGGCTGTGTGGGGCTTTGCTGCTGGCTGGGGTTAAACCATGACACAGATGAAATGCAAAACTTTTGAGTTTGCTAGGGGTAAATCTAAACCCCTTGGCTCGAGTAAAAAACAAGTGGTTTGGGTTGGTTTTTGTTTGTTTTGTTTGCATCTTTTTTTGGTATTTTTTAAAAAACAGTGCTTTAAGTATTTAAGAGAAATGTATTTTCCGAATTCTTCAAAAGCCATCATGAATTGCTTAAATATTTTCAAAAACTACCCATTCAATTTTCTAGCCAAAACCTATTTGCCTAGTTCTATCTAGATTTGTAAAAGCACTGGGACTCTTCAGCTAATATTCAGGTTTTACTTCATGTTTGGGATAGTGCCGGGCAAACCTTCCCCCCGACATCGTCAGCAACAGGACAAGGACAGGGAGAGACGGGGTGGGGTGGGGTGGTCAGAGCAGCACCAGCAGGTGTCCAGCAACACCAGTTCAGTCAGGATCATTTATTTTCTTTACCGTTCTCTAAGGACTGAGGTATCATGGAAGTCTGTAAATTGCAGCTTCCTCATTGCAATGTCAGTGCTCTCCTGCCATGCATGCGCAGGAAGGATAGAAGCTCCTGAAGCATATTTTCACAATCAGTCTGTTTAGTGTTTAGGCTTTGCTGATATTTTGAAAAACACATATTATTTTTATTAATTACAGGTCATATCTTGTAATATTTTTAGAATTGTCTGAGACTATTCTAAGAAACTGAGGCATTTAGTTATGAAAGAAATTCTCTTAGTCTTTTTACGGGTTTCTAAGGAATGTCTTAGAAGTTCTTTATCTATGTGTTTAACCTGTATTAATACCCTAGTAAAATAACTATCTTTTGCTAAGATAAAAACAATTTTTCCAACATTATATGTGTGTTTATATATATATATATAATGCATGTGCATTTTGACTTTGAAAGACACATGTGTAATTTTGACTTCATAGCACCAAGACAGTTGTGAAAACTTATTAGTGGCAAAGCATCAACATGCTTTACTTGACTTTGTAGAGAAAAGGGTAGAATTGGTCTGGCTTTTTTTTTTTTCCTAAACGAGAGTTGAGACCAAGAGAAACATTTGACTAAGGAATTCCATAGAAGGTCAAAAAGTGACTGAAAATTATCTTAAGAGAAGTGTTAAACACAGCCTTGAGAACAAATGCTGCCTCTGGTACATGACATTCATGTATAATTTTGTAACATGCATAGGAAAATTTTATTTAAAAAATTTCAGTGGTGAAATTAAATAACAAATTACTTGGAAAAAAGCATTAAATCAAATAGTACTTTCAGGAAGATCACTCAGAAGGTCTAATCTAGAAGAACTGAAAGCATCAGTGGAAATGACAGGTTCTTGTCCCAACCTACAGAGGTAACCAATCCTGGTTAAATCACAGCAGAAGTTGGGAACTCACTTGAGTGTTGAGTGACCATTTCATGACATCTTAAGGTCAGTTTAAAAATCAGCTAAATCTTAACTGAAAGTCTAAAATATATGCTTACAATACATAAAAGCTGACAAATTACTTCAGCAGTTTCTGCACAGGACCAATTACATCAGTGGAATCATCGTAAATGATATACAAGTTAAAAAGATGCACAATTTTGTTAATAATTTGTTCAAAATAATATTAAAAAAAAAATCAAGACTTTCATGGGACCAATTAACTGTCATGCAAAAAATCTTCCTGAAGACACAAATGAAATTCATTAATTGATTTTCACATTTGCATAGAACTTAACATTTAAGTGAATATTTTTATTTAATTAAGCTCTTCACCATTGAAAGATGTTAATGTAATCTTAATGATCTAGTGGTGAAATTGGAAATGAAATGCAAACTCTGCTTTAGAATCACAGAATCATAGAATTATAGAATGGTTTGAATTGGAAGGGGACCTTGAATATCATTTAGTTCCAAACCACTGTCATGGACAGGGACACCTTCCACTAGCCCAGGTTGCTCCAAGCTCCATCCAACCTGGCCTTGGACACTTCCAGGGATGGGGCAGCCACAGCTTCTCTGGGCAACCTGTGCCAGGGCCTCACAACCCTTACAGTAAAGAATTTCTTCCTAATATCTAATCTAAACCTACTCTCTTTCAATCTGAACCCATTCCCTATTGTTCTGTCACTCCAGGCCCTTGTCAATAGTCTCTCTCCATCTTTCCTGTAAGTTCCCTTCAGGCACTGGAAGGCCACAGTTGGATCACCCCAAAGCTTCTCCTCTCCAGGCTGAACAATCCCAGCTCTCCCAGCCTTTCCTCCCAGCAGAGCTGCTCCAGCCCTCTGACCATCTTGGGGCCTCCCCTGGACTCTCTCCAGCAGCTCCATGTCCTTGCTGTGCTGTTCCCAGGGCTGGAGCAGCTCTGCAGGGGGGTCTCACCTGAGGGGCAGAGGGGCAGAAGTAACTCCCTGGTGGTTCACCTGCTGGTTACGCTGCCTTTCATGCAGCCCAGGGTACAATTGGCTTTCTGGGCTGCCAGTGAATGAGTCTGAGTCACGTCCAACCTCTCACCGACCAGCACCATCAAGTCTGGGGAGAAGCTCCCCAGGGCTGCTCTCCATCTGTTCAGCCCCCAGTTTGTATTGATCCCCGGGGTTGCCCCAACGCAGGTAAAGCTCCAGCACTTGGTCTTGATGAGATTCCCATGCACCCACTTCTCAAGACTGTCCAGGTCCCTCCGGGTGGCCATGTCCTTCAGGTGTGTCACCTGCACCCTCAGCTTGGTGTCATCTGCAAACCGAGGGTGCACTCGGTCCCTCCATCTGTGTCATAACTGAAGACACTGAATAACACTGGTCCCAATATGGACCCCTGAGGGACAACCACTGGTCACTGGTGTCCACTGAGACTCTGAGCTGTTGACCACAGCCCTCTGGATGTGTCCATCCAACCAATTCCTAATCCTCTTAACAGTTCACCCGTCGAATCTATCACTCTCTAATTTGGAGAGAAGTATGTTGTGGAGAACCTTGTCAAAGGCTTTATAGAAGTTCAGATAAATGACATCTGGTAGCTCTTCCCTTATGCACTGATGTAGTTACTCCATCATAGAAAGCCACTGGGTTGGTCAGGCAGGACTCAACCCTGGTGAAGCTGTACTGGCTGTCCCCAGTCACCTCCCTGTCCTCCATGTGCCTTAGCACAAACTCTAGGAGGGTCTGTTCCATGATCTTCCCAGGACCAGAGTTGAGGCTGGCAGGCCGGTAGTTCCCAGGGTCATCCTTTCTTCCTTATTTAAAGATGGGTACCATGTTTTCCCTTTTCCAGTCACCTGGGAGTTCCCCTGACTGGTATGAGTTTTAGAATATCCTGGAGACGCTTGGCAACTACATTAGCCAATTGCCTCAGGACTCTGGGATGCATCTCATCAGGTCCCATAGACTTGTGGACGTTCAGGTTCCTCAGGTGCTCATGAACCTGATCTTTGCTTACAGTGGGAGGGACTTCACCCTCCCAGTCCTTCTCCTGCTGTCCATCCACTCGAGAGGTGTGGGAAGAGAGGTTGCCTTTGAAGATTGAGGCAAAAATATTTTAAGTACCTCAGCCTTCTCTTTGTCTATTGTTACTGTTCACCAGCATTGTTTATGAGAGGGGGTACACCTTCTTTGACTTTCCTTTTCTGATTAATGTAGCTGTAGAAGCCCTTACTGTTATTCTCTGCATCCCTTGCCAGGTTCAGATCCAGTTTTGTCTTGGCCTTCCCATCCCCTCCCTACACAATTGTACTTCTCTGTTACCTGTCCCAGTTTCCACTGGCTATGCATTTGCTTCTGTCCCTTTATTTTGATCAGCAGTTCCTTACTCAGTCATGCTGGTCCCTTGCATTCCTTGCTCCTGGGAATCACTTGCTCTAGTGATCTATGGAAGACCTTTTTAAAGATCTGCCAGCTCTGTTCCACTTCCTTGTCCCCAAGGGCAGTCTCGCAGGGAATCCTTCTGACTATCTCCCTGAAGAGCTGAAAGTCTGCCTTCCTAAAGTTCAAATGCCTGACTTTACTCCTTACCTGACCTGTATTCCTCAAGACTGCAAACTCCACAAATGCATGATCACTGCAAGGCTACCTCCAATCTCGACATGCCTGATTAGCTTGCTTATGTTGGTGGCCATCAAATCTAGTATTGCATTTCCTCTGATAGGGCTGTCTGTCACTTGGCTTAAAAAGTTATCCCCCATACAGTCCAGGAATCTCCTCGATTGCCTACAGCTTGCCTGATCTTTAGACTGTCAAACACATATAAAGTGGAGTACTTCAGAATTCCTATGACTTGAGTTGGATACAAATCAGAGACCTTTAGCTGCAGCACTGAATTTTTTACCAGTAATCTCTGATAATCAGTAGCATCTTAGAAGAGAGTATCAGTAGTATCTTAGAAGAAAGCCATATTGCACGTGCCCTGTATTTTTCAATCTGCCTTATCAGATTGTGCTTTTAATTGCTAGCAACTGGGATTATTGAGGATATGTGCCTGCATTAGGATAAATAAATAACAGAAACTGAGAAAAAGTCTCAAGACAAATAAAGCTCGTATGCTTTTGATCATGGGTAGGGTCAAAATACATCGTTTTCTCTGTAAAAAGTTCCAGAAAATTAAGGAGGCAACATCTTTCTGTGTAATAAAAGAAACAAGACTGGATGGAGAAGAAAGGATGAGTTTGTTTATGAAGTATTTGCTCAGGACACTAAATTAATATTTTCTAACTTTCTGAGAGCCTGGTTTCATGACTTATGCAACTTGTGCAATGTGTCACACAGCACGTGTTCACCCAGTGCTACAGGCTCTCATTAGCAAGGTTCAGAAATCAAATCCTCTTCTCAGGGGATTCTCGCAGTCTTCATTGTGCTGTCCCATACCTACGCATCCTCTTCCTGCTGGGTGACGGGCTTTCCCTTGCCCGTCCAGCAGGTCCCTTGCTTTCCCTTCTGTTCTCTCACATGGTGGCTTTTCCCCACAATCTGCACAGTCCCAGCCCAGACTCTTCTCTAGCAGACTGTCATGTTTTAGGAGTGGTATTTTCTATTTTAGTACTCCCACTGAAAAAAACCCACATGCCACTCCCCATCCACCCTCTCCTACTGGAGGCACAAAGGACAAACACCATGGCTGGGATAAGAACAATTTACTGGAAACAGCAGTGAGATAAGAAAACAAACAGTAACAGCAGCAATACTAATAATAAAAGGTAAAAGAAAATAAATTATTCACATGGACAAACATTCCAAATAACAGACAATAGCAGATGCCTCCCTCCACCACATTTTCTCGACCAGCAGGAACCCCTTCTTGGAAGAGAGACTCCTTCCTCTGCCCCAGGCAATGATGTGAGGTGATACAGAATAACCTTGGGGTCCTGGCCATGCCCCTCCTGGCCACTGCAAAAATGAACCCTGTCCTGGTCAGATCCAGGACACAGGTCATCCTACCTGAGGGTTCATTCTTCTAGGTTCTTACATTGATATTGCCTCCAGTTTACCCACTGGCTAGATCTTGGCCATTTACATCCTCAATCCACCTCCTCCATTCCCCCTTATCCTTGCAGTTGCAGGAACACCTAATGCCAGTGAAACCTTGTAAGTTATGCAGGATTTTTTCTCCCTCTGTCCCAGCTGTGCATCTACACTGTTTGCAGCAGAAGCCAGAACCTTTCATTGCAGTGCAGCTTTCACAGCAACAAGCATCTTGGGATGGGTGCCCTCCCTGCCTCTGAAATATAGCTCTGAATATCTCAAGTGAGACAGTCCAAAAATAACCCACCTTGAGAGGTAGTTCATTGTCTGAATACACAGCTCTTCATTTTTACAAGACAAACATAACATAAGGGTTTTCAAAATGGACGTTACCCAACTTTATTTCTAATATATCAAGCCTATCAGTTCTTTGTGAGTGAAATGAGTGACAGGATTTACAAAGACTGTTAGCTCTAAAATACTGCACTGTCTTGGGGTTCAAAGAAGCAATGAAATTATAAAGCTGGGACAAGAAATAATCTCCAAGCCAAAAGCATGCTTTCAGTTTTCAATGTAAACAAACAAAAGAAAACGCTCTAAGGATGATATAATAACATACAGATCTAAATCATACACACTGTTTGTGCACCTATATAATTTTGCTGCATTGCTTAATAGGAAACATTGGAAGTGAAGAGCTGTCACCAATTACCACTGAATGCACATCTCATCCTTCCTCATAAATTAGCAGAACTGTAAAGCTGAAACCATTACAAGCTTCTTAAACACTTAAAATACTGTCATGGTTTAGCCCATCCCCCTCAGTATTAGGGTAGAAGATGGTTGATTCCAGGTGAAATTCCAGTCAAGTAGCCAATAGAGGACTTTGTGATGTCTCTACGAATTACATATTTACACAAACCTGAAAAGAAGGGTTGTAGTTGTGTGTGGCGCAGTAAGAAATTCAGAGCCATGGTGTGAAGGTAGCAAGGCCTCCCCCCGAGTGGGGGCTGGGCCCCCTCCTACCCTGGCCCTGGGCCGGGGGCAGGCCTGGCACTGAAGCCTCTGGCGAGGCATGTAGCAGAGTGGAGAGGAAACTCCAGAGAAAAACTGCTCAGCTGAGACGTTACAAAAGAAACTTCAGCCAGCGGAGAGCAGAGAGAAGCTTGAGATAAGACAGAAACTCCAAGGTCAGTGAAAAGGAGGGAGTGCAGAGGCAAGGGGGAGCCCCCCCTCTCTCCCTCCAGCAGGGGAAAAGACTTAAAAACTAAGAAAAACCCTGCCACCTGTAGAAATTATTTGGAGAGAAGGAACTTTTGTGTGGGTTCTTCCCCCGGAGGCCTGGATAGCCCAGGGAGGGCAGAGATGGCTTGAGGCCAAGACTGGATCACCTGAAAGCTGTATGTAGCAAGCTGCAGAAGAATTGCAGCCACAGAATGGTAGAGAAGCTGAGTGAATTCTCCTTTGAGGGGCTGAGCCCCTGATGACCTTGGGACTTTTGTCCAAAGGATAAGCCTTAACACTAAGCCCCTGAACCCCAGGGGCCCGGTGCGACTGGGGACCGGGTGTTGATGGCAAATGACCCCCTGCATTGCAAGTGGGGAGCGGTGGTGAAGTTAAAGTAACCAGCCACGGCCGAGAGTCAAGATTGGGCGTCTGGCCAAAAGCAGAAAGTCAGAAGAATTCCAGAAGGGAAAAGAAGAAGCAGCAACAACCAGCAAAAGTACAGCATCAGAGAGTGTTCTTGAGTGTGGACTGAGCTAAAAAAAAACCCCAGAACCACTGTGATTCTGGCGAGGGGTGGTGAGTCTAAGGAAATCCCCCTAAAAACTCCTCGTGGAAGAAACTCCACGGAGCCCTGGATCCCATGGTGACAACATGATAAAACCCTCAGCGGCTGTGGACAAGCGGTTAGAGGTGGGAGGCAGACTTCTCTGCATTCCAATAAAGGGAGAGAGGTTCGAACTGGAGGAATGAGGAACTGTTACCTTAAAGACTTTTTTTTTCTCTCCCTTCTCTTTCTTCTTCTGGACTGCTTTTGAGGAAGAGAAGGAGGGGTGGTACTTGTAAATATGTAAGTTTGTTATTATAGAAAACTAGTTAGAGTTGTTGTATCTATAAGTACTTCCCTTAGTTCTTGTTGTGTAGCAATAAATCTTAATATTTAATCCCCACTTCAAGGAGATCTGTTTTGTATGTGCAAACTTTTCCTACTTATTAGTAATCAGGTGTAAATTCCTTCAGGGACTCCAGATGACAAATGGGCCATTTATTATTTTGCCCCTTTGGCCAGCAAGTTAGTTCCGCAAATACTGCAGATCGATTCCAGCAGAGTAGAGAGGTTGGTACTTCTTTGGTATGACCTTCTCTATTTAGAAGGGTTTTCTCTGTAGCAGAAATGCATTACTACAGAACTAGTTCCAGCTGTTGTGCTAGGATATACCATTTCCAGCCAAAACATCACATCTGTACTTTTGAATTAACCTTCTCAGCTTAACTCAAGGTCACTTCATTTTCTTCTTCATCATCATTTACCCACTTTCCCTCACAATCCCCAGAATCTCATGGTACTTCCAGTTCCCACCACGTTTCATTTCCCTTCATACCTCCTCAAAAGCCCCTTCAGTCTTTTCACATTTCCAGTCAGCTTTCTCCTAACTAGTCTTCTGGTTCCTGCAGGTCTTGCCTTCTGCTTATGTCTTTCACGCTGCAGATGTCTGTGCAAGCTCTTCTCTGTGGCTGCAGAACTACTCTTGAAACAGGCCCACGTGCAAAAGCTGCACCTCAGATCTGCACTCATCACGGCTTAGAGTGAAACACCCAAACGTGCTGTGCCCAGTGTGTCCCCTGAGGGCAGGCTTCCATGTCAGCTTCTGTGACAGAGCCCTGAGACTCCTTCAGTGCAAGCCCAGTGGTCCTTGTTTTTTTCCTCCCTGACAAATCTACAGAGCTAATGAAGACAACAGACCAAGACCTTTTCTGCTCTGCTACTACAGACAACCTCTTGGATCAGAATACCGTAAATAAACCCAGCAAGTGTTGGGGGTTTTTATCATTTGTCTATCATGAAGAAAGCTGGTGATATATCCTACCTTTTTCAATTTGGTGTCATCTTTCAGAAGAGAGAGTTTTGCAGAAAATTCTCTTCAATTGGAAGCACCTCTGGATGTCTTACATTTTCTGGTACAGAATGGCAGGTCTGGTATACACTTTGAATGGTGACTAATTGACTAGTTCAAAGTAAAGGAAAGATTTGCTAAAGATATCCCCAAAGTAATTTTGGATTTATTTACTTTCTTTTACTTCAATAAAAGCATGCTGTTACACTACTGTGTCCCAGAGTTCACAGTGAATGCCAGTAAATGCTACAACAAAGCCTGCTGTATTTGCATATGCAATTAATGCTGCATATGGTAGCATTCAATCTGTTCGTTACCTCTTTAAACAGTGTTCAGTAATCTGCACTTCAGTAAGTAGCATACCACGCAAAGCTTTTAAAGTCCTTAACAAACATATTTCATTAATCTTCAGCAACTTCTTAAAGGTGCACATTATCATCTTTATTCTGCCAGTGGATAAAACACAAAGAATTAATGTAAAATTTTTCAAAGACATTTTGTGTTTAACCCTTTATAAGGCTTAAAAATCTGATTGTACATCAAGGTCCCAGAAAGGAATTTAAAAGGCCCAAACATGAGCAATGGAAACAACTACTGCATGGGAGTATTTCCACGTGAGGAGAGATCAGAAAGAGTTAGTTAAAAGAGAATGAACATATGGCAGAGGAGGCATGAGCAACCAGAGCAAAACTTGCCAGTGCCTCTTCCTCATAGTTTAACAGAGAGCTGCAGGGAGATGCACTGCAATAAAGAGACAGGTCAGTTAAAAGGGAACAACACTACACACACCTACTGCAAACACATCCCTGTAAGATCTCAGTAGGGCAAGAGCAGGCTGGGGTCTGGGCCAGGCCTAGGGACACAGAGCCAGCCAGGGCAGTGCTCAGCAGAAGCATCTCCCCTCCATGAGGCTGGAGCTCTGGTTGTGGGCTGGGGGAGATGTCTGGAATATATCTGTTTTCTTCAAAACCACTCATGATCCAAATAAAAGCAGGATGCCATCTACATAACTATAAAAAGTGAAGATAACTATTAGGTTTGCTAAAGTATATTTCTGGAATGAAACCTGCTTTAGGTTATTAACAAACAATTTATGGTGCCGGGCTTGGAAAGATGAGAATAGCTCATGGTGCTGGGCTCCCAGATGAGAATAGCAATTCACAACTGTTGGGGAGGATTTTTTTTTTACCCCTACCATTCCTCTTCCACTGAGGTTTCCTGTTCCTGCCTCTGCAGCAGTCACTGTAAGAATCATCAGGCATCAAGGAGAAAAGCGTGAGATGCCTGACTGCATCTGTACCTCTCAGGAGAATAGTGGGAACACAACAGGCTTGCAGCCAGAGCGGAGTGGCCTGCAGCTTGCATACGACTTTTCCAAGAGCTCTGAAGAAGGTCATCTGGCCTGTTGTGGTGAGAGCTGTAAAGAGGGGAATTTGATTGCTGAAAGTAGTTGGTTTCTAAAATCAACAGACTACCTCAAAGATGAGCATCTGAAATCCATACTTCAGGAAAAGGTGCAAGCTGGGAAAAAAGCTGGCTCCTATCATAGATAATAATCCAGACTACCTAACAGGAAGATAAAGGGAATGTAGCTTTTTGTGTGTGTCTGAACATGTGAAAAAATGACCTTGAGCAACAAAGTCAGCCACCTCTAGGAATTAGTAGTATACAGACATGCCTGGAAAAAACATGGTATTGCAACCAAGGTTGTTGAATTCAATAATTTTTTTCTCATAGGATGTAGAAAAAATAACTAGAAAATACATCATCCAAACTGGATTCTAAATGAAACTATGGAAACTGATAAAATCAATTACATGGGACTGGATTTTTTTATAGGGAAGGAAGAGGTTAGAGGATCCTTAGATAAGACAGAGAGTTTGAAATTGGTTGGGCTTGATGTTCATCCTCAGCTGATCAAATCTCAGGACTGTCAACAGTTATTTGCAACCCAGGGTTCTTCAGAACAGGGATAACTGAAACAAGATAAATACACTTCCTGTCTTTACAAGAGATGGAAGATGAGGAGATGGAGAATTAGATATCTATCATCTTAGCTGCAGTTCTTAGACACAAATAAACCCAAACAATGGGTAACCAAAGAGAAAATCACAAGAAAATGAGTGTTTGCCTTATTGGATCCGTTCAGAGTAATTGGTGTCAAACCAATCTCGTTTCCTTCAAGAGTAAGATAATAGATTTTGTGTCGCATCTTGACTTCTCTAAAGCTTTTCACAGTATTTCATCTCACTTTCTTGTATATAAGCTAAGAAAACACAATCTGGATGAAAATACTAGGATGAATACAGAACTACTTGAAAAACTCCTCAGAGTAGTATCAAAAATTCGTTCTCAAAATAGGAGATATAAAAAACATGAGCCTTACAGGAGGCTGCCTTAGGTCTGCTATCAGTCATTATGAATGACAAATGACTTAGTGTACTTACTGGATCTGCAAATAATTTCAAGTCGGAAAGGAAGGAAAATGTAAATTAAAAAAAAAGTTAAAAGTTGGAGTCTGAAAACCAACAAAACCAGGTTTCTATTCTATTACAATAAACACAGACATCTAGACCCATGGTGGGATAATCATCTGCAAAAATGTAGCACTGGAAAGAATTTTACTGGAATTTGAGCTCCATTTAAAAAATCAGGAGCTATAAAGAATCAAACCCCGTATGTTACAAAAAACAGGCAACTTATCTTCTACAATACAGAAGACATCACTTATGAAAGCAAAAAAAATATAGCCCTTCTACTCTTCTCCACACTCTCAAGGCCTCAGCTGAGTACAAGATCCAATTTTGGGTGCTGTACAACCAGAAAGATATAAGCCAAGAAAGCAAGTTCAGAGCAGTGAGAATGATCACTAGACTAATAAACAGAACCTAAACAAATTGAAGGTGTTCAGGAAAGGAGAGACCAAAAAGAGATGGTAGGTACACTAAAGACCAGGGCAGAAAAGATGTATATCTGTTCTACATGTCCTTGGAGGATCAGAGGAATAACTGGCTTCAAATTTAGCAAGAAAGGATCAATCTGTTATGAGGAATAGGCTTTCCACTGGAGAATGTAACAAAGCACTGAAATAAATCATCTGGAGAGATTGTGGAGCCTCTGTGTTGGAAGAAAAACATTGCCAGCAACTATGAGGGACAGATGTATGGCTAACACTGGGTCCAGAGGGGTCTGTGCTATGGCAGTGCCTCTTTGCTGTGTGCCCACAATGCAGCCTGCCAGCTCACTGCCATACAAACCCGGGGGGAATTATTGAAAGCAACTAGATATTCGGTATTTGGTACGGAAACTGCCTAAAAAGGGTATCTATCTTCCCCTTTCCTACTGAAGGCCTTCTACACCTTAGGACTTTGTATGTCTGTAACATCCCAAGCACAAAAACCCTGTACATACCTGCAGCTGTTGAGGGATAGCAGGAAAATTCCCAGTGAGAACACACAAGGTCACGCAGAAAGGCAGTGACAGAGCAAATACCACTGGTTCCCCTGGTTGAAGAACCCTTCCTGTCTCCAGCTGCTCACTCTTCTCTCAACTATTTTAATATGGATATATGACATTCATTAACCTTTCTCACCAGACCAGAAAACTAAAATCCAACTCCACTTTCCTTAGGTGCTCAGGAAGTTATTCACATCTTGTGCTCATGCATAAATTTAGAACAATTTAATTTTCTGTACAGTAAAAATTCTTCATTATCAGAATTCCGGCACTAGAGGTAGGAATTCTGTGTTGCAGAATTACACACTCTGTATCTGTCAGTTGCCATGGTCTCGTATATGGCCATCCTGGCCATATTAGCATTCATTTTTACACTGCAGGAAATAATAATAAAAAAAAGGTACCTGTTTCCACCTGTCTTGGTCTAGTTCTATACACTTAACACAAACTCATGCTCATCAGTGAACTGAATTATCTCTGTGTTCCTGCTGGTGCATCCTGGGACACTCCTGGGGCACATCTGGAGGTAACTTGCTCCTCCTGCAGCATGGGCTGCAGTCTGCTTCCTGAGAGCATGATTTATTAACAACCATCCTGCTACTGCACAGGCCTAGAACTCAATGCAGGTGTAGATTTTTTCTACTTTCCTGGCCTTTGGTACTTTACTAAGTTTGCTACAGTGAGTCTTGTACATATTCTGGACAACAAATGCTTTATGGGGTACCTGGTGGCTTGTGACTAGAAAGGGCTGGACTTGACATTAGCATTGCCCCTTTAGCTGGGCTCCAGCTGTATCTGGAGTTGGCCAGCAGAGCCCCTGGGTGCTGGCCCTGTCTGTGCTCATCTGTTCCTCCCACCTCCCTTTTCTACTTCCATAGCCTCTGTCCTGGTTTACAGTGGAGGGTGCTGTCAGATTGCTTCACTTCTACTGAGCGACTGCTTTATGATTTGCCTGCGGGCGTATTTGCGTAATGCCACGCCGTCGAGTTCAAAGCCGTTTTCTCACTTTCAAAGTAGTCCTTGTGAGTAAGTTGTCCCAAGTCTGATGTGCACCAGGCTTGTAGTGTTGTTCTTGATTGAGTACTGCTGTGCTATATTCTTTTTAAAACTCTAGCTATTCTGGGAGAGGTGTATAATTTAATATGTTCAATAGTTTTCTTGTCAGGCATTCATGTACAACTTCCTTCATCTTGCACTCAGATGTTTGATATTCTGCAGTGATTGGACTTGCTGCATTTGTGTTTACTTTTATGGCCTACAGTAAATGCTGCTTTTTTACCCAAGGACTGTTAAAGATTTTGCCAAAGCCTACAGCAGCCTACCATGGAAGCTTTCTGAAGCTTGCCATGCCAGTTTACAGGCAATTCAGAACACTTCTTATAAGGATGCTAATGTACAAATTAATATAGCCTGAACACTGCATTAAGCAAAAGTTCTTCCTTACAACAGCAGCTGTGAGCAGGCAGTGTGTTCCTCTCAACCTGCTCTATGGCCAGATGCACAGCATTCCAGCTGATTTGCAGTGGGCCAAATATCCAAGCAGAGACCAGGAAGAAAAGCTTTTCTCACAGATATTGCTCTGAAGCCCACTGATAGGCAGAACTGGCCTCCCCATTGAAAACAAAATGAGAAACTTGAAGATACAGTGCAAGGGAGATCTTCGAAACCTTCTGCAGGGACAGAGCCAATGTCCCACAGAGCTTGGGGCCACGAAGCTGATCTAGGGCTGCAGAAAACAGTGCTGTGAAAGAGTAGAGCTGTAGAACATCTCAAGACTAGTCATGCCATCTCTGCCTGTAAAACCAAAATCAAGGCAACCCATTTCCTTTGCAAGCACAGTTACACATCCAAGGACAAGTGGAAGGCTACTAGTGTCGGGATGGGGAGATGCATCCCATGACTAAGCAAGCAGGCTCTTGCTTCTTCCAGCTCTGTTCATTACCTAGGTCTTTATTTTGGAATCAGTTTCCTTTCCCACTGAATAGATGTGGGAGAGTTGAGCTGCAGGAATGAAGGCAGGTGAGGAGAGAGGCCTGGAGTAATCAGAACTTAAAAGACAGGGTTTCAGGAAATCCTTCATAGGTCACACTTTTTATTTTGTCTCTGGTGCTTGTACTGGTGGAACTCAAGTTTTTCCTACAAGTCCCAGCACATTTGTCTTCTTTCTTCTCAACAATACATGCTTGTTGTATCAGGGGCTGTCATTTCTCCTCAGTCTCAATGGTAGCTCCTTTCAACCTTTTCGTTTTGTATTTAAAAAGACCAGCTGGGATTTCTAAGCAGCTGAGCTCAAAACGTTGCTTTTAAAATCAAGAAGCAAAAGTACAAACAGCTGGAGGGAGCACTACTGAAACCTTCAAAAGACAGAAAGGAACATAAATGCTCCGGTACAGCCTGCTGATTCCCAGTGTGTTCATGCAGGAGACAAATCTCTGTGTGGCAGGCCTGGTCAGCTTGTTCTGAGCAGGACTGACCACAGGATTTTCCAGAATGTCTTTGCAGGCACAAGCACGTGGTAGAAATTTGGAGAACCTCACCATTCTTCAAACCCCCATGTCTGCAGGGAGTCTCAGCATAGCCTCCTCAAATTATAAAAACAAGAAGAGAAAAATCAAGGTATGCAAGTGTCAGACAGTATGTTAGGGGCAGCTGAGGGTGAGCAGATGGCCAGCAACAGCCAATGCTCCTCCTGACAAGGAGAAACAAGCTAGCATGCAATCTTGCTGGAAATAAATTAGGCCAACAGGAAGCAAGTGACATGTTCATATTCTTGGGAAAGAAAGCCAGAGGAAGCAACTACTGGAGCTATTTTTACTTACAAAAGGGAAAACTATCATGGGTTGAGGTAAAGGAAGCAGCGAAGTGTTAGCATGGGCAACAGATTCAGATCTCCCCTGTTCCAGTACTGTATGATGATTTGCTTTTATCATCCTAGTGAGTTTTCAAGTCATATTAGAGTGGTAGAGCAGCTCGCTTGCTGTCCTAGACCTGATGCCCCTTGAGTTGCAGTTATCCTCCGCTGCCAATAGAAAGCCCCAAAATGTGTCCACCAGCTGCTGCTCATGCAGATACCAGCCTGTCTTGTGCATGAGCATTGCTGCCACACAGGGAGACTCTTGAGGACTGGCCATGGACAAAACAGAAATGGAGACGGAGCCCTCTGCTCCATAGCTTCTCTTTGGTCCTCTGAACCCTGACCTGTCCATCCCCAAGTCTTTATTTAACCTCCTGAGATGCAGCAGAAGTGCTTTTTCTTCAGGCTCTTTCACTCCTGTAGGTTCCCTTACTGCTTTTTTCTGGTGTGGGAGGATACCTCCTGAAGTGGGATCCTTGGCTCCCTCCTCTTGTGTTCTTTTATGGGCTACCTCTTCATCCTGCGCTTTTTAGTTCATACAAGGCAACGATCCTCCACCCTCAAAGGACAATTCAGATTCTTCTCTGGTGTGTAACACTGTGACCTCTAACAGAACAACAGTATATCACCACTGAGGCACAAAATTATTTCCCCACATTTTTAATGAAATACATTAATTCAGTGTATATTAACCAAGGCGTTACAAATTAGTGACTGTATGTGAGACAATGTGAGCTCAAAGCATTGAAAAATGTGCTCTGGAAAGCACAACATTTTGAATTATATGAAAACTAAGATGCATCACATTTTTAGGGAGTACCTCCTCTTTTTCCCCTCCTAAAATATGCATATTGTACAGTAAAATTTTCACAAGAATGAACTAGGGAAAAAACCCACCCATATGAGGATGTCAGAATTAGGTCACCTCAACATTGTTGGGATGTTTATTGAATTCATATTTTTCTACCTCATCAAATGACACAATAGAAGTTCTTTAGAATAGTAACAATTCAGAGGTCAGGACAAAAGGCAAAAAAAGGGGACAATTTCAACAACTGTAAAATCCTTTGAATCCAAGAGAACTGAACTAAGAAGCAATTTTAAGCACAGAAGCATCCAGTTAGGACAAAACTGGGTCAGGTGTTTAATGGAAAAGCACAGACTAAAGCAAGAAGGTTTTTTCCACTTCACAGTAAAGCAAACTCAGATTAAATAACAAGCCCAAAGTAGAGGGTTTGAGATACAAAAATAAAATTGACATTCAGTCAATATGACTTAGATTAGTTAGTAAGTAGAATCCTGTGAGTGCCACAGAGGTGATGTCCACCACAGTGGGCTCTGTGGGAATCACGAGGCCACAGAAGCTTCCCTAACCTTCCAGAATGATCCCAGATGATGAAGCTGTAAACAGAGACAGACTTTCATATCAGCTCACTGTGTCTTTTATCCAATTCCCACCCGCCTTGTCCCACAGTAGGAATTTTCAGTGAAACATGTGTTCCCTTGTGAATGGCAGTACAACGCTGACATGGAGCCATGCACCAGTACTGACATGTTAACAGCAGCTCCACCAACACAGCAGCTCACAGTGGCACTCAGCACTCACCCTTTTTTGTGCTCATACAAGTTCCCTCTGGACATATATGTACTACCAGTTCCTGACTGAGAGAAGAAGTCTCGTAATTCTGTGGAGACCACTTTGAGCAACCTGGTCTAGTGGATGGGCAAGGGGGATGGAACTAAAGGATCTTCAAGGCCCCTTTCAATCCAAACCATTCTGTAATTGTATGAAACTACAATAAAACCTATCCTGGTGCAGTTGTGAGCTTCTCTAATTTTTGCCAGCTGCTTTGGGACTTTAAAATGTCCCTGTAGAGCCTCTAGGGAGGCTTTCTCCTAGCATGCCTGTTCTTCAACTCTGTGGCATCATGGATCACCATGTATTTGTAAACACAAATATATTTATCTAATTAGGATATGAGGATGGGTCCCTGGTGAGCCTCAGTGTCCATACCTCGAGCCTGGCTGTGCTCATTATGGATTAGCAGTTTCTCAACATCAAAATCTACTCTTCACCCTCTAGCTCACGGACCTTCTTGGCCTCTGGGGCAGAAGCAGTTTATACAACTGGAACATGAAGTGTTGTGTTATTTGTGAGACTTTTTTTATTTTTACTATTATTTTTAACTCCTTTCTTGCGAAGAAGATGCCTGGTCTGCACAACTGGACAGTATTGCTTATAATCACAAGATACTGATGTACCAAAGAGGTTGTAGCTGTTTCTGACTGCTCAGACAGCATGGAACAGTGCTTCAGCATGGCTGAGGGAATCTTTGACAGTTTTTTATGTCATTTTGAAACGTTTTGAAACATATAAATATTTTCATAGTCTAAATTTTAGTGAATATAGGAATTTGTGTAATTATTATTGTGAATATATCAACATCGCTCCCTGAAACAACATCTCAGACAACATCACAACATCACAACATCTCAGCCTCAGCTATATCAACCACCATCATTGATCTACTCTGGCCCCCAATCTGGAGGCCTGGAGACGCACCATCTATAACGCTGCTGCCTCTTTTGAGATCACACGCAGAATCATTTCTGAGGAGAAAAGACAACGCAGAAAGAACTGAGTCTTGCCAGTACCACCAAAGGAGACTTTCCACTGTGCCTTTTGCAACTGAACTTGTCTATCTCGCATTGGCCTTCTTAGCCATCAACGTGCTTGTAGCAAGCGTGGGTAGAGTCCTTCCCTAATTTTCGTTCACAAAGCCCGGCCATGATGATGATCAACACGTCAGAATTCTTTTCTCAATGAAAACACCAAAGAAATCAAGTGAAAGAGATTAATTAAAATCTTCTTTTCTTTACAAGATTTCCAATCCAAATGATGATACAAGTGAATTTGTGGTTGCACAAGCCACCACAAAACAAGGCATTTCTCTAGCTCACACCAAAGAGACTTCTCATTCCCACCTAGTGACAAAGGGGAATGAATTGTTCAGCGTTCATCAAAAATCAACCAAATAAACATAGGCCCCTCTGGGTATTCTCTGGATACAGCTGCTCACACACAACAGCCTCTGCAGTCCACCTGTAACTAAACCTATTAAAAGCTAAGCTGAAATAAATTATTCACACTGTTTCATTATGTCATGAGATAATAATATAGACTGGTCACACCTGTATTATGTGGGATTTCAAAGGCTAGAGGAGATATAGATATATAATTTATATATATTTTAAGGGCAAGTTAATATATGTTATATATTACATACATATATATGTGTGTGTGTATTTTATGGGCAAATAAGTTCATCTTATATTGCATATAAGAGCTGCCTCTGCCTTTGAAAACATAGCTATGCTTATAAATCCCAACTGAACAACTGGACCTTCTATGCAGTTTCCTTCCATATGTACACAGATCATTTTCCTGACAAAAATATTGATCAAACAACTCTTGAAAGGAGGGCATCCTTAAATCAAAGAAAAGAAAAAGCTCTGTGCACGCTATGTTTGGAAACTGTGCAAATATGCTCACAAAAATCAGGGTCATAGCAATTTCCTCTTTGAGGAGAAAACCCAAATGAAGAATAACGTGAGAATTCTGCATTATTCTTACACCAGTTTTGAGTGGCTGTTGATTCCCCTGGTTTTTCACAGTATGCTGGATGGAGTAATATCTGCTGTGATCGCTCCAACTAAAAACAGGGGGAAACAGGATCACCCAGGGCCCCGCCATCACATGGGCTGTTCTGTACCTCTGCGCTGACTGAGATCCTCAGCATGGAATAAGGAGGTGTGAAAAATAAAGGCCTAGGAATTCTGTTTAAAAAGACGTCTGGGTGAATGGGACAAAAAAGACCCTGTGCCAGAGAGCCTTCAGGCTCCATCTCGCAGCCTGATGCTGACAAGTACTTGGGCCAGATGAGCTCAATGTCAGGCAGTCACACCAGTCCACACTCATTAACCTCGGCCTTTAATTGCCATGCTCTGCAGCTACTGCTCTTCTGAGACACTCAGCTATTTACAAACTTCCTCAGTAGAGGTGAATCATCAGAAACTAAACAAAACCCTTCCAACCAAAGGATCCAAAGGAGGAAATGACAGTGCTGGTGGCTGGTGCCCTTGGACCTCTCCCAGAACACACGATGCAGCTGCACTCTGTGCCTGCTGGGGGTCTCAGCCTCACACTGCAATTTATGATAGTACAAGTAAGAAGCAGGATAAAAAGCATGGGACTCATCATGCAAAGAGGTCTCCAAGATAAAGTACACTATTTTAACTTTGTCTTTTGGGAGGAAAGAAGGAAAGAACTGAGTATTGGTTAAAATGCCTGCTTGGCATTTGTGCTGCCAAGATCCATTTGGGTTTATCTTGTTACAACCTTCAGCCTTCAGCTGCAGCTTTCCCTTTGGTCTTGTCAGACAGGTGAAGCAGGTTAGCCCCACTTAGATGTGTTCTTCCTCCACACTCTGAGATGCCTGATGGGTTCTAGATGATGTGTAAGAAAGAGACTTTATCTCTCCCAAAAATTCAATCCCACTCCTATCAGAATTACCAGGTCCTCTCACCCTCCTTGCTGTTGTCCTCTATCTAGGATGTGTAATAAACTGAAATAGCAGCTGATAAAAACTGTGACTTGCCTGCCAGAATAAAAATAACCCTTTTACTTGATACAGAAGAAGACCAGGAATGTCAGCAGTGTGCCAATGAGATAAATCAATTCTACCCAGCCACTGTGATACCAGACAACATTGAAAAATGCATTAAGAAGACGGATTTTTTAAAATATTCTTAGAAATTATCTTATGTAGTAGTAGGAATCAGAGAAAGACTTAATTCTTGCCCATCCTGCTCTGTCTGCAGTGCATGCTCTTCCCCACAGAATACAGGTATATTCTTCTGCCCTAACCTGCTTTTCTGCTTTTTTTTCATCTTGACAGCCTATTAGGAATTATACTCTGAGACAGAATCTTACTTTATCACCTTCCACATCTGAAGTAAGTGTGTGCCTGAGGAGTGCACTGAATACAAGAGAGGTGCAGTGGTATAGTACCTGGAAAGCATCAAGTACTTTCAGTGGAAAGATTTTTCAAGTGTAGGTGATAAGCAGAGATGTAAAATATCCAGCTGATATTACAAACTAAGAGTAATGTAAGATTAGTGTAAAAAAGTTAGGATCCTGATTCTGCATTACACCCACCAGGTCTCCTGCGACAATCTCTCATCCAACTTCTAAAGCGTGAATCAGATCATCACTATGATGAGTCTGTCAGTGGTGGCAGAATGAAGAGAGAAGTTTATTATGTGCACAGCAGTACGTAATAGTACACACTGTTAGCAGATTCTCAGGATGTACAGCCTGCTGATTTAGTACCTTTCCATTTAAATGTTTCAAGTATTTTATGGTCAAGGTTAAGCTTGAAGGAAAATGTATCTGGTCATTATTTTTAAGTCCATTTTACCTGGGAATAAATTGAGTATCTAAAGACATTCCGTCTGCTTAAGCATCATCTTGAAAAAGTGAGAGAAAAACCTCTGGCACACTGCTATCGCAGTCAGAATGTAGAAAACCATGGCAGATGCTAGCAAACAAGTTTATTTCTGTTCAGGAGGTCCCTGTCCTTTGGTTGTTCTGTGTTCACAAACAGCGAACAGTCCTGTTGGCTCATGTGAGTGTGCACAAGGGATTTGCAGGCCAGAGCTCCTCTGTAGGTATAAATGCTTTCTGTTGAGTCTCTCAGTGACTCAAAAAGCCAAGAAAGTGCAACAGGTAAAAAGCCCAAAGCTGGTACTAGAAAACCGACTACTTGCTCCTCCTGAGTCCACAGCTGAAGCATACACTCCAAAATGTGTTCATCAGTGACAGAAAATAACACCTCTGAAACTGCACAGTTTTAGATTATCTGTGATAACTCAGTACACCCCAATGCAGAGGTGCTGACCAAGAGCTGGAGGCTCTCTTGAAGGCACATTGTGTCATGTTGTGGGCACGTGTCAGCATGCACCAAGTACCGACATGTATGAGCAGAGAGACAGCAAACAAGCATGCTGTAACTACAGTGGGTACACAGAGAAAATGTTACAGTTCTGATAATGATTTCCTTTCAGCCAGCAAGTATGTGAGAGCCAGCCAGTCAGCTCTGTCACCTTCTCAACTGCAGTAGGTATCTCTCAGTTCACAAAGGGAAATGCATACACATAGTCTGGAAGCTGCTATTTTGGCTCAGTCTACCCACAGCCAGTCCTTTATACTCAAAGACATCTTTCTTCTGGGGCATCAGCATGATAATTTTTTATAAAGATAAAGAGCAGTCACAAATGGGCCAGAAAGGGGATTAGCACTGGGAGAAACCCAAGTGTGGGCACCAGAAAATACAAAATCAGGCCTTTCAATCTACTTTGTGACCATATATTTCTAGCAGTGCTCTTGCCTTTTGTTGTGTAGAGGTGTGCAATCTAAGTCCCTGCTCATGTTGCCACATCAGTCCAGTTGGCCACATGCAGAGCCACTAGAGCAGTGCCCTCCATAGCCCTGCCTCAGGAACACTGCCACTGGCTCTAGTGAAGAACCCTGGTTTGACACTCAAACACTGCCAAACAGCCAAGCCAGGGCAAAGCAATGTATGGGAAGTGAGCAAGGGCCTAGACTTAAAAAGGCACTTACTTCAAGAAAATAAAGGAAGAAAATGAAAAGGAGGCAAGAAGTTCAAGGAATAGAGAGTTAAATTTCAAGACTACATGCTACTGGCTCTCAAAAAGATGGGAATTAATATGCAAGTGTTCAAACCAAACTAAGACTACAAGGTTCACATGGAGATTTGAATTGTAGTTGTAAAGAGCATCATCTCATTCTTCTGCTTTTCTCCAGTGAGAAACTTCACTGTTTTCCTTTACTCCATAACAGATTCTGGGACCTTGTAAACCACAGGCTGAAGCTGAAAGACAGGAGTTTTGTCTAAGAACATCTAGTGTTCTCCACTACATTTTAATAGAAATTGAGAAGATGGAAAATGGCATGGTAGTGCTTGTTTTTTGTGAAATTCTGTATGTTGTTTCAAAACCAGTTTTGGATAGAAACAAAAGCTTAGTTAGGAAAACTGTCAAGTCCTTCCCTTTGCTCAGTCACTGGCAGGTGCTTGGAGTTAATGCTTTTGCAAAGCAGTTTATAAGTTTGAGTGCTTTATGTCATGTTCTGACAGAGGCCCTTTCTCAGTAGCACAAAGCCTGAGCTGGTTCACCTGTCCAGATGCCCACAAATCTTAGAATAAGAGCGAGGGGGCAGCCAGAGGTGAGGACTCAAACCCAGCACCAGCATCTTCTTTAAGTGACAGTGCCTGTCAGTAGAGCATATTCATTACTGACTGGTCATGACTGGCTGGAGGGGTGACAAATTTCAAGAAGTTGTACTTGTTTATGTAATTTGGGTCCTCTTCCTCCACTTAAGAACATATAGATTTTAGATCTTAGATTTGTATGTTACTTTGAAAGTCTCTATATAGAAAGTACTGGTAATTTTAAATAATAATTACATTGGTTTCAACACACAGTTTGTTAGCAGTGTACTTTTGTTTATGTTTTCAGCATAAACAAGGTCCACAACAGCCTGGGGAAGCTGAAACCTCAGCTATGAGCTATGTAGGCCAAAGGCACCTTCCAGCTATTTCAGCTGTTTGCTAGCACTCCATATGCTGTGCTTGAGATTCAGCATGCACCTTCCTACAGCTGAATGTATCCAACACCTGTTTTCTCTTTGCTTAATGAAGTCTGGCCACAGGAATTTGCTTTCTCCTAGGATATCACACACTTGTGGAACATATACTGAGAGTGCAAATTCCTAAGGAGCACCTTACTCTGTGAGTCCCACAGCATCAAGCAGTGCTATTAAAAATAACAGAAGTTAAAAGTAGTTTAAAATTTTTCTCACTGGAATATTAAGTATAATTTCTTTGTATAACAACCAGCATGTAAGTGTGAAGAACTAACCTATTGTAACAGTCAATAGTTTCTGCTAGAAAATAATGGCAGACCACCTCATTCAAGTTGTCTTACCATTACAGCAGCAGATTTTAGGACAAGGGCAAGAGCTTCATTAAGTATATATATGCTCTGTGTTCTTACACAGGAGTGGACAAGGCAGAAGCAACTGCAATGAAGCCATCATTCTGTACATGTTCAAACTAGAGCCTCAATGCTAGCTTCACTTGAAGTTCTAACACGTTAATGTGAAGTTGATCTCATCCCTTTTTCAGTATGTCACAGTATTTTCATGTAAATTTAATCAGAAAAACAACTAGACATTATTATGATTTGCTCTGAATAATTCAGATATTCCCAAATCTTCCGTCTCCTTAGGAGTCAGCAGTAGCAAGTCATTCCCCCCTCATGACACGAGTACAGCTCACAAGTAAACTGAAGACTGGGCACCAGGAAAATGCAGCTACCCAAATCCAAGAACTCTCTCCCAAAACTTCCTTCTTCAGTGCTCTTTTTTTTTTCCTTTTTTTTTTTTTTTTTTAAACCAAGTGGTTAAACAGCATCTACCCTTCAAATGCATTCAGGCAGACAACAAAAGGATTCCAAAAATCCAGGTGGTGAGAGGGACCTATTTATAATGGACTTTGCTAGAGCTGGAGACAGGAAATTAACTGTACATCTGGTACCATCTGACATCTCTCTGTGGTAGGAACACACAGATTTCTGAAGACTCACAAAGCCCAGAATAAATGGATTTTCTGTTCTCTGCAAACTTGCACAGTTCGATTATTTCAATAGCCCTGGAAAAGCTAGAGCTGGTATGTAAAGCACTTGCTAAGCAATCTGCATTACTGTCCTAGCTTCAAAATGCTTTGCGCCAGTCATCACCAGGAACCTCTTAATTCTTCCAAACATATCAGGAAAAATGCTCAAAGCGCCAGGAAGTAGGAGAAACAGATACATGCATGAGAACTGAAATAAAGCAAACAGTCAGTGAACTAAAAGTTTTATAACTTTTCTCCTCCACTCATAGTACTTGCTGCTAGTCTCCAAGGTTCTTCAAATCTTGTACCAAATGTTGTCATGTAATTAATATGAGGCCAGCAAGCTTGCCTTTTCCAGGCTGTCATGAGCTCTGAAGAAAAAGGAGTAATTGTTCTGTAACTGTGGGTAGCTGAAAGTTATTCTTAAAACCTGTGTACTTCTAGCTTACCATGAAAAATAACCCTCAAGCTTCTATAAAAAGCAGCTGCTCAATGTATATCATATTCAGGAGCGTTTAGGAACACTGTAAATCTACTCTTCCTATTAAACAATGAGGCTGTCTGCACAGACACATTTTGATTTATAGAGCTCACGGTCTAAAATTCATCCCTTTTGTTTCTATTTAATATAGATATTTCTATAATATTAGTGTTTCCACATGAATTACATTGTTAATAAAAACAGAGAGGTAACAAGAATTAAAATATCTTCCGCAGTCAGTTCTCTCAAACTATCTTCTACAAAGCATGTTTACATTTCAATTGGCAATGTTTTCCTAAAACATACATGAGACTAGAGAGCACGACCAGGCAGTTTTGCTAAAGATAAATATTCTGGAAGAGGGCTAAACTGATTATGACAGAAACATTCAAGCAAATAAGCTTAGTAAGGTTTTTGGATTTTCTGTTAATAATAATCAAAAGCTAAAAATAAGCCATGACATTTCTAGAAATTAGAACAAATTGAGAAGATATAATTATAAACTTACTAAAATGTAAACCTTTCTTTCTTTCAGAGCTTTGGGATGAAAGCTGCAGTTTACTAAAGCACACAAATCTGTACTGAAGTTCTTGAAACGATCTTAAACATAAACAAAGAATGGTTTAAGATTATGTCACATTTATTTTCAGAATTGCAATGAGAACTACAGTACTATACAGACATTTAAAAATATTTCATTTGTCTAAAGAAAGCATTTAAAATTATTTAAGCTACCTTTCAGCTCCCCTGATACTCAAACACTGCACATGCATGTACAGATTAAAGTATAAGCCTCTGCAGCAAATGGGTTTCAGAATAAAACATTTTCTATTTCTTAACATCCTACCTTCATAGTTGCCTTCTAGGAGACCCAGATGCTCAAGTGCCTTCACAAATCCAACAATTATCACCAGTACAAAAAGCATTTCAAGTCCCTCCAAGTTCATCTTGAAAAATTATTTATGTAAAAGCATCTTTTCTTGGGGAGCGTCCTGATTTCAGTTAGACTTTAATTAAAAAGCCCTCCTAGTCCAAGACATGCCACACAACCAGATAAATACAATGCTAAAGAAGCCCAGAATATTCGCACCATAAAACATTTCCATTGACAGCCAGATGAACACAGGAATGTAAGGAAGTCAAATCTTACCATGTCTGCATCACTTGCCTGCATGGATACAGATGTTTCAGTCTCTAAGGCAACAGAATATACAGCAACTACTTTGTTTAGCATTTCCTGCTTGATAGCTAGTAAAATTGTGTGCTTCTTTTTCACACTGAATTACAGTTTTAGAGAGACCTTATGCTTTAACAACACAGAGGAAAAGGTCTAAACACATTCTTTGCTTGATAATGAAGTTCAGAAAACTCAAAGCAAAATCATTTCATTCAGAAGATGACCTACAGCTGTATTTCCCTAGACACTGGAATACACTTAACACAAGGTTAGCCATCTGTTTGAACAGCTTGTTTTCCCACACTGCAAACACATTTTACATCAAATACAGGAATCTAGGAACATCTGAAACACGGTAAGAAGAGGCTTTTTAGGGGGGAAATCAGTTTAAGTTTGAGGGATCTGTGGGAAACAAAAGCCTTTCCTTCCTGCTGCCAAGCCCCAGGGACTTGTGCAGATGATGAACAACTGCCCCTGGTGCAGGTCAGCTGCTGCTCCCATGGCTGCTCCAGATGAGGAAAGGCAACAAATGGCATCAAGGATACAGTATGCCCATGGCCAGGACTGCGTGCAACTGACTGCTCTGCCTCAGGAAGCACTTTCCCAAGCACTCAGAAACACTGAAACTATTTCCAAGTATTTAGACGTGACAGTTAGGAACGGATTCCCTGAAGGATCTCATTCGAGGCCCCTAACAGCAGCCACTAGCAAGCATTTGTCTGTCCTTCCTACTTACCTTCCCTTACCTGTCCAGATTTGCAGCCAAACACACACAGAATTAAAAAAAGACCCCTGCATCCTTTTGTTCTGGTAAATTTTGGTTATTTTGTCTGCAATGGCTGTGTCTTCTGTGCACATCACTTAACACGCTCAGTATTCTTCTAATTCATTTTGGGACAATCTAGCCTCGAATCTAGTCCTATGTAAAAGTTTAAACTTACATTGCTATTGTAATTATTAAAATATTTCATTAATAATACTCATCTGAAAGCCTGAAATCCAGTTCACTGTTTCAGTTACTGGTTTTTTTACCATTCGTGTACTTCTACCTTTAGTTGATGCTTTATGCATCATCAGTCTCCCAGGGCATTCTTGTAAAGTTTCATTAAGCACTGCGATTGTGTTGGGAGGACTTAAGCCAAGGCTCTCTGTGTGATGGCAGTGGACCCTCCTGAGCTGCACAATAGACCCCGTGTTGCTGTTCACAGCAGAATCAGTCCCACTGACTCTTTTGAAAGGTGTAAATGGTTTTCTTATTGACTTTAACAAAGCTTTGCTGTGTAGCAGGGTGTCACTCTCAAGTATTCCAATGTATTTGAGAAGTATCAGTTTCTTATAATTAACATCATCGGCCTCTACGGCTTTTCTCAGGTACCCCCATTCAATAATAAATCTTATTCTTTTCTCTTCATAGTTGAACTTCATTTGAGGAACTTAGAGCCCTTACCAAAATTTTCATTGAACCTCCTGAGAGGAGGTTAAGAATTTACTGAAGTATCAAAGCCAATTACCATGGAAATGAAACCACCTTTGGGGGCTTGTGCTGTATCTCTACACTGACTCCTGGGTGGTGGCTGATGCCATTGGGGGGGTGGCTACAGCAAGGGAAGAAGGGCAGTTGACAACACAGGGGTAAACCCACCTGGGCTGCTGCAGCTCTGGGGGTGAGTCATGTCAATGCTCACATGGCCAAAGTTGTGCCACTGAAGAACATCAGAACAATGGATAAGGCTGTCAAGACTGGAATAGCTCAGGTGGACTATCTCATCCTTGGGAGCAGAAGGATGAGCTATTTATAGTCTATGGGCCCATGGAACATCAGGACATCTGGGAAGAGGTGCAACATCCAGGTGGGCTCATGATCAAGGGCTGGACCTGACCATGCAAGTCATCACACAGGTTATTCATGAACGTGAAACATGTGCTGTAATCAAGCAGGGCCACTTGAGTAAAATGTCCCTGGAACATAGGACAGGGGCTGGGTTTGCATATAGTGAGACCTGGCAAATTGACTCCACTGGAGCACTGCCATCAACATGCCAAGGAAAGAGCTACAGACTCACTGTGGTGGAGGCAACGACTGGCTGGCTGGAAACATCCCCTGTAAAGCAGGCCACTGCTCCAAACACCATCTCAGGCCTTGAGAGACACACTTTGTGGTGACACGGTGCCCCCAGAGAGAGTTGAATTAGACAATGGGAGTAATTTTCAAAATAACCTTATAAACTCTTGGGCAAAGAAACATGGCATTGAGTGGATGTATCCCATTCCTTATCACCCACAAACCTCTGGAAAGATTGAGAAGTATAAGGGACTGTTGAAGACTATGTTAAGACTCTTAGATAATGGGACATGGAAGCATTGGGATGACAATTTAGCAGAAGCCACTTCACTGGTCAACACCAGGGGATCTGCCAACCATCTTGGTCCTGCCCAAATGAAACCCCTGCAAACTGTGGGAGGAGATAAAGTTCATACTACACATGGGGAAGTAGCTGGGGAAGTCAGTGTAGGATTTTTTTCACTCAAGGACCAGGGTGTACTGTATGTACAGTTTAGTACAGAAAACAAAAAAAAGAAAGACTGACTGCCTGATGGAAATGGACCAGGACAGAGGGTAAAAAGAAGAAAGTAACTTAAGCCTAATTTTGGTCAGGTTTAAAATCTCTGCTCCAACTAAAAGTTACATGACCTGGGTAATGCCAATAAGCATTCAAAATTAATTTTATTTCTGTTTGGAAAGGGGATTTCTCACAGCCCAGTGCACTTGTACCTCTTTTCTGGTTTGCTGCTGCTCTCGGCTGAGCTATTAACATAACCAATTAACAAATACATAATTTCTTTTTCTTGTTAAAAAATTTATTTTGGAGAAAATAAAACTGATCTACAGAAATGGATTTTTTTTTTTTTGCTTTGCATTTTGCTCTGCATTTCCAGAGCAGCCCAGCTCTTTGACATGCCAAGGCATCCTCCCTCCCTCAGAGAGATAGAGCACCTCTCCTATGAGGAAAGGCTGAGAGAACTGGGATTGTTCAGCCTGGAAAAGAGGTTTTGAAGTGACCTAATTGTGGCCTTCCAGTACCTGAAGGGAACTTACAGAAAAGATGGGGCAAGACAATTTATAAGAGCAAGTAGTGGCAAAACAAGGGGGAATGGGTTCAAATTAAGAGTGGGTTTAGATTAGATATTAGGAAAAGTTCTAGGGGTGAAGGTGGTGAGGCACTGGAACAGGATGTCTCATCCCTGAAAGTGTTCAAGGCTGGGTTGGACAGGGCTTGGAGCAGCCTGGTCTACTATAAGGTGTCCCTGCTCATGAGAGGGGGTTGGAACTAAATGATCTTCAAGGTCCTCTTCCAACCTAAACTATTCTATGATTGTATTATTCTTTGATTCGCCCTGCTTGCATTCAAGAGGCCAAGTCCAAGTTCTGCTTTAGCCCATGTGAAGCAGAGATGTCCTTGCTCACTGTTTCAAGCGGAGGGAGCCTTTCCCACCCTCACTTAGAAAGCAGAGAAGGGGCTTGTGCTTTGCCTTTGTGACAATTCTGTTATTGAATTACCGGTTGCTTGTACCCTACTACCTGGAAGCTGTGTGAGGTTTTCTCTTTTTTCAGAAAGATAAAAGCAATTTTTTAACCCAGAGTACTTCCCAGCTGTTCTCTGACCAGCCCAAGTCACCAGTAATCGTGTCTTTGGGCAGACACACACAGAGAGAGAGAGAGAGAGAGAGAAGAGGAATCTACTCAAATAAACTCCAGTCAAAACTTATTTAGCTTGGGTGAGCCGACAGAACAAAGCTGCAGGCTGTGTGTTCCCTGTTTGTTATGTCCTCACAGCAATAGATCATATTTGTAAAAAACTTTCCATATAATTTTCAGTTATTCTTTTTTGAGACTCAGTGCAGAAAAACACTCATGTCAACAAAGAAACACAGAAGTGTTCTGGGAGAAAAATATCCATTTGCCATTATCCATGATTATCAATTCAGCCATGCTCATGCAGTGAAGTGCATTCCTCCCACATTCCTCCTCTCTGTCCAAGGAGGAAGGCTGGGTGCCTGGCCAGCAGCCAGTTGCATTGCCAGGGGGCAATTGTCCAGCAGGACTTCCAGCTCATCACAGCACATGGAGGGACCAAGCACAACAGGAAATCAAACCCTGTTATCACCGCAATGCACACACCGAATCCAGCATTCCTGGAGGTGTGGATGCTTGCCCTAAGCAACTGCTTCATAAGCACAGTTAAACAGGTAGTTTGCAGGGCATGAAATAAAAATTAAGATGCATGAAGGACAGAACAAAAGGGAGAGAGAAAGAGGAGAAAGGCATGGGTAAAAAAAGCAAAGCTACAGACAGCTCATCTCTCAGTACACTCTGAGGGAGATCCTCACATACAGTGCTCTGATGCTGGATATAGTTTGAACTCATGCAGAACTGGGCATCCAGATGTGTCTGGCAGGTAACGTGTTGGGTGTAAGACTGGGACCACATGGATAAATTGTCATCACCATGGATGCCATTGTCATCACCACACTTGTGAGAAACACCACCCTTCTGCTCCCAGCAAACACGGAGAGATCTCTAAGTGAACTCACAGGTGCATTAGACAGCAGGAATTGGGATAGAAATTGTGAGAGCACCAAACTATCCATTTCTTAGTTAACTTTTCCTGTACAGTTACCCTTTAAGGGCATGTCTAAGATTTGGACCATGGTGTCAGTTCACAGTACAGATAAACTGCTCCTCTCATCTCTCCCTGTAATTTCTCCCCTATACAAACCTCCTGTTTTCTTATCTTTCTTTAAACCTCGGAAACTGGGCCAAGCCCAAAGAGGAAAATACGACCTGTTTGGCAGCAGCACTCTGATAAGGTGTTGTGGTTTAAGCCCAGATGGAAATTCAACCCCATGCAGACACTCCCCTTCCCCCACCCCTTCTAATGAGAGACAGAGACAAAAGGCAAAGATTATGGGTTGGGATAACAATTTACTGGAAACAGCAGTGGCATAAGAAAACTAACAGTAACAGCAAGAATACTAATAACAGAGGGTGATTACAGGCAAAATGCTCATGTAGCCCAACGATCTGACCCAGTGCCACACGGCTTCCTCAGAGTGAACAAAACGATGACTCCCGACCATGCCATGCCTACCATGCCCCCCTGCCCATCCTTCCAAGAAGTGAGAATCCCACAATTCTGCCCCCCATGGGTGACATGGGTGGTGTAGAATAATAACCTGGACATGCCCACATGGCTCCAGGCTCCAGCCCCTCATAGCTATGGCAAGAAAATCCACTCTGTCCTGGCCAAAACCAGGATAAAAGGGCAGCAACCAACAGCAAAGCCACTGAGATTGCCCTGCTCTAATCAAGGCCAACCATTCGTGATGGTCTCAGAATTATACTCAACAACAACTGGAAACAATAAGGTCACTGCATACCCTCCCCATCACTCACAGGGATCCACCAGGGATGGCAGCAGCACTAGTAGGGCTGCAGATTTTCCCTCTGCTCCCTGGCCCTTCACTTCACACCAGAAATAAAGACAGGGAGAGTGACAGCTGCCACGTGAGACTGTTTGAAAAGTCAGGATATTACACAACTGCACAGCTAATTCAGGACAGGGATTCCCAAGCTAGTCTACATGCTTCTGCTCCTCAGTTCTTACATTACTTTGCTCCTCTAGACAGTAACCAGGCTCTCAGCTGAGTTTTGTTGCATCAGACACTGTCTGAGCTATCGTTTTATTAATAGCGCGATTACGGTATAAATATTTTATTCTGTGGTGTGTGTAGGAGGCTTCGTTATGCCTCAGTATCTTTGTGTGCACATCTTTTTTAAATACAGCTCTGTTAAGGCAAATGTGTCAGTTCCAGCTCTTTCAATATTTCTATTAATGCTCTCAGGATTTTCTCAAATGCTGATAATGATTAATTCCAGGCCAAATTATTCAATGAATAAAATTCACACAGAACATTATAATTATTCTTTAATAATGTCATACAAAAGGATGCAGTGAGAATCTAATGCATATGGGAATTAAGTCTTAAAAAAAAAAGTTGTCATTTTCCTGCTTTATGCATGTATAACAAAACAGCACAGTCAGGATTCATTAGGTGTTCAGGACAGTATTTTCACATTTCAGTGTTTTACAGATAAACTTTTCCAGACAGCCATTCTGCTCTCCTGGATTTAGTAAGGAGAACAGATAACACGATGCATGGAAAGCAGCTGAACCCCTCATACTGTAAAAAATTAACCTGTAAAGGTGACAAAAACACCTCCTTATATCAAAACCTGTCATGGCAGACAAAGGATGAAATTAGAGTTAAAACAGGTAGCCACCACAGGCATGCATGGCTGTCAGTGACATGGGCTGTTTGCAAAAGCATTGCTTGTGGATGCTCATTCCCTTCCCGAACCTTTAGTCAAACTGGCTATATTACACTGACGGAGCTTTAGAGAGGCCTTAGACCCCCCCAGCTGCATGACAACGGAGAGTGTACCAAACACCCAACACAGCCAATCTCTGCTACCAAAAGGAGACAGAGGGTTCTAATGATATGAGAAAAATACCCACATGGTGCAGAAAAGAGCACGGGTAAAAAAAAGCAAATTTTCAGAACGTTGGTGAAATTGTAGTTTGAAGAATTTTTCCTCTAATCAAACATAAAGAGGAATAGCTGGATTGACCCAATCCTGCCTCTACAAGCCATATAGGATACCCAGGGAAGGAAACATTTTGCCTTTTTTTCCACATTTCAGTCCCAATTTATGATTATCACATAGGAAGCCATTTCAAGAAGCTTTCCTGGGAAAAAAACCCCATCTATCTCAGCACAGCACACAGGCTTGCCAAAAATCAAGATCAATTTTAATCTTAAGTGAAGCTCTCACCTCCCTGGTCTTATTTTAGAAAATGGACAGGATTAAATCCTGCCCTTGGCTGGCATCTGGAAGGCACGGCAGGCTGTGTGACATCTGGAAGGCACGGCAGACTGGAGTGGTGCACCTACCGAGAGATGCAGGGACACTGCCCCACGCTCCTTCAGGGACAACTTTGAGCTCGGCCATCACATCTGACCTGCAGATTTTGCCATTAATTTTTAAAAATACATGGCAGCGTTAGTAGGTCAGTTGACCTTACTTTCTGAATTCTAATTATAATGAGGGAAAAATCATCAAGACAAAGGCAAGATTGAGAGGAAAAATGAGAATTCTGCCTGAAGACAAACCATCTTGCAAACTTCCGCATGCAATGTGTCAGTTTCCATCCATGCGTGCTGGAAGCCGAAGGAGCTGCTATCTGTAGCATTAAGACACGAGTTCATTCTAGTCACTGGCCATGGCTGCCTCTGTTTTCAGCCCTGGCTGTGGTGCTGGGTGTCAGCTCCACTGCTCTCCTGCCATTCTCCTATAGCCATGGGGAGGTGCAGCAAGCAGCAGCCTGCAGGCTCAGCCCACCATATGACAGCTCCGTCCCAGCCCCCAGGTGAGGTAACTGCAGCTTAGCACTTGGGCAGCAGGGCAGCAGGCAACTCCCCCCTACCACCATCCCTGCTGTGCACATCCTGGGGTCATGAGGGGCAGGACCTTCACTCAGCTGTCCAGTTATTTTCCAAGGTCTCCTCCATTCTTGAGAGGGATGTCTATACCAGGTATTCAAACCTACCTCGTTCAAAAGTTTGATGAGAACCAAGATTGTGTCTACAATGTCACCAATAAGAGCAGCACAACTGGAGCCTGAAGCAAAGCTTCCAGACCTACTGCAACTCCCACTGATTAAATTTCATCAGAGAATTCAAAACCCTTCTTGAACGAATCAAATCTTACACTTGATCACTGCTCTCTAAAGTAGCAGCTTTAGCCAATATCATGTCAGATAATGTACACTGAGAGCTCTGGAAAGATCACATATTAATGGAAGAAACACTACATTGGTTTTGAAGCAGCATTTCGAAAGACATATCTTGTGTCTGAAGGCAGCCTGTGCCAGATATCTGTCACAGCTCCAGACAAGGCATTTAAGAAATGGAGACACAATATGCTGTTTGACATGTAGGCTGTGCTGAAAGCTGCCTCGTTTGTCTCGTGTATGGAAGCATTCTTTCTCTTACACTCTATTAAAGTTGCTGAGTAAGAAAACTGTTTCAGACTAATTCAGCGGTGAGTTTTTACTTTCTCTTTTCTCTTTTGAGAAATTAGAGCCATAAATTCAGCTATGCAGAAGATACTGAAATATGCCTTCTGCAGCCCAGCAGGTCACCAAAATTCATATCTTGGGCTCACCTACCACACAGTAATTGCACCATCATGGCCCTGAGCAGTTTTCAGCAAAACTGAAGCCAAGAAGCTGATCCTGTACATCTGTGGGAATGATAAGATTGCATTCACAGGGCTGCTAGAGATGACTTGTAGAGACAGATTAAAAAAATAATTATAACTTGACTCAGAAAAAGGGGTTAAATGTCCTTTACATTTAAAGGGCATAAATATCAAGGAGGGAGAGGAATTGCTGTGGAAGTTTACAAAGCATAACTGAAAATAATGGTATGAAGTAGTGCCAGAGGAAAGTGCAGGTCTGATCATGATTTTCATATGCAGGCAAGGCTTACACTTAGACCCCCAGAATCTTGCTGCTGGAGTACTCTGTATCTGAGTTAACAAAGATTTCCTGAAATACTGGCTGAAATTGGCTCTCACAGATGAAGAGCACCAACAATGCATTTCACTGAGATCGTTCGCTCTCAGAGCAGTTTCAAAGGGCTGACTCACTCCTTGTCTTGTCCCAGGCTGTGCTGGACGTGCTTTGAAATATGGAAGTGCCAGTGGAAACTCTTGCTCTCCTGCAGATGCCTGACCAGAAACCCAGGGAAATGAAAGCCCTCGTTCCATGCAAGACATGTCAACACCCATCTCTGCAGCAGGGGAAATCTCAAGGTGCTGTTTGAGCTTTGTCAGTACAGACCAGTGGATGACACGAGGGCCTGATAACAGTGATGCCCTGGTCTCTGTGAACATTGAATGACAACTGTGCAAACATGGTAACTAACCATAGTTTACATGTATTTTACAGAGGAACTGTGGTTGGGAGGACACCTGCAAGAAGACACAGAAAGCCAAAGGGATGTTGAGCCCCAGGTCCACTGAGGTACCCAGTTTTCAGGCTCACTATTTCCCACAAGGGGCAACAATGTAATGTTATTAAATTTCCTAGAATTCCTCGTGAACAAAGAAATGTTCACTCGAAAAACAACAGCATTTATTGATTCACAACAGACAACAGAAACAGAAAGGTTTATAAAGACAAGGTGACAGGAAAGGGGAAACAACCAAATTTAATTTTCTCATCTCCAAAAGCAAATTCAACAGGCTTTAGAGAGCTGGCAAACTTCCATCCATTGTGTAACCCAAAAACAATCAATATAGGAGATGGAATTGCTTTTCCAGCTTTGCTTTTATGCCATACAGTTTTTCTTCGTGATACATTTACCTTTTAACTCCCCCACTCCTTCATGCATTGATTAATCCTTAACTAATTAAAAAGAAAATTCCACTTTCTCCTCCCAAAGCATTAGTTGGCCTCAACACTCTAGAGGTGGTAATAACTTTCTGGTAGGCCAAGTGCCACTCCATGGTCCTGACTAAATTATTAACAGGCTGTAAACTCAGAGTTAAAATATACTTCTGAGTATTGTGAGCCCCCCTAATCTTCGTTCGCGAAGCCTAGCCATGATGATGATTGTGAGCCAAAGATTAATACTTCCATACATTGTGCTTGTATTTAGGAGACTTATCAACAAATAAACTTTACTGAAGAATGTAGATAATGCATAGGACTTACTGATGCTTCTCAGCTCAGATCAAATCCAACACAAAACAATTGCTTTGGGGCAACCATCTCTGAGGGATACAGAGACAGACATCCAGAAGACGTAGAAAAACTATACAGAATTAGGAAATCATGTTTTGGTGTGATGAGTTCATTAAGGGGCAATTTATTCACCTGCTAGACTATTTATGGCTCTAACAAACAAGGAGAGGTGAAATATCATGGACCTTACATAGTGAAAATTTATGAAGATCTGCACACTGGGATAATATTGAGAAATTGCTACAGGAAGAAACAAGTTACTGATAAGAAACTGGAACACAGAAAATGCAATACACTGCCATGGGACAGGACAGATACATCCTTTCTTAAGGCCATTCTGCTTAAGAAGAAAAAAATGTAAATTATTTGAATTGTGGGGCTGAAGTCAGCTGGGAGCCAGTTGAAAGCAGGCAAAAGAAGCTGGTGTTGTACGTACATGAGTCTATCTGGAATAGAAAAATCTACCTGTTGTCTGGAGACTTCACAGACAGGCTGCCTTACAGCCACACTTCCCAGCCACAAAACACAACACTTTGCTTGGTATAAAATATTTCTCTTCACTGTCAAACATCTTCCCAATAGCAAAATGTTGGTAATGCAGACACTCCTTATAGCTTTAGTGGCATCAGGGAATGTGTAGCTATGCTCAGTTTTTTCAGGAAATAACAGGACTGAAGTAGAAAGCAGGTGGACAGTGATCTTAAAGTTTTCAAACATCACAGTTACATATATCTGTTGGTTGTATGGATGTTGCCAATCTTTTGGCATACAGGAGACAGTCCTTGTGATAGGACTAAAGTTCTGTAAAATCTGAACTAAGCTTGAGAAGGCTACAGATACTTGCAATTTTACATTACCACAAACACCAGAAAAAGGGCTTCAGAACTAACCAAATTTGTCTGTGGGTTTGACAAGAACTGAGCTGGGCCCATGTTCATGATATGGCACTTAAAACACATCTGTGCACTAGTAAGACATTTAAAAGCCTGTGTAGTCCTCAATATATACATGGCTACTGAGCATTCAACTTTCACCTCAGGAAAGAAAATGTTTGAAGAATACATGGCAAAATGGGATTTCAATAAAAAGCTTCAATCTTTACATAAATTACTTTACAGAAATCTTAAGACATGCTCTGTCTTTCAGACACTTACTGCCAGACCCATATGGCAGGCTTCAGAAATGGGTGGGTTATCCAGAACACCTGATGCTGTACCACTTTCCATCATTGGTACAAGCATCAGCAGTACAGAGAAACAAGAAATTCAGGGAGAATTCTCCCATCAGGATTTTTTCTGACTCGAGGGAGCTTTTTTTAAGGGAAAATGAAAAGTGAGAAGTAATGCAAAATGAATCTTCACAAATAATCAAAAAGGCCCTGTTCTCCTCCACAGCCTGTTTCACAATGAATTTAAGTAGTTTAACTCCACTAAACATCCCTACTTTCAGGGGGTGAGTCATTTAACTCCAGGTAAAAGTTTTGTTTCAGGGGCAATAAGCCTTTTTCTCAGCCAATGCAGTGCAGAAAAACAGGAGCAACCTGAGGTTTCTTCTGTGTTTTTACTAGAGTTGATCTCTTTATATTTCAACTTAAGGCTGAAACATTTCTGCTGCTCATACCAAATCCATGAAAGTAATATCAGTATGATTGTTCACCTAGAAAGTCTTTGGGGAATTGTCATAGGTTTAGCCCCTGTGCTTTCTGCACAGTGTTTATCAACCTATAAATTGACTGGCATTTCAAGGGCCAGAGTAGCTGAGCCTGCTTAGAGGAGATTTAAGGCACTCTGTTCTTCAGCATTTTCCATCATATCTGTGCTTCCAAGACCATGCCACTCAAATATATAAATCTATGGTAGGAAAAGCATGGCATTCTGCCTCTATGCTAAAGGTGAGCAAACAGTTCCATCAATTAAACAGAGAAGTCATATTTCAATTCCTTCAAACCTCAGAGAAACTTTAATACCTGAATATGAGCACAATCAGTTCCCTGGCCCCTGGATATCTGGAGAACTGTGGCAAGGGAAAGAGTGCAATAAATGGAACTATAGTTAAACTACCATCGCTGCTTTATCAGAGACAACGAGTGCCATTTGGGTTTTAGAACTACAGGGTTTAAAGAAAAATAAGCCTAGTTTTAATCTTACGACTTTTGTTTTCTTCCCCTCGCAATCATATTAGCAATTTCTGTTGCACAAGTGTCTAGCATACTCAGTTACTCATTAGAAATACCTTTTAGGTCACATCACACTCCATGGAATGTCTTGCATTGTTCTGTGCCAATTAAGAGGCAAGACAGAAACTGAAAGTACGCCTGCACAGTTCCTCCACTAATCCCAACACCCCAAACAAACACATTTAAGACTATGTTCAAAAACGCACTTTTACATGTGTTACATTCTGTAGTCCATTCCCTCAAGAACAGCGCAGAGATCTCGCACAATGAGAATTCTCTTTGTGGATAAACACAGCACAGCCTTTCACAAAATGACAGAAACATAGAATGGTTTGCATTGGAAAGGATTTTAAAGATCATCTAGTTCTAACCCCCCCACCACGAAAAAATACTACAAATGTTATACATATAAATATTATAAATATTGGCTTGATATTAAATGTAAGAAATGTACTAATTTCTCATTCTAAAATTACAAATATCTCAAAAGTACAAATGCTCTCCACCCCTTCTCTCTGCTGAATTTCCTTATTGTTTTTCTACTTGTGCTATCCCAATAACCTCCCCAATCAAAAGTCTAATCACAAGCCTCTCCTTCCTACATTTTCCAGGAACAATAGGCTCTGTCTTGTTCCTCTTCTCTACTAAAATAATGGCAAGGAGGATTTTGACATAAATATGAAGGTATAAATCACAAACTGTTGTTTGTTTGGCTGTTGTAGTCCATTTCAGAGCACAATACTGCAAGTGATCCTCCGAGCACAGCCCAGCAGCTGAGCTGCAGGAGATGTTTCCCGTAACACTTGTCTTTCATAGGAAGAACTCCCAGTTCCCAGTGCTCCTTGTTTCACAGCAGACCAAGGTCTACATCGAGAGTGCAGCTTTCTATAGACACCACACAAACTAGTCTTTACTAAAGGGAACTGCGGTCCTCGTCTGCTGGGGGTTAGGATTAATTTTATTTTAAGGTAGAATATTTTTCTTTGTATATGATCATTAGCCCGAGGGCAACAAAGGCATACTGCTCCTTATGTGAGGCTTACAGAAGAGGTACTTCGTAAAAATGAAATCCTAAAACCTTATGAAATCTTCCATAGTGCTGTGTTCTGAGATACGCCAGGGCAGATGCTGGCTATATGTGGACAGCATTTTCAAACCATTCCCTTTTAACTTCTCTCCTAAACCCCCAGCATCATTTCTGCAGCCAGTGGAAGGATCATATGAGCTAAATATTAATTTTGGCTTAAGTGGAACTACGGTAAGTTATTTTTCGTATGTTTCTGTAATTTGCAGCTCCTTTCCAAAATGCTGCTTTTAACTTGGGCTACAGTGGATATTGATTTTTAAGGTTTTATTTTTTATTTGGCAGTATCCATATTCACATCTACTTACCCTTGAAAGAGGCATTTATACATTTCAAACAGAAATGCCGAAATACAAACCTGCTTTTCATAGCAATCAGACACGATGGATGGTATTTTCACATTCAACTCTTCTTCCATTAATAGTTCCAGAGTTCCTTAAAATACACTACACAGCTTTGTTACGCTACAGCATATTTATTCTGTTGATAATGTGCAGTGTGCCTGTTTCAGAGCGATGCTTATTGCCCTTGGAAGCAATGAATAAATTGTTTAAGGAGTGTGGAAACAGTTCCTTGTGCAGAACTCCCCAAGCCAAGGTTGATGAGAGGTCTAAGGAATGTGGAAGGGAAATACCTTTACCTAAAAACGCAAGAAGTATCCCATGCCATGACAGAGTCAATGGTATATGCATGCGTTAGAGGCTGATAATTCGTGGGGAGGAAAAGAATCTGCTCAGCCAACTGGAAACCAAACTGATTTCAAAAGCCAAAAATGGAAAGTTGGAATCAAAAGGCTTCAAAAGGATCAACCTTAAAGTGGATCAGGTTCTATGGTGAATGAGTTATTCTATAGAAAGTGCAGGATGCAAGTTGAGATATAAAACTGGTATCCAGAAGGTGTTCAAAAGTGGATGTGAACACGTATTGAGGCTGTTACATCTAGGATGTCCAAAGAGATGGGTAAACATGACCAAAGCAATTGTGATCTCTCAGGAGAAAAAATTACAGTCAGAGAGAGAAATATAGCATATGTGAATCTAGTAACACGTTCTGCTAACCTCAAATCTCAGCTTCACTCCAGAAGGGAGGCACTTGCTAGCATGGAAAATACTTCCTTGATATTTCATTCTCAAAAGGGTAGTGGTGATACAGTTGTAAAGAACATATGGCTCCTTTTCTCAGTTGATAAAAACCTTCTTAACATCAGTCAACAGAAGGGGAAAGGGAAAAGAGAAAGGAAAAGGAGAAAGGAAAAGGAAAAAGGAAAGGGGAAAAGCCAAGCGTATGAAGTTTCCTAGTATTCATATAACATTTTGCTGACTGATCTGAATAGTAATCGAAATGAGATAACCAAATGCATAAAAGTTAGAGTGGTTCAGAACTAATCAGTTAATTTGAGGACAGTCACTAGCTTTTATAGTGTCTAGTTGAAATATGAAAAAAAATTGCATTTGGATAGTGAACATTTTTAAAATACACACATGACTCTGAGGGAACATGTATTATGTACCACAACAGCATTGGTCTTAATGTTGATACTACAACATTGGTGTACAGAAATATTGCTGAAAGATTTTTGTTACTGGTACATGCGCAGGAATCATAGATTAGGACAACAGAGTCTTTCACAGACTTCTAAAGAAGTCACAGTTTTATTTACACTGACAACACTAGGATTTGACAGGAGATGAATATAATTGCTCCTGGAGATAACTGGAGAAGAAAAAAGAGGAAGAAATGTTGAAAAGAAATAATTTTCAACTCTGACACAATAAAGACGACACTGTCTCAGTGGATCCTGCTCATTCCAATGCTGGGAAGCTTGCAAAAGAAAGAGGTTTCTTACTTCAAGCAGGAGTCTGACAGAGCATGGGTTAGGGGGGCATGCCAGTCCAACAGCAGCACTTTACTGACTTCTAGCAAGGTCCTACTGCCAGGTGATTAATAAAAGATAATTATTTCTGAAGAGTTGACCAAGTAAGCTTTTCAGAGTATGACCTGTTAACTCAGCCCTACTCAAGAGGAGGCACTGAAATACTGTATCTGGCAATCTCTTATAACTAGAGAACCCCTTTAAATGATCAATGAAAAATAGTATAAAAGCTGTATTAGCCTTTACAATGTCAATAACCTGAATATTTCATATCATCCCCACCCAGTCTTGGTTTAAGGATGGACCAGAGAAACAGCAGCCTGCATTACAGTTCCCAGTGCATGCATTTGTTCTGTTAACATTCAGAGTTAACATAAAGATCCCATTGTGTCTGCATAGCCATAGCATTCTGCAATTACACTATCCATTCCATTTTGATTTTCATTTAAAGTATTAGAGCTCAAAAATAAACACAACACTCTGACCTTGTTAACAGGCTGAGACAACTTGAAGAAGGCTTAGTTTGGTCACTCACATTTCCAAACTGCACAGTTCAGACAGACCAATCCAGACTTACCTGCAAGAAAACAACATACAAATTTGGGGTTACAACTTCAAACTTAACAAAAATCTCTCAAATTATTTAACTGTACGTTTTTTCCAGCCCTTAAATAATTAAGAGTGGGTTTTTTTTCATCCAGATAATTTAATTACAAAAGGTTGCACTGCCAAAGGGCAAAACATACCTATTGCATTTCTTCTTATTACAAAGTACTGTTTTGTGTGCTCATTGAGTCTTGTCCCCAGCTTTCCCTTCTCCTGCTGCTTTACAATGCAACAGAGTATTTCTGCATTGTTTGAAGAAACGTGACTGAGCGCAAGGCTGAGCATATTGAGAAAGATGGGGTTTGTACACTTTTCACTAACTTTTGAAATAGAAGAAAGATCAAAAGCCAACAGCCACAAGGAGAACTTCTGTTTCTACCATGGAAGCAAGTACTTGGATCTCAAACTATTGAGTGAAGTCAGGTGAGCTTTTAAACCAATGTCCTCACATCAGTCTCCCAGCAGTTTTCTTTACCAAATGAGATTTGGGTGAAAAACATTGGAATGAAACATCTTTTCCATTTGCCAAAGCACGGTAAGTTCCTTAACGGTGTTTTAATAAGCATCATGAGAAGAGCCTCTCTCACGCTGGGTGGCAGGCTGCCATTCCAACTCAAATAAACCACCTCAGTATTTATAATATTCACAGATTTCTAACCCCCCTGGCTGCCCAGTGCACAAAGATGACTTAGACCCCACAGCACAGGATGTTCCTGCACCAATCCCCGGGCCAGTAATGCCATGAATGGCTGTCCCACTCCACACTATGGGTGACAGTCCCACACACAGGGTCTCCACTCTACACTACAGCTGATACTATGAAGTGGGGGCATAAACTGATAAGCAATTTACTAACAAAGGAAAGTCTGCAGAAGCCCATGATACCTGACATTAGTTTGTCCATATTCCATTGAAAATATTGTTTCACATCATTGCCTTGTGCACTTCCAGGGTATTTTTCTATTATTAAATTCTACAGAAATTATAAGATTCAGCATGCCACTTACTTGCCAAGAAGTGTGACAACTACAGAGAAGACAGTCTTTTGATTATTTTTCTTATAATATAAAAAATAAATATTATCTGCCATTTTCTGAAAAGGAGAATGTAAACATTATATTATTCAAGAGTAATTTAAAGGCCTTTCTGAAAAGCAAATGTAAATATTACAACCTCAAGAAAAATTTTATGGCATCTCCCTGGCCATGAGCTTTTCCTCAAGTTCTTGCTGTGTAACTTCTCACCTGCTTTCACAGCATGTGTGTGAGGCCATATAAGAGCAGGAATCTTTACAGAGGAGATACACACATATATAGACACAATAGCATGAAAAATAGATAACTTCCTTCACTGCTCTACAGAACCTGGTTCTCAGAGGCTCTGCCAATGTTATCGAGACAAAAACTGAGCAATAACTATGCCCTAGTAGGAGGATGGAAGATAGAATAATCTTTTGACCGGATGGACATTAAATTCTGAACATGCCTCCATCTCTGGGGTCCCCAGCACAGGAAGGACATCAACCTGTGGAGCAAGTCCAGAGGATCAGAGGGACAGAGCAGCTCTGCTTGAGAATTTGCATTGTTCAACCTGGAGAAGAGAAGCTTCAGGGTAACCTAATTGTGGCCTTTCAGTATCTGAAGGAGCCAACATCAAAGATGGAGAGAGACTACAAGAGCATGTAGTGACAGGACCAGAGAGGAATGGCTTCACTGAGAGAGGGCAGGGTTAGATATTAGGAAGAAATTCTTTATTATGAAAGTAGTGAGGCCCAGGCACATGTTGCCCAGAGAAGCTGTGGCTGACCAATCCCTGGAAGTGTTCAAGGCCAGGTTGGATGGGGCTTGGAAAAACCTGGGATAGTGGAAGGTGTCCCTGCCCATGGCAGGGGGTTGGAACAAGATGATCCTTAAGGTCTCTACCAACTCAAGCCATCCTATGATTCTATGATTATGAAAAGGACATCTGGATCAGCTGTTATGAAAAATGAAATATATCTAGAGATTATTCAGAATTCATAATTCAGAAGGCACTGGAAATGCTTCCCTAATGTGATACAAAACTTCCTTACCAATTAGTTAATGAGATACTGAAGGACTTCAGATTAAAACACAGTAGTTTCTATATTCTCAGCCAATAAAATTATGTTTGTATGCTATCAGAAGTGTCCTAAATAATCAGTCTCTCAGAGCTGCCAAATCCAGCTGAAAATGCTACACACTACCACACAGGAACTCCATATCCTTGAGGTCTGAGCATCTGCAGTAGGACAGGAGCAGCTGGAAGGGAAATGTCTCCTTTGCTGCTGAGCACTGAACTCCCCCAGTGTGAGGAAGCACTGACCAGCACTGACTGGCCATATGCTTCTGACATGGTTTGGGCCACTCTAACTTACCAAAACCATCTCAGTGCTCCACCCATGATGAGTACAGCACTGCCTTGTCTTGAGAGCTGTACTGAGCCAGCCAGCTCAGGGATGGATGAAAGGTGACAGATAAATTTATCTATTTGTTTGCCCTCCCCATCGATCGAGTTAAATTAATCCATGCTTTGGGTTAGTATGGCCAGGTTTTGGTAGCAGGGTGGAATACAGGGGTGGCTTCTGTGAGAAACTGCCAAAAGCTTCCCCCATGTCCAGCAGAGCCAATGCCACCAGCTCCAGGACAGACTCGCCACTGACCAAGGCCAAGCCAATCAGGAATGACAGTGACACGTCTGGGATAACATATTTAAGAAGTAAAAAAAGTTATTGTGCAGATGAAATGCAGAGAAAGTCAGAGGAGAGCAGAACATCTGAGCAGCTCTGCAGACACCGAGGTCAGTGGGGAAGGAGGGGCAGGAGGTGCTCCAGGCACCGGGGCAGAGGTTCCCCTGCAGCCCCTGGTGCAGCCCGTGGTGAGGCAGCTGTGCCCCTGCAGGCCCTGGAGGGCACGGGGCTGCAGAGACCCCCCTGCAGGCTGGGGAGGAGCCCGCGCTGGAGCAGGGATGCCTGAAGGAGGATGTGACCCTGTGGGATGCCTGTGTTGGAGCAGGGTCCTGGCAGGGACCTGCTGACCTGTGGAGAGAGGAGCCCACACTGGAGCAGTGGCAGGAACAACCTGAGATGAACTGACTGTGACCCCCATTACCCTCTCCCTGCGCTGCTGCAGGGGAGGAGGTAGAACTCGGGAAGGACGGAGAGGTGGGGGAAGGTGTTTGTAAGATTTATTTTACTTCTCATTATCCTGCTCTGACTTTGTTAGTAATAAATTCAACTAATATCCCCAATTCGAGTCTGTTTTGCCTGTGACTCAGTCACGGTGAGTGATCAGTGAGTGATCTCTCCCTGTCCTTAACTCAGGAACCCTTGGTTGTATTTTCTCTCCTCTGTCCAGATGCAGAGGGCAGTATTGGTGGGTACTTGGCATCCAGCCATGGTCAATCCACTACAGTCCACTTTAACGGTTTGCCACCACACTGGTATTGCAGGCACTACCTCTAAATGGTGACTGGAAAACGCCTGTTGGGGCATGGTTTGTCTGAGAGGTTCCTGGGAGCAGAGCTGTGACAGGGGGCACCACTGGACACTCCAACCACCAGATACCCCAATCCACACAGGCTGCAGTAAACACTGCTGGAGGGCCCAACCAGAATAAATAAAATAAGAGGGAAGGAATATCTAATATAAGCCTAAAAAGGCTCTTATCCCCACCTAGTGGTACTGATACCATTGCCAGGAGGCAAAGCAAGAGACACAGTCAGCCTGCATTCGGAAATGCCATTCTCTCAAAACTCCATTTCCATCCTGCTGTGACAGCACGGGGCTGGTGGGTGTCCAACGCTGCCGGTCACTGCAGATTCAGTGGAAACAACCACAGATTCCCGGTGTCCAAATGCAACGACAGGCTCAGTGAGCTTTGAAATAGAAACTCGCCGTTGCAGCTCTCACCTTTTCAGCTGTCCCCCTCCTAGTCTGCTGAGGTTCCCAGCCTGTACCTTGTGGATGGCTTAACGCCGGGAGCTGGCGGGATCCTGCTGCCACCTGCTGTCACTGTGTCACACACAAAGACAGGAGTCCTGCACACGGTGCCCTGGCAGCACAGAAATGTAGGGAATGAGAATTGCAGGAAGAAAGAGAAAAATGCTGATAACTGTACTACTTTAGGTTTACCTATATGAGGAATTCTCCTCCTTTCCTGGTGCATAAAAGACCCCAATTTGTGCTTTATTGACTTTTCACATAAACACTCAAAATTTCAAAGGGACTATTTGGACGACTCTACATTAAGATTATGTCACTGCACACATGAACTTGGGTCTTTGCATGTACAATTCTTGAAAAATCTTGTCTTTCTTCCTACAGAAACTCACACTTGTGCCCAATCCTAAATACACACACACCAGCAATTATGCCTCGGTGGAGGACAGCAGAGAAGTGTGAGATGGGCTTCCAGCATACACACTGAGCAGAGCAGCACCTCTGCACCTCCCAGAGCAGGAGCAGAGGCAGCCTACTCACCCAGGGACAGGGACAGGGGCAGGGACAGTCTGCTCACCCAGCCCAGCCCAGGGGACACCTGCAGGGGCAGGGGTGACACTGGGTGTCTGTGCCCCACAGGGCCTCACTGGGAGAGTGCTTTGCCCCTGCTCAGGGCCAGGCAACAGTGGCTAGGCATAGTCACAACAGGTAGAAGCCAGAGACAGCAACGTGGAAGCCAGAGACAAGGAAGCAGCAGGTAGGAGCACCCAAGAGCTCTCTTTTTTTTGTCGTTGTTTTATTTATTTCCCCAGTCAATGCAATGCAGACAATGACAGGAAAGAGCTAAAAAGCAGAGAGTTCAGGCCTGTCCCAGCCACAGAACACCTCCTGCACCAGGATGATCCTCAGCAGTACTAGGATTTAAGTGAGAGCCCCTGCTTGTGAGTACAGAAGGGTAGAAGTCACGGAGGAGAAAGGACTAGGGTATAAAAGGGGTACAGTGGAGAGTGCACTGACGTGTGGCAAGTGTTGGTTGATGTGGATGTGTACTGGATCAGGTTGCCAAGAGATAAAAGGATAGCTCTTGAAAATGAGGATGTAGGAAGAAGAGAAATATTCCAAGAGGCCATTTGTGCCAGCAGCTGGCAGCACTCCCAAGGTCCCTTTATGGCTTTCGCTCTATGACATCTTTTGTCTAACACAGCACTGCAATGACATTGGTCCCTTCCTAAGGAGTATCCTATGGAACATTTTTCTCTCCTTTTGGGAGAGCAGAAGACTGATAAGGATATATAAAATTTATGAGGATTTAAAACTGTTACCTTAGATATATATAGATACACAGAGTAATTTGGTATTTTAGTACCCCACACATGTACATGCAAACTGTGCTTGGCCATTGCCACAAGCAGGCCTAGTGCCAGCTGCTCTGGCATAAGAAGAAAAAGCAGATACCAGCCATACAGTCCATCTCAGGGAACCTTGTCGTACACTAGGGACACAGGGATCCACAGGTGACCTTACAGCTACCCCATGAAGTCCTCTTTGATGGTAGCTACTGAACAAATTATTGATCCAGAGCCCCCAGATACCCTCTGCCTATCTGTTGTAAGCTCTGAGTAAGGCAACAAGGATTAGCCCCCCAAATTCTAGCTTTTATGCAAGAGCAGCAAAGCAGCTCCTTCCATACCTGACTCCTTTGGAATTAAACACTCACAGATAACAGGAAATTAGGAAAATTTTGTCATTCATGTCTGACCACTAACACATCCAATGAACTAAACATCTTTAGCTTTGAGAGCACTCTAGGGAGCAGGAATGAAGAAAAAAAACTGTTCTGGGATCCAGGCACTAGCCAGTTTAACAGGCACAGATGATGTGATGAACACACACTTCATCTCAGCATTACTGACAGCCCACTACAACAAAGACAAATGCTGCAAATACTCCAGGATGGGTTTTATTCCATGTGGTTAATCCCAGTTAGAAAAGCATTCAGACATATGGGTATTCCTACCTTTATTCTGAATGCTAAAGGATACACTTTAGCTTCTAGCTGATGAGATCTAAGCAATCCCTAATTACTGATTTGAGAAAGGTCTGGAGATGGTGGATGGATAACAGAAAACAAAGTGAAACCAAGATCTTTCTAAAAGTGAGTGGTGAAATTGCATGAGCTACACTCCTTGTAACTGTTAGGGCAAAACATTTCGCAGACCACTCATCTGTAACTCAGCCTATTCCAAACAAAACCATAAGCTCTCAGGTTTATGGTTTTAAAGGCTGTCCTTAATATTACTTTTATTCAACTAACCCAACACACAAACCAATTTTTTTTTTATCGGCCAATAATTTAGAAACAGTAGAGACATAAGTGATTGGAGACTGCAGTCCCTGGAAACATTATTTTTTCACCTTTTCTTTACCCTCAGGGAAAATCCTCTTCCTTGGATTGAGCAGGTGGACAGGGGTGAAGGAGCAGGGCCTACACCAAAGGCAATTCCCTACAAGCCTAGTGAAATCCGTATGTTTAAACTGTGCCTGCAACACAGTCAATATCAACACTACAGTATGAAACACTTCATGAAAGTGTGAAGGTGCATCTGGGGAGCTCTGGAGATGAGATCTCTCAGATATTAGGCTGTACCAAACAACAGCTGGGGCAAGACCAGAGTTATGACCAGCTTTTCTTTTACCCTAGTCCTTCTCCCCCAGTATAGATGGCAGCAATTACTTTTACAAGAGACCCAAACAATATGACTTTCTGTTACAAATTTTAAAGGTACGTTTTGTCTATTCACTCTCGGAAATTTTTGATGATATGCAACTGAGGAGATTCCAGTCACAGACACAAAAACCAAAAAGTAACTACTTGATGCTTTTTATGTTGTTTTTAAAAGAACATATTTTTATTTATATATTATAAATAATATTTATTTATAATATATATTATTGTATATAATTATGTATTTTTATACCTGCATTAAATTTAAATTTATATTTATTTGTAGTATTTTTATAATATTTATTAAACCCCAGAAAAACAACAAAATACATGGCCTTCCCTCTGCCCCCCCTTTCCTTTTACCCAGGCACCAAGCACCGCCATCACTCTACAGTGATGTTTGTGCTTCTGAAAGACTGGAAAATTCTCCTCTGAGTACATTGCTCCCTTGATTTTGTGTGACAGTTAGAAAAGGCTTAATAAGCAGCCTGAGATTTCTTACTACCATTTTTTCATTTCCTGTGTTATCACAGGCTGTTGACACAGTAGCTGATAATCTTAAAAGGCTGAGAGAAGCATTTTTATAGAGAGACTTACAGGAACTAACCTATCTCGAGTGAATTCATTTCCACTTCGTGTTTTCTACAATCCCAAAGGCCATGCCCATTTCACACTCTTGGACAGCTCAGATGCTGTAAAGTATTCTGTCATAAGAGCATCAAAGTGAGAAAAAGAATTAAAACTCCTCTTGGACACGTAGATGTTCAGAGTTCAGGACTTTGCAGTAAACAAAAAGTTTCTGAGGTTTCCTTTTTTTTTTTCTTGAGCTACTGTGCAGTAGCGCATCATTCCCTGATTTTAAGTGGTTCATGTGAGTGAGATCACTTTACAAGACACTATAGATACAATTCAAGTGACCAAAGACCAAGGCCATCCTGGTGCTCCTCACTCATGACCTGGTGTAAGGCACACGGTGTCCCTCTCCCTGTGGACCCTGCAGCACCAGCCCCCACGGTGCTGAGCTGATGGCACACGGGCACTGCCCAGACCAGCCACCCTTGGCCTCAGGTGGAGCATCCCTATGCCAGAGGGTGGAAACTTAGCACAGACCACCTGACGTAAGAGGCAGTTGCTGGGGATGGCTAGATGGAATTAGTAAAAACAGCTAGGTGTAAAGCAATGTTGAAAACAACTTTCAGCTTCGCAAAACGAAGTGACAGCTCTCAAGGGCTGACCCCAGCGACTGCTGCAGGGAGGAAAAGAGAGAAAAGCTCGAGCCAGGCAGACAGATATGGCAAAGGAGGCTGGGCAACAGAGTGGGCAAACAGCTGGTCTCTGGCACTCTTAGTTCAACTTCTGTGTGCAAGTCAGAGGCCAGAAGATTCTCTTCCTCTCTGCTATTTTGGGAAATACAACTCACAAGAATGAATCACACTTCTCAATGTGACAGAGCACACAATAAAGGGGAGTAACCTGGATATCCTACCTGTATATTACAGCAACCCACCCCCAAAGCTGACTCTGGAGTGGAAGGAGTCGCTATTCCCATGAGCTGGAAAACATGAAATTCAACCTGTTCTCTCCCTGCAGGGATGGAGGCCAACTTCCCCCCTGCCCCCAAAAGACTTAAAATTACCAACATTTCAAAAGTCACAGAGGAAAAAAAGACAAAAGGACAAATAATAAAAATTTGATCTTTACTAGCTTGGGGTCAATCTGACCACCAAATTCAATAGCTAATTCCAATTTAAAAATAAAATCAAATACAAAATGTTCCCATGTTCTAGCTTCCATTTTGAAATGATGTTGCAGGACAAAATTGGCTGCATTAACTTTCATATTTTTATTGTTTTCCCCAAAGTACTGACTCCCTCATCCTAGACCTTCAGTGAAATTTTGGTCAGAACAAAATTTTAACAGCCATGTTCCTCTCAGTATTTGTCCAGGGGTCAGTGCCTACAAGCCCATGAGCCACTAACAGCACACTGTTTTGCCTTGCCATCCTGGAGGGGAAAGCCACCCACCCAGTGTTTCAGAGACTGAGACATCCTACAGCCCCTATTCCTCTGCCATCCTCACTCTGTAGTCCTAAGAGTTTATTGTTCATAAGGCAGGTATTGCATCTGTTGCTGCTGCCTTTTGGATGTGTTTTGGATCCTCAGCACAGCTCACTGAACACACTGGTCACAAGTTACTCTCATCATGAAAGCCTGCTGGTTTCACAGGAAGCTGAAAAACATCCACCAAGCCAGAGGATGTATGTTTTCCATGATGAAACAGAATCCCAATGTAGTGAAATAAGACACCTTTCTCTATTACCTGACCTTCTAGGGTAATTCATATGAACCTGAGCCTGCTGTAACCATGATTTCTCCTGAGAGCTGCTAGAAACAGTCCAGTGCCTAGAGGAATTGGATGCCCTCTTGCTGCCTGAGTAGAGGCCTTGTTGAGTATATCTGGTGCAGATAGCTCAGTTTGCAAGCTGTAATGTAGATGAAGACTGAGATGCAGACTGGACTCTGGGTGAGAGCCCAGAGAGAAAGAGGCCATGAACTGCCAACCTTTTGCATAACAAACAGCAGGAAGACCAATGGCACAGCTGGGTGCGGGACACTGGGAGACATGGCAGGAGCAGAGGACTTTGGAGGGAAAGCGAGACTTGTGAGCACTTGGATTGTGAGGCGATAAAACCCATGGTTTCCTTTGTTAGGGGTACATCCTTGGAGGCACCAGCTCAGAGCTGTTTCTGTGTTACTGCACCATGAATAAATTGCTCTGTGGAATGAGACATCTGAGACTCTGCAGTGGGAAACCTGGGGTCAAACCAGTGAGGAATCCTGTCTGAATGCATGTGAGGGGGTGTGTGGGGAGTTCAGCAAGACACCTGTGAGCTGCCACTGTGAAGGGGCTTCAGTCCCAGTAGTAAAAGTCTCTGGCATTGGGAGTGTAACTGCCAGAGAGTCTCATGAATGATCAGACTGGGAGTTTCCTTAACAGGTTGTCCCCCAGGGTACACAGCCCACTAGTCCTCTCTTTGTCCAGCTCTGAAAGATCCTCAACAAAGAGAACAATTGGAAAAACCTACCACTAGAATAGATCTTATGGCTCCTACCAGAGCTGATGGGACACTGCTGCTCTAGACCTTCAGACTGGCATTGGAGTGTTTTATACTCCAGCAAAGCTGTCCCTGCAAACTTGGGCAACAGCCTGTCTTAAGATAGACACCTGTCTTACTCCAGGTGGTGAAGCGGGCAGTAGGTGCCCTGCTTCTCTCATTCCATGTCCAGCCATGTCACAAGGCCTTGTGACAAAAAGACAGATTTCTTTGAGTGCTGATTTCCATAAACTATGGCTATAAAGTACCTCAGGCTTCCTTGGGTTTCACCTCCACATATACCCATTTGTTTCTCCTGAGAAGGAGGGCATTACAGTGATCAGTAACTTTTCATGCAAAAGTTCCACCTTTTGCAGGGGGTCTCTGTAGATTCTCTCTCCTCTAATGATGACATTAGGAAGTATCCAAATGACTCCCTGCTTCCCAGCAATGTTAGAAGTGCTTCTCCTCTCTCAGAGACAGAAACCTGCCCGTGCTGTAAGAAAAATCATTGTGTGTGATCAAGAATGGGTGAGCACATTTTAGCTAAACTGAGGTCTCTGTGGCTCATGAAGGAGCAAAAAGTGAAGGGGTTTTATCTGAGCTCATTGACCCCAAGTACTGGATGGGCTGGGAACAGGCTCCAGCACTATCATCTCTGCAGAGCTGTTGCCCTTGGAGAAGAGGACCACCCTGTGCAGGCAATTTCCTCCCTTTCAGAAAGAAAAAGGTTAGTAGTAGACTAAAAGCACATTTTTCTTTATGGATAGAATGCATTATCTTAATCTGCTGGACTGAATCACAGGCAGCTAAGTGCTCTTGGCATCCCTCTCCATGGGTACAGCTCTATGCTTGAATTACAGTGTTATGCACTGGCAAGGATGGGTGAGGGGGCTGGAATGGGGCATTAGTCACAGAGGGAAATTAGCTCTGTGAGATGTGATCATCTCTCACACATTTTGCAGAACATGCATTGAACTACTGCTCTCAGTGGGAGGCATTTCTACTTTTCTGCCTCCAAAGCAAGCTGTCTCACAGTATGCAGAGCCTTTTGCATAAGTCCAATGAAATTTTAAATGCAAATACCTGAAACAGGATTTATATAAAATAGAAGCAATGGGATTTGCAAGCTGAATATCTCTGAAACAGGAAGAGCTGGATACAACTTTTAAACTTAAAATCCCGTTTCAGGTGCTAGGCATATATTGATACCCCTCCATAGGGGTAAACCATTTTATGCAAAGCCAATGATAACTCACAGCACTCATTAAGAAGAACTGTCATTGTATATTAAGGATGAAGTAGTCAAAACAATGCTAATTTTAAGTGCGCTCCTTCTGTGCAAGGCCTGTGAGAACTGAGCTAGGCCTACACTGATTCCAGATCAATATTTTTATGGTGAGAAAAGAATCTGTGAGATCAGAGGGAAAAAACCCAAGGTGACTCATTTTTGTAGGATTAGAGATATGTGTGGCTAAAGCAAATGCAGGAGAATCATCCCCAGCAGCAGCAGATGAAACTCAGTGCTAGTGCTCCCTACTTTGAGCACAGAAGCACATGCAGAAATCCTCTCAAACCCAAGACTGCCAGCCACACACCTCTGCCCCACACCACAGAGTGCAGAAGTGTCTCCTGACTTTCTAGAGGCCAGGTAGCACCTCCTACACCAGCACTAGAAGGTGTCTCTTACTTTCAGGCTCTCATAGTACGAGCTCCTGAGGCAGCCTGTGTGGTTGAGTGGACACCTATCCTGCTGCCTTCTGGATATTGGGAATCAATCTGCCGTTATCCTGGACTGCATGAACAGTCAAACGCATCAATTTAGAGCATCACTACAGCCATCACAACAGAGCTCTCCCACTACTTCAAAATAAATCTTGATTCAAGTCAGTTATCTTAAAAATATTTGATATGTATTTAAACCACAGACAATAGGCATAGTTAGGAAAAAAGTCACAAAGATACAGGTGCAAAAAAGGAAAGAAAAATAACACTTAAGCTACCTCACACATTCTCACACTCAGAAACCTTCCCCTCTCTCTTTCATTCATCAGCTCCAGAGCTGTAAGAACTTACTTCACTCTGGGTTCTGGACTCATCCAGGCCAGCAGCCTGCCCGCCTTCCCCAGCAAGGAAGTTTCCATCCTCTGTCCCTTCTCAGAGTTTGCCTGAGTTGTCACCCAAACCTGCCAGGTTCCTGAGCCTCCTCTTCACTACATCATGAATCAGTTTCAACACTCTTCCCTGCACCAGGACTGTCTTCCTGTCTTCAGAATTAAGAATATCCCTTTGGCAGATGGTCACCAAGTGCAGGAGTCCCCACCTGCTAGTGTGTACCTACTACGCCCAGGGACAGAATTTCTTACTCATTCTGTGAGGCAACGGGTAAGTCACTGCAGAAACCTTTTCGGTGAATTTATACTTTGCATCAACATATAAATTGAAACCACATTTGGCATTTAATATATGCAGGATTCAATACATGCAGCTCATCGCTAGCTCTTAATTGAGATGAGACAAGAGCAGTCAACAGCTCTGGGAGGAAACAGATTTGAGATGACCCATCAGATCTTTCACTGCCATTTACATGTGCGTGCAAAACGCACTGCCTGTCAGCAACCATCTTCCCAGTTAAAATTATTCTGATGGTGACTTCTAGGAAGTGTTCTCTAATCTGCTTTCATAAAATGTTGAGGTTTTGATGGACCTTAAAGATCATCTAGTCCTAAACTCTGCTGCCATGGGCAAGGACACCTACCACTAGATCAGGTTGCTCAAGGCCTTATCCAGTTTGACTTTGAACACAGACAGGGTTGAGGCATCCATTACCTTCTTGGGCAACCTGTGCCAATGTCTCACCACCCTCACAGTAAAGAATTTCTTCCTAATATCCAATCTAAACCTACTCTCAGTTTATATCCATTCCCCCTTTTTCTATCACTACAGTTACTGATAAAGAGTTGCTCTCTGCCTTCCTTGTAAGCCTCTTCAGATACTGGAAGGCTGCTCTGAGGTCTCCATGCAACCTTCTCATCTCCAGGCTGATCAGCCCCAACTTTCTCAGCCTGTCTTTGTAGCCAAGGTGCTGCATGCCTCTTATCAACTTTGTGGCCTCAACTGTGCTTGCTCCAACAGTTCCATGTCTTATATTCTTATGTTCAGGGCACTAGAACTGTGCTCAGTGCTCCAGGTGGGAGTCTCAAAAGAACAGAGTAGAGGGGGAGAATCACCTCCTTTGACCTGCTAGCCACACTCTTTTGGATGCAGCCCAGGATTCCAGTGGCTTTCTGGGCTGCCAGTGCTCATTGCTGGCTCATGGGGAGCTTTTCATCAACCATCACCCCCAAATCTTTCTCTGCAGAGCTGCTCTCGATCACTTTGCCCAAACTGTAGATTTTGCCTGGGATTGCCCCGGTCCAGGTGTAGGAACTTGCACTTTGCTTTGTTGAACCTCATGAGGTTTCCATCGTCCCATCTATCTAGCCTGTCAAGGTCCCTCTGAATCCATCCCTCCCCTCCAGCGTGTGACTGCACCACACAACTTGGTGTCATCAGCAAACTTACTGAGGGTGCACTTGATCCCACTGTCCATGTCACCAACAGAGATGTTGAACAGTATCAGCCCCAGTACTGACACCTGAAGGACACCAATCATGAGAATCTGCTCCATGATCTTGCTTGGCTCAGAGATGAGACTGACTGGTCTGTAGTTCCCCAGGTCTTCTTCTTTCCCCTTACCCCTGTCATTGGGGACTTCACCTGACTGCCACAATTTTTCAAAAATGACAGACAGTGGCTTAACAACTTCATCTGCCAGCTTCCTCAGGACATGCGGATGAATCTCGTTGGGTCCCATGGCCTTGTGCACATTCAGGTTCCTTAGATGGTCTCATCCTCTCCTACAAGGGGCTCAGGATCTTCATTCTCCCAGTCCTTGCATTTGCCTTTCTTGACTGGAGCACTTGCCCTTGAAGACTGAGCCATAGAAGTCATTGAGAACCTCGGCCCTCTCTTTGTCCAGGGTAGCCAGGTCTCCTGTTTCCTTCCAGAGAAGGCCCACATTATCCCTCGTCGTTTTTTTGCTTGCATCATATCTGTAGAAGCCCTTCCTATTATCCTTAATATCCCTGGCCAGACACAATTGTTGTCCCTAGGTTCCTGTACAATTTCCCTGTATTCTTCCCAGACCACCTGTCCTCCTTTTCACTTCCTGAAAGCTTCTTTTTTCACTCTGAGTTTGCTCAGCAGCCCCTTATCCATCCATGGAGGCCTTCTGGCATTTTTGCCCAATTTCCTCCTTGTTGGGATGCATTGCTACTGCGCTTGGAGGAGGCAAGCCTTGAAATTCAGCCAGCGATCATGGGTCCCTCTGCCTCCCAGGGCTCCATCTCATGGGATTCTACTGAGTAGATCTTGAAGAGGCCAAAGATTGCTCTCCTGAAGTCCAGGGCAGTGAGCCTCACTGCCCTGAGGATCTCAAACTCCACGGTCACTGCAGCCAAGGCTGCCTCAGAGAACTACATTCCCCACCAGCTCCTCCCTGTTGGTGAGCACAAGGTCCAGCACGGCACCTCTCCTTGTTGGCTCATCAATCACTTGTGTAAAGAAGTTGTTGTTGACACATTTGAGGCACCTCCAGGATTGCTTGTGCCCTGCTGTGTTGTCCCTCTGACAGGTATCAGGGTGGTTAAAATCCCCCATGAGTGTCCAGGGCATGGTGAGCATGAGACCACTCTGATCTGCCCCTGGAGGGCTTCATCCACCTTATCTTACTGTTGGGGAGCCCCGTACCAGATCTCCACTATAACATGTGCTGTCCCTGCCCTACCCTTGATCTTCACACACAAACTCTGGTCTGGGTCCTCATCCTTCCCCAGGAAGAGTCACAGGCACTCCAGCCCATCATTGACACAGAGGGCTACACCTGCTCATCCTCTCCCTCACCTGTCTTTCCTAAAAAGCCTAAACCTTCCATTCCAATGCTCCAGGCATAGGAGCCATCCCATCATGTCTCCATGATGCCAACAATATCATACCCCTGTAGGCATGTGCACATCTCTAGTTTCTCTTGTTTGTTCCCCATCCTCTGTGTGTGTGTTTGGCATCTGAGCTGGGCCCCAGATAAAGCCGACTCACTGGCTGGTGTATCTGGTATGCCTTTGCACTGTTCTGGGCATCCATTACAGGTGTGGGCATCCAGCTGGTAGGACTGGGATGGATAGGTGCGCTCCCTTGACAAATCTAGTTTATATCCCCCTTTGCTAGTTTGAGAAGTCCCCAAACAAAGACACTTACTCCCTTCTTTGTCAGATGGACCCCATCAGCCACCAGTAGATCAGGCTCAGCAAGGTGAGTCCCATGGTCTGGGTAACCAAAACCCTCACTACAGTACCAATGCTCTAACCATTTGGTGACCTGCCAGATTTGTCTGGCCATTTCACATCATCTGGCTCTAATCAGGCAGGGGTGATACTAATTTATGACTACCGGGACTCAGTCATTCTCCTGTCCCAGGTAAAGAATCAAAGGACAAGAGGAAATGGCCTTAAGTTGCACCAGGGAAGCTTTAGATTGGATAACGGGAAAAACTTCTTCACTAAAAGGGTGGTCAGGCATTGGAATGGGTTGCCCAGGACAGGGGTGGAATCACCATTCCTGAAGGGATTTAAAAGAGGTGTGGATGTGGCACTTAGGGATGTGGTTTACTGGTGGCCAGATGCCAGGTACCCACTAAAGCCACTCTCTCACTCCCCTCTACAACTGGACAGAGAAGAGAAAAAGAAACAGCTACGGATTCATGAGTTAAGAGCTAGGAGAGGTCAGTGACTGATTACCTTCATGGGCAAAACAGACTCAAAGTGGAGATAGAACTTGTATTTATTACTAACAGGATCAGAGCAAAAGAGTGAGAAATAAAACAGTCTTAGAAACACCTTCCCCTACCCCTCCTTTCTTTCCGTATTCTCCCTCCTCCCCCCAGCAGTGCAGGGGGACGGGGAATGGAGATTATGGTCAGTTGTTTCTGCTGCTGCTCAGGGAGAGGAGTTGGATCCTTCCCCTGCTCCCATGGGGTCCTTCCCATGGGAGACAGTCCTTGATGGACCTCTCTGGTGTGAGTCCATCCCTCAGGCAGCTCTTCCCAAACTGCTGTCCCATGGGTCCCTCCTCTATGGGGTCAGTCCTTCACAGATGAGCTATACTAGTGTGGGTCCCCCACAGGGGCCACGAGTCCTACCCGGGAAAAACCTGCTCCAGCCTGGGCTTCCCTCTCCACGGGCTGCAAGTCTCCAGCAGGACCCTGCTCCATCCTGGGCCTCCCACGGGGTCACAGCCTCCTTCCTGCATCCCCCTGCTCCAGCATGGGAGCCTCCATGGGCTGCAGGGGGGTCTCTGCACCCCCATGCTCCCCCATGGGCTGCAGGGGCACAGCTGCCCCACCCTGCTCTGCACCACGGGCTGCAGGGCCTCAGCTCCAGCACCTGGAGCACCTCCTGCCCCTCCTTCTGCACGGACCTTGGGGTCAGCATTGCTGTTCCCATGTTCTCACTCCACCCTTCCCTGCCTGGAATTCTTTCTGCACAGTGGCTTTCTAGACTTCAAATATGTTATCCGAGAGGCGTTACTGTCACTCCTGATGGGCTCGGCCTTGGACAGCGGCAGGAAGCACCTCCTGGAGCCGGCTGGCATTGGCTCCACCAGAGAGGGGAAGCTTCTGGCAGCTTCTAACAGAAGCCACCCCTGTAGCCCCCCCACTACAAAAACCTAGCCACAGAAACCCACTACACAACCTAAACAATTTTATGATACTATCCAACCATACAGGATGAATGGTGCTTTCCAAAGTACTCCATGTAGTGACAGTGAGTCTATGATCCCCTCTTTGAGCCATCCAGTGGAGAGCCAGGCTGGAATGGGAAGTGTTGCCAAAATAATTTTGTAATGTTGTGTATGGAACTACAAGCTATACACATTATTGAGCTGAATTGATTTCTGCTGTACCTGACCTGTAGCTGAAGAATGTTGCTTACTGGACTGGGAATAGCTTGTTTGTTGGACCTATAAAATATTGTTACTTAAACAGTCCAGCAAGCTCTTCTGACGTGAGTTCTCTTTCCCCTGAAGGGTTTTCTTTCCAATTGGAGTTATTGATCCCTTTGGCTTTAGAGAGGAAATCATCACTGCGTTAGCAACCACTAAAATGGTCTTCAGTCTCTAGAGTCTGTTCCCTGACATGTCATCGATTTGAATTTTTTGATCCAGGACTGTTGTTAAACCCTTTTCTGATAAAAAGCCCAGTAACGTGCAATGTATTGCATTTGACTTTTTGTTCTGAAGTTTCGAAGTGTGTGTGTGTATTTTTGCAAGCATGTCTCAAACAATTGCTACTATGTTCTGCTACAAAGCAACACTCCTTTACTTCATATGGAATGAATTTGCCATCAGGTCAAAGTAGCCATCTTCAGCTCCAACATGCTGGGTTCACTTTCTTAAGCTTCCTGCAATAGAGAGGGTCACAGCAGTTCCTGGGCTGATGCTAGATTCCCATTAGTGTCTGCTCCTTTATATCCGATTTCAGCTGGCAGCTGTATCAAAAGATCGTAAGTACCTGGTAAAATTGAAATTTCCTCCACACAAAACTGCAACATCAAATTTCCGTATTTCCCACATAAATATAAAATAATCACTCTTGAAATTGTATCATGGTGCTTCTACATTCACACGTTAATATAAGCCTGGCATCACTGCTCAGGGCTGCAGATACAGCAGCCTGCTCTGAAGGAACACATTATTTACTATTATTCAACGCAGACATGTAACAGGAACTATATTTAATGGTGACACAATCAAGCACTAGTAAACCCTGTGCTTTGTTTCCAATACAGTGCCAGAACCAAGAGAAATATGGATTTGTTTGGTAAATGTACCTATAACTCACATCTTGCAATGCCTTAGTAATATAAAGTGTGAAAGCTATTGATGTCAGCACCACATAGCAGTGTCCAAAGACTGTCTATGGATGCCCTGGTGTGCTGCAGGTTACAGGACACAGCTGCTTGGATTTGATTCTCATGCTGTATGCAAAACCAGAACCAAACAAAAGAGTTGTGCCAATCTGCCTGCAGCATCAAACCAGCTCTGAGGGTTCTCTGATAAGTGTCTCAAATCTAAAGCAAGAAAATATTCAATGGTTTGGGGTTTTTTGTAGGAAATAACATTTCAATTTTTTTAACACACCTTTACAAACTGTGATGTTATCTGTCCAAAGTGAATGTACAGGCAGCTGAGGCATAAGGGAGAATCAAATTGGTTTTTTTACTGGCAATCAAAATCATATTGAGAACAAATTCCCTGAGAGCTCATCAGGGGAAAACAAGGGTTCTCATTTGATGAACTTTACCAGGATAATACCAGGGGTGCAGAACATGGCCATATTCCTGGCTAGGAGGGGATGACTCTCAGAAGTGTCCAGCTATAAAAGCACACACATACATAAACAGAACCTCCCTTCAGGAAACTATTGTCTTTATGGAGTGACTAGATAGAATCCCGCATGGCTCTGAAAATGGAAACTCTTGGTGCTTGTGGCACAAGTGCTCTGTGGGAGCTACCTTGATTTTAAGTCTCAGTTACAGTTCATCAGTGTGCCAGTATTGAAAGGACAAAGGAGGGAAGCACCTCTAACACACAGAGCTTTCCAGCAGGGCCCTGCTTGTTTGTAAGACTGCACATATTTTCAGCAATGTCACTGAAGAGTTTTGCTCTAACTTAACCAATAAACAATTCTTTGAATCCATGACATTTGCAATGAAAACATCCCACTTGAAAAAGGTGTGATTGAAGTGCTAATTAAGTGCCCTCTTGAGCTGCAACCTAATTTATGGAGAACAGGAATCCATGAAGAATGGCTTAACTTTCACAAAAATCTTCATGACCTCCAGAGTAATTTCAAATTTATAGAGCAATTTAAGAAAATGTAACTTGCAGCTGCCTCAGCAAGACACCACAGCATCAGCACTAAACTACTCATGGGCTCAGAGGTTTGTGATGAACCAGGTTCAGTGTGTCTGGCTGGCACTATCTCTTCTTGTACTAATGACCAGTATTGCCCAGGTCTGTGTATTCAGCAATAACTACAATTTTTTAAAGAACTGTCCTAATGAGATAATTTAACAATTTACTGATATTCTCAGAACCAGTAAATTGACAGTAATTTTCCAATCTCCATATTGTATGTGGGAACCCATGTGAACTCCTCGCAGTGGTCAAACTGAATTTCTGGCAAGAGAGTAATGAGCTGGCTACAGCACAAGCCTACAGATCTTCAAATGTTGATATGTAAATATGCTTTGTGATTTATCTTAAACAGTGAGGATCTTTACTACATGTGGTGTAATGAAACAACTTCAACATTAGCAGCATGTCTCCGATATTTTATATCATTGTGATGCCTCTAATGTGATGTTGCACAGAAGTCTTCAGGCAACATAAACTCAATAGGGAAATACCCATAAAAGCCATTTCACTTTATTTTATAGAAAGGAAGGATTTTAATGAGACATTTTGTAGACAGCAAATTTTCTTCATGAAAAGAAGAAAAATCTTGGTTTCCTCTAAATTTTACCAAAGCTGTTCCCACTAGCCAGCTGCTTCGACCAAATCTGCTATAGTATTTTTTTAAATCACTATCCTCATTACATTTTAGTATCTCAGTAAAAAAATGTAAATACAAGTCAGCAATTAAAAAAATGAAGTGTTGTCATAATATGCCACCTCCATTAACAGGCAGCAAAGTGCTGTTAAAATCCAGGCTAAACTTAAGCTTTCCTCCAAGATCAAAAAATACCCAATGTGGCTTAATCCAGACATGGTTAACACTATACAGCACTTTTCATACCTATCTTTTTCCATGCACGCATTATTTTAAGTCTAATAATTAGTAAACAGTCCTTTTTCATGAGTGCTGGACTTACAACTCTCAGCAGAGGCTGAACAAGCCAAAGTCAGTAAGTCAAGACCCCATTAACCCCACATTTCATGTTCCTCAAGTTTACGCAGTAAACCTCAGTAGCTATTATTTGTTTTCATCTCTTCATCAGTTGATAAAAATTCAAGAGTAATTTTCACTTGTGCTGCACTATGGAGTCGCAAACATTTATGGAGATGTTAAGAACTGGCCATCAAGAAACATTAATGTGCAGATTTTTACCTCTTACACCATTTCCCCACTGCTGAGGCATCTCTGACACCTCCCCAGCAGGGTCCAGCCAGGGGAGCAGAGAGGGCAGGTGGTTTGTTTTGAGCAGAATGGAAAAACAAGTTCAAAACCAAACCACGTTTTTGGCAAAGTAGCACTGAAAAGGGCAGTAAGCCCCTGGGGAGGGAGGGATGGAGGGATGAAGGTGCTCGTCCAAACCGGAGCAGCCCTTTCCCAGCCGTTGTTCCCTGCTGCAGGCAAGGATGGTGTGGAGGAGGGATGGTGGTGTGGAGGAGGTACCCTTGGGCTGCCTCACTCAGCCCCGTGGCACTGTAGGGTCCCCCAAGCTCCTGTTGTCCCTGTCAGCCAATGTTCCTCACCCACATGACCAGAGAGGCTGCAGCTGGGGCAAAAAGCTGTAAAAAGCCATTTAGGAGGGAAATGTTCTGCATTTCCACAGTCACCTGAGGGAGCAGTCAGGTCCTGCACCCAGGCCCTGCACCATTGCACCCAGACCAGCCCCTACACCAGCCTCAAGGGCAGCCCCTGGGAAGGCAACTCTCTCTAAATTCACCTCTGTAACTCACCACGTCTAAATGAAAGTGATGTGTCACAGGGATGCCACAGCAATGGCATGAAGGGCTGTGGGGGCTCTACCCCGCGGTGGCCACCACCCAGTCTCAGGGACCACTGGCACCCCCGAGCTCCTGGACACGTGTGGCCAGAGCAGCCCAGGTGGTGGGAGCCCAGCAGGACCCATCACATGGCCATGGCTTCAGCAGGAGGCTGAGAAAGGACTTCCCAATCCCTGGTAGCAGCAATGGCACAGGCATTCAGGGCTACATACACAAACCTCGGTGGATCTCTGCAGAGAGAGTAACCCAGAAGCATAAGAATTTAAAAAATGGCTTTAAACAAAATTGTTTAAAATCTTGCTACTTGATTAAGCAATGAACATACAGCGAGGATCTTTGTGGAGAGCTAGAAGGATATAAATGTTTATTCCAAGCATAGAGGAATGGTCATTATCAAAAATACTGCCTTTACACGCAATTAAATGACTCTCTTGTGTTACCTAACCAATTGCACGTCAACCACAAGCATGACTCATGATTTATATTTATACAACCTTCACTAAATTATTGAAATGTCAAAATGAATCTGCACTGAATATTCTAAGCATTACACTCAGCCAAGTGGTTCTTATACATAGTAGTTTATTGTGGAGATCATACATCAAGAAAGCAATCACATAACCAAACAGATGTGTTACCAAATAGTGTGTGCTTAAAATTAAAGAACCTTACAGAGTTGCTTCCTCTTTGTGGGCTTTTAGACCTACCTATGCAGTTAAACACATAGTTACGTTCTGCTATAAAAAAAAAGCAGATTGGTATAAAAAATGCTGTGGAAAGGGTCCTGCCACTGATTAAATTCTACAGGGCTTTCAAAGGTTAAGACCTCAGGTCCTCTCAGCTCAGTGGCTTCAACGAGACATTTCCAGCAACATTAATCAGCATGAAATAATGAGGCTGTGAAAGGCAGCATGCAATTTCTTTATTTCATCTTAATTATAATTTAAAATTTTAATGTCAGGAATTTGACAAGTGTTTGAGCAAGAAGAATTATTGCCTCAACAGCAGTTAAGATCAGGCAGAAAAATGTTCTCAATAATGCCAAAGAAAAGCAACGAATGTGCCCTGTAGCAGCAGTGCAATTCTAATTGTTCTGTTGGCAGCTGCTGACAGCAAATGGGCTCGTTCAGATGCCCAACGTTCCTTCCAAAACATGTGTCCCTGGTGTCCAGCCACAGTTAGACCCTAATAAGAGCAACAATTCTAGCAAATACCAGGGTTTTGGGAAAGGAGCAACTGACCCCACCAGAAGGGAAGATGCACCTATAACAGAAGCAGATCCAATTAGGTTGTGGTCCATTGGCGTGCTCCTACAGAGGACACCACAGTGGTCTTGCTGGGAAGGAAGAGGCAGGGAGGGTGTTCCCAGACCTGGCACTGGAGTTTCCTCTCTGATTCCTTGTGCAGCTGGAGAGCAAAGCCAACAGAGGCCTTATCCCTAAAGCTAGTTAGACTGGAGATGTCTCATCCCAGTGGGAGGGAGACCACAAGGTCCAGCCTGGGCAGTGAGGAGAGCACAGGTTCATGGTTTGGATTATTCCCAGGACTTGACTCTCATCCCTGTGACTGCATGAGTTCATGAGCTCGTGTGTGTGGAGCTGTGTTCCCTAAAATATGGGATACCCCGACAGCATGGCCTTAGGCCAGCACTGCTCCTTGGGCACATGGGTGGGCTGACAGCCAGTGTCACACTGCCTCCTTTTCTCACATGTAGCACATCACAGTTCCTAAGCAATGGATATGTCTTACAAAACCTCTTATTTTGACCTTACAGATTCCAGGCCACAGTTACAGCAAGCCTACGTCTGCTCATGGGACAGCCTTTAAAACAATAAATAAATTCCTAAATACAGGAGTCAGGTTAAATAGAACATCTCAGACTATTGGGAGAAAGGACCAGTCAGAACTGATGCAAGAGATTTAAAAGAATTAGTGGATATTAAAATGAAGGCAAGAATGAGTCACTACCTAGCTAAAGGGCATGACAGAGACTATTGACAGAGGTGGAGCTCCTCAAAAACTGGAAAATACTAAAAAAAAGAAAACAGTAATGTGATGGCAAATCTCTGCACAGCAGAAGAGATTTATGTTCCTTTGGCAGTAGACCTGCATTCCATATAATAGCACCATTTAAAATGCATTCTTACAGGCAAGATGATTAATAATATAGGCTGGAGTAGAGCATAACTATTCCTTGGCAGTGCTCAGTGAGCAGCTGTCATAGTAGATGGGCATTACTGTGTGTACTTAAACCCAGGTGAATAAATGGGATTTTTAAGAACAAAAACTTTCCCATAGCAAGTTTTTTCAAGAATGAATATAAAAACAGGAAAACAGTCTGCTAACTCAGTTAGTTGTAACTGGGTATAGAATTACACTGCATTTCTAACACTAACAGAGGAACAGCCTTTGCTTTGATGGAAAAACAGCTAGTATGATGTCAGGCAGGGACTAGAGCTAGTGGATCCAGCAGGATACCTGCCTGGTAGAAACTAGGAGCAGAAATTGGAACTGTTTCTCCAAAACCAACAGAACCACAAACAAGGTCATTCTCCTCTCTCAGCAATAACATAAACCAGGCTTTTGGCAGTGCCATCAACACTGCCATAAGGCTGCATTAGTAAGATTTCAAACCATGTGCTTCCTTAGTTCTTGTTTACATATATGGTAAGGAGCTAATCTATACAATTTGCATTGATGTATAAAGAAATGGCAGATTTATAGTGAAAAATTACTATCCCTCCTTTAAAAATGCCCCAACACAGCCTGGCATTTCATAAGGCACGCCAAAGTCCACAGCTGCATGGATCTGGCACCCAAGAGAGAGGACAAGCCCAGATTATTCTATCACAGTCCATTCCCCCGGCTGGTGTCAGCTCTGCCTTCAGCATCACAACCCGGTGAGCAACAGCAGGAGTGTGGACTCTCTGCCAAGTGAGATTTTGAGCACAAGGGATGTGACTCTGCTTCAGGCTGGGAGTGAACTTGTGAGGTTGGACTTGAGGTTGAAACAACAGAATGAGACTGGAATGAAATGATATAATGAGTAATTTGAGCATGTCATTGAATCAATGAATAGCTGAGATTGAAAGAGACCTCTGGAGCCAAAGAACTTAATGGAGGATTAACTGGCATAGATGTATTTGTTTTCCATGCAGTACAATCCCCCCTAACAGTTTAACTCCAGGGTATAGTGAACCAATGGGTTTGTTTTCCAAAGACAAATATTGTATTTCCTGATCAAATTCAGAATCGAAACTCAGCCCAGATACAAGCTTATGTGCTCACACTCCTGTTCCACCAGCCCAGCTTTGACTGCAGCCTGAAGCCTGGTGACAGCAAGCCCTGAGCCTCTGGACCGATGAGAGCCTGGTGGCACTGTCACCCTGTCACAGCTGTAGGAATGCACTGCACACAACTCTAGCCCAGGAACAGCCCCAGACCTGCTAGGGATGAACCACAGAGAAATGTCTGGGAAAAGTCTGTCGAGCAACAGATCGTGTCTGCAAATGTGAAGTTTGTTGAGGAACAGATCATGTCTGTAAATGTGACTGCACAGTTCTAGGCCTACAGAGATCCATTTTTAAAGACCTTTCTTGTTGGGATCGAAACTCAGCTATCAGCAGAAAAGGAATTGACAGGATTATGCAGCAAGCCATGGGCAGCGAGGGCTGGGAGGAACTCCTTGCTCTGAGAGCCAAAAGCCTCACCACAAGAGATACTATGATAGACTGTATCTGTTAACATTTAACTATGTTTGATAGCTCTGTCTTTCTTAACAAGATATGGAAATACCTTATAGTGATGTTGTAAGATGTGTAGAAATCCTTTTTTTTCTCTCCCTGTGTGGCCCCTCGCTATGGAGAAATACTAACCACCTTGCGTCACCGTAGCAGAGAACTGTGTAATCATCTAGTTAACATAACCCATCCCCTTCATTAACATGTCCTGCACACCGGACTTTTATATTGCAAAGCGTGTGTTCAATAAATGTTCCAGCTTGAACCCCCCAAACTGGGATTGTGTAGTGTTTTGACTGCTTACACTTTCTCAGTACCTCACTTCTGAAAATCCTTACCTTGTGATGGCACAGATTTTGCCATTTTGACTCTGTACTTTAAACAATTACTCTTCCATGTGAGTCCTCCTGTACCCCTGAACTGAGACTTGAAACTCAAATAGCCAGTGTTGCACAGATGGATATAGGGAATTTGACTAATAATAAATGTGATGATGTGCAGGGTCTGCTGTTCAAAACCACAGCAGAGAAAGTGTTGTGTGTGAGTAAAATAGCAGAGCCAACCCTAGATTAAGGAACACATTATGTGGTCTGTCTGGACTTCAGCAAAGCCTTTGATGCCGTCTCCCACAGCACATTCCTGAAAAAGCTGGCAGCCCACAGCTTGGACAGGGGCACTCTGTGCTGGGTTAGGAACTGGTTGGATGGCTTGGACCAGAGAGTGGTGGTGAATGGTGCTGCATCCAGTTGGGATCCAGTCACCAGTGGTGTCCCCCAGGGATCAGTGTTGGGACCAGTTCTGTTTAATATCTTTATCAATTATTTAGATGAGGGGATAGAGTGCACCATTAGTAAATTTGCAGATGACATCAAGCTGGGGGGAGTGTGGATCAGCTGGAAGGCAGGAGGGCTCTGCAGAGGGACCTGGATAAGCTGGAGAGAAGGTCTGATTGCAAGGGGATTGAGGTTCAACCTGGCCAAGTGCCGGGTCCTGCACTTTGGCCACAACAACCCCCTGCAGCTCTACAGGCTGGGGACAGAGTGGCTGGAGAGCAGCCAGGCAGAAAGGGACCTGGGAGTTTGAATTGACAGGAAGCTGAACATGAGCCAGAATGTGCCCAGGTGGCCAAGAAGGCCAATGGATCCTGGCCTGGATCAGGAACAGTGTGGCAGCAGGAGCAGGGAAGTGATTCTGCCCCTGGACTCAGCACTGGTGAGGCCACCCCTGGAGTGCTGTGTCCAGTTCTGGGCCCTCAGTTCAGGAAGGACATGGAGGGGCTGGAGCAGGTCCAGAGAAGAGCAACCAGGCTGGGGAAGGGACTTGAATACAAGTCCTGCAAGGAGAGGCTGAGGGAGCTGGGGTTGTTTAGCCTGGAGAAGAAAAGGTTCAGGGGAGAGCTCATCACTCTCTACAACTACCTGACAGGAGGGTTGTAGCCAGGTGGGGGTTGGTCTCTTCTCCCATGGACCAACAGTAGGACAAGAGGGCATGACCTTAAGCTGTGCCAGGGGAGGTTTGGGTTGGATATTAGGAAGAAATTCGTTACAGAGAGGGTAATCAGCCATTGGAATGGGCTGCCCAGGGAGGTGGTGGATTTTCCATCCCTGGAGGCTTTTAAGATGAGACTGGATGTGGCACTCAGTGCCATAGTCTTGTAACTGCGGTGGTGTTGGATCAAGGGTTGGACTTGATGATCTTGGAGGTCCTTTCCAACCCATGTGATTCTGTGATTATACAAAGCCCTCACATTTGAGGATGGCTTCTGACAACACAACAGAATAACTGTCTACTGGTTTGTGCCACCTTCTCATTGTTTGATGTTCAGGGAATGAACTCAACCTTCTATTGCACAACTTGGAGGGGATTTTGAAAACTTTAGCAAATTGTCCTGCAGGTTTCATAGAATTGACACAAAAAATAGTTCAGATGTTCTGTCGACATCACTGGCAAACATTTTTTAAGCACAAAGCACGTAAACTTGTCTGTTTTCTATGCAATAGTGACTGATGTTGCTGTTTTGACAGGACCAAACTGCCTTGGCTCTGCCCACTTCCCTAGGGGAGCGCAGAGCCCCTGCCCATTGGGATGTGGACATCTTTGCCTCAAGTCTATGCCTCAGGCATCTCAGTGCTCATGGTGAATCCCACACAGCCAGCACTGCAGTGACAGTCACTTTCAGATTAGGAGAGGTTTGGGAAGAGTACTGAAAGATTATTTTTTATCAACCTAAGATCTAAATCTAGTGTAAAACAGCCATCATTTTGCAACAGAAGTGGTTTACACGAATCCCCACAACTAATTCCAGCAGGACACACACACACGCACACGCACACACACACATATACTCTTACTTCTCAAGGTGTCCACTGAATCTATGAGATAACCTATTTACATGCCCTTGGCCCTCTGGATTTCAACCTTACCTAAGACTGAGAGAAAGATGTATCTGGAAATCTTTCTTGAAATGCTTTCAGCAGAAGTGGTTTGTACAAACTGGATGAAATTATATGATGTTTTAATGTATTTTCAAATCCCTGAAGTGGAATTTCCATCATATTGATTGCAATAGGCATAGCAAATATCTCAAGGATTTTAATGCTTATTTTCCTAGCTATGTCTATTCCCTGTGTACCCAGTAGCATGTAATAAGCAATGTTTTAATGGTCTTATGCCCAAAGAGATGTATTTTATGTTTCTTTATTTTTTACAAAGACTGTACTTCAAAGTGAACCATATTCCCTTGTTACCTAAAAACCTGGCTGTAATTCTTGGGAGCAGAGAGTGATTCACATCTGAACAGCCTTCTCTCATTCCTTCTCTAAGCCAAGCACAGCAGCTCAGCCACTGGGGCTAAGGATCCATGCTGGGATGTGGGGCAGCAGTGTGGAGGAGCCATGGCCAAGGTTTAGTCACCTTGGGCTTGGGAGATATCAGGTGGAAGGAAGATGCTACACATGGCTTGGGGACCTCCTGCACGAGCTGTAAACAGGTGAAGTCACAGAGAGGGTGGTGTGTTGGAGATAGGCTGAGGACTGAAAAGGACTTCAGAGCATGGAAAGAAGAAATCAGTAAAGACATAAATGTCTGAGTCTTCCTCCTGAAACACTGTGTGACTGCATTGTAACAAGGGCTTACCTAACTGTAGGTAACGCCCCCATCCATATCCCCTCTCCCTGTCAGTCATGTTACCCTACCAATCGCCAATCCAGGTATCCCCTTTCCAGAACCTTTCCTTTTCCGCCTTATATATAAACCCACCATTTTTGTAATAAAGGTAGATCAGCTTTGACCCTCGAAGTGCATACCGCGTCTGTGTCTCATTCCTTTGGGGCATAGCCGTGGCAAACTGCAACTTGGGGAGCAAGAACCCACTGGTCTCGGATTTATCCCTTGCCCATAACCTGGCAAATGGCGCCCAACGTGGGGCCTCTGAGTTTGCAGTTTTTCTCGCATCGAGAGGAACTCCTCAGCGGCACCAGGGCAACAGGCGTACCTGAGAGGGGTACGTTCTGCTGGTTAGTCACAGCTGCTTAGAGGCGTCACAGAGGACTGTCCTACCTCCAGCAGAGGTGAGCAAGCTGTGGGAACCCCGTTCCTATACCCACCTTACCGACCTCCCTCCCGAACTCTCCAAATTTATTTTAACACCATGGGAGCCAGGGTTACAAAGCCCAAGAAAGAAATTTACAAAAGACTCCGCGCTGTACTCGAGATTGAGGGGCACAGATATGATAAACTCTCCCTAAAAGCCCTCTCGAAATGGCTCCAAGCAAATGGCACCTCAGTCCCAGACAAGCTTAATTATGAAGACTGGGACAAATTAGGAGATCAAATCTGGGAAGCAAGTCGCCGTGGAGATAGAACTGCTAGAGATTCCCTCGTAGNACCGACAATCTACTACCCAGACCCCGTCTGCACCTCCCGCGAACAGCAGCTTCCCTGCGGGAAAAGACTCTGTAAAAGACTGTATTGCAAAATTCCCCCCCACACACATGGTGGACGGCGCGGCTCTGGGGGATAGGGGACCGCATGGCGGAGCGGGTGATTGCGAAATATGTGGACACAGCATGTGAAATGGTGGCGACATGTGTGTCGGGAAACATTCACTCACAGACAAATTTCGCGGGCAACCGGGGGGCGGTACTGGTGGGGAGGGAGCATTGCGCGCGCTTCCAGCTCCACCTACATGCACGCCTCCACACTACACGTCACAACACTCCACCCACACATGTGACGTGACCAGCCCTGCCCCTAAAACTACGTCATTCTGTAGTGGCGTAGAGGGTTGTCCTTCCGGGCCATCCTCATGTGACATCAGGTGTCATGGCTGCGCCCAGTCACCGGAGCCATCAGCTGCGGTACCACTGCCAGCAAAGCACCTACCAGTGCCTCCTGCTGCTGAGCCTCCTGCAATGCATGCAAAATTAAATCATCCACCGCTAACCCTCACACCACACAACCTACTGACACCGCAGGATTTCTTGCAATTTAGTCTCGCTTCTTCTGCACCAGTAACACATACAGCATCTGAATTCACTTCTCACACAGCTCTATCTACACAGCAAGTGCCTGCCAAAACAGCGCCTGTCACTTTAACTGCAGCGTGTCAGACAGAGATATCACTGTCTGCTGACACTGTCTGCCACCCAAAATACCATACTGACTTCAAAAAACTCGACAGTGAGCGCTTGGAGGAGCGCGAAGA
>VXAY01005821.1:0-18184 GCA_013399855.1 Oxyruncus cristatus
GGGCAGCGGGGCCGGACCCGGGGCCGGAGCCGCCGCCGGGCCCATGGAGCTGGAGAACATCGTCGCCAACACCGTCCTGCTCAAGGCCCGCGAAGGTGAGCGCCGGCGGCGCTGGGGGCCGGCGGGGCGGCAGGCCCGGGTTGTGGCCGTGCGGTGCTGTCCCCCTCGGGGCTCGGCCCGGGCGGTCCCTCCCGGGGCATCGCGGCCTTGAAGGGGAGCGGGGAGGTGCCGGCGCGGGCTGGTAACGGAGGTAACGGTCGCCACCGAGCATTCGGCTCCCCACGTCCGCCGCGGGGGTTGCCCGGCGCCCGGTGCTGAGCCCCTTCCGAGGGTGCTGAGCCACCTCCAGGGGTGCTGATCTCCCTCCCAGGTGTGCTGAGCTCCTTCTGGAGGTGCTGAGTCCCCTCTGGGGTGCGGAGCTCTCTCCCGGGCGTGCTGAGCCCCCATCTGGGGGTGCTGAGCTCCCTCTCGGGCCACCCCGCTGCTTCTCCGTGTTCAAACCTCCCCGTCTGCACCCCCGCCTTGCCCTTTCCAGAGGCTGCTCCTGCCCCTCTGGCGCAGGGGAAGCGGCGGCTTTGGATGTCGGAGGAGGAAAAAAAAAGTTGATTTCAGGCTTGTAAAAGTGCTGCTTCCCACACACGGGCCGGTCCCGAAACTGCGGTGGGGAGCCCCACCCGTCTGCCACCCGCACACCGGCTCTGGCCCCTGGTCTGCCGGGCTCCCGGAGCTCTCCCTCAGCTCCAAGGGTCACGGCTGGATCCCAGAGGTCCAGCAGCAGGGCTGTCCTGAAGGCACAGGGGAGCTGTGTGGAAGAGCCTCAGGACGGGGTGGGAAGTGTTGCACAGGAACCTGGTCCTGTGCAGAGAAGATCTGCCTCATCCAGGCCTCGAGGAGTTCATTAGATCACAGTGGTGGGGAAGTGCAGTCCCCTCTTGGCCAGACTGAGCCGTCCTCGAGCCTGGGAGACCCGCTGAAATCCAGTTAGAGGGCTTTGGAGATTAGATTTGGTGGGAGCCAAGAGCAGCGAAATTAAATTTGCATGGGCAGGAGCATTTCTGAGCGGCTTGAAACTGGGCTCAGTGTAAGTACTTGTGGCACAGTGACCATGATGTTCAGGTTCATGATGGCAAGGTTTGGTTCAAAACCAAACAGCAGCATTTGTGACCTCCAGGCAGAAGGCCCAGCTCCACATGGAGTGACCTGGAGACTGGCTTCTGTTCTGCCCTTGGAGAACAGAGTTTGGGCGCTGATGCAGCATGAGATGCCTGATGGTTGCTGTGATCCCTCCTGGTGACCCTCTAGTGCCTCTCCCTCGGCAGCAGTGGGCAGTTTGCAGGCAGAAACAGCCCCTCATCATGCTCTGCCCGGCAGTTCCTGGGCTGTTAGAGCCGTAGGTGGCCATGCTGCCTGTCCATGACCCTCCCACCGATGGCTGTGGTGGCCGCTGGGGTTGGTCTCTGACAGCCTCTGTCTGTCAGACAGGACACAGACGCTTTGCTGGCCAGATCTGACAGCGCTGGGTCCTCTGCAGCAGCCCAGCCTTTTTGGAGCCTCCTAGCCTGGTGTGGGAGTGCAGTGCTGAGTTGTGACATACTGGGGGGCTGCTGACAACCATCTTCAGTTGCTGCCACAGCATGACCATGCCCAACGTTTGGTTTGGCCCAAGGAGGGTTAAAGATCCTTCTCCTCTTGTCGCCCTTGCCCTCTGCCAGAGGGACAACAGATCAGCTCTCATCCATCACCAAGCCCTGGAGCTCCCCCGTGGTGAGCTCTGGGTGGAGGCATCGCACCCTTGCCCCATCCCCAGAACGGGGGTGCTGGGAAGCTGGAGTGCAGGAGCCCAGTTCCCTGCTGGGCCGTCGGCCGGCAGGGCGGGGGAGAACCACGCATGAAGGGCGCTGGAGCCTCCTTTCAAAGCAAACAACTCAAGGAAATGCAACCTCCGGGTGCTGTGGGGCTCTGCTCTGCCTTTTCTTGAGCTCTCTTGGGGTGAGGGTGGCCTGTCCTCCCCTGCCCTCGTTCCGCTGTCCCCATCCGCTCCATTGTCGCAGGCTGGGGCTGACAAGAAGGTGTCTGCGCCGCTGGTTTCTTCCAGCCCTGCTTACCCTTGAGTCACTTCCTTCCTGAGTTTGTACAATCGTGCAGCTCAGCTGCTGGTGCGGGGCAGATGCAGCGCACGGTGTGCCAGGGGCCTGGACCTGGGGCTGGCCCCACTCCAGGCTGGCCGGGTTGGCCCCATCCCACCTGCCTGTCCATCCAGGGCCTCCTGCGGCTCAGGGAGCTGGATGCCAGGGGACTGTGTGTAGGATCTGGGGCTGAATTGCTTCTGCAGTGGAGGAAAGTGTAATGAAAGTGTTTCTCAAGAGCTGATAAATTATGTTCAACCCCCTCTATGATTTCAGAAAGCCCGGCCTTCAGCCCAACTCTTGTTGCCTGACCACTTTGGCAGGGTGGTTTAATGTTTTTCCGAAGGGAGGTGGGAAATTGTGTGTGTGTTGGCACTGGGACAGGGGGGAAAGCAATCCCTGGAGTTTGGCTAATCCCAGCAATCAGTATTTCAGTATTTAATGATGGCTCTGATGTAAATTTTTTGGTCTATCTAGAAACTTTCCCACCCTGTCCTACGGCACTGGGCATTTACTCCAGCAACTGAAGCTGGAATAATACTTGGTTCTTGGATCTGGATTTTCTGAGGCTGGCTTATCTCTGGAGAAAGGTGGGAGTGTCCCCACTTCACAGGTGGGAAACTGAAGTGATGAGCCCCAGGCAATCCAGTGAGTTGTCTGGAGCCAGGATTAGAGCAGGAATTCCTGTCTCCCAGCTTCATGTCCTCCCTCTAAGAGCCCCTCCCTGGAGTAAGCAATCAGTCTGGAATGAGTAGGTGGCATGAACATCATTACTGCAGCAGGAAGAGATTCACACCAAGCAAAGCATGGCCTGGAGTGGTGATCAGTTATGCAGAGGTGCTGAGGACAGGCCTGGGAGCCAAGAACTCCAGTGCAGGCACAGAGTAACCTGTGGCTGTGGACACTCCTGACCCTGCTGTGGTTCTCCCATCATGAAAGGTCTTCATATTCTTGATCAGAGGTTGGTCTACCCATTTTCTCTGGCACTTGAGGCTCCAACACTCTTGTCCCACCCAAAGGGTATGGTGGTACCACTTTGGTCTTATTTTCCTTGCCCGGAGAGAGGGAGGCTTCTTCCCTCGCGTGGCGAGGCTGCAGTGGGACACCCTTGCTTCCTAACTCACGGTGTGATTTTGTGTGCCCCCCAGGTGGTGGAGGAAACCGGAAAGGCAAGAGCAAGAAATGGCGCCAGATGCTGCAGTTCCCCCACATCAGCCTCTGCGAGGATCTCCGGCAAACCCTCGGTGAGACACCGGTGGCGGTGGGCAAGTGGGTGTGTGGGTGTTGTGCACCCCTGATTGACACCCAGGAGTGTGAGGGACCTGTAACAGAGCAAATCCCAGCCAGGATTGCTTGGAGCTCAGGGTGTAGGGAAGAAATGACGGGTAGGTAAGTCACAGCTGTGTGGTGCTTGCTGGATAGTGCCTGATGATGTACCCACACACCTCCTAGACTGTGATGAGCTTCGCTAGAGATACATCACTTCTGTGCAAACAGACTGCTTGGTGCTGCAGAGTTTTGGAGTGTCGCCCTGGGGTGCCTTTGCATAAATAACAAAGGTCCTGCTATCATCCTCTGTTCTCCCTGGCTGGATTCAGCTCTGCTCCACAGACCTCAGCTTCTACATCTCTTCTTCTCGTGCAGCAGCTGTTCTCAGGCAAAACTGGGTTCTTGCTGTGGGTGAGAACTGTAGAGCTGGGCAGGGCTTGGCCTATCATTTTCATACTGCACTTTGTACTCTTCATGGTTTTAATGTTGTTTGTGCAGCAGGCTTGGTCCTGAGATCCTGTGAAATTGTTTTGGGGCATGGAGGGTGGGAGTGCTCTGCTTCCAGGGAAGAGGAGAGCTTGTTTAAGTTTTCAGTCTGGATTCAGCTGCCAGCTGGAGAATGGCACAGTGCTGGCCCTGTTTCTGAACAAGTTTCACTGAACTGAGTGGGTTTGGATTCTCAATTCTGCCCTGCCCAGGTTTTCCAAGTCCTGGTAGCCCCAAGGAGAAGGATGGCTCCTTCTGGGGGCACATGGGACTGTAGTACTTGGAGTAACTCAACCTTCCTCATCCACGCTGTAACCTCAAGCTCACAGCAGCCCAGTGCAGGCTGTGCACCACCTCCGTCTGCCACACCCCTCAGGGCCAGGTTCACAGCCAGCTGCAGCTGTATGGAGACTCTCACCTTGGTTTTGCTGCTGGCTGCCTCTCTGGAGCAAGGTCTGAGAGCTGAACATGGCTCTCCTTACACCTCCCATCTTGACCATCCAAACCCCACCTGCCTCTTTGATTTGTGTGCCCTCAGCAGAGCTTTCCTTCAGCTTTTGTCTGTCCTCTGCCTGCAACCACCCTTCCTGTGGCTGTCATGACATGTTTTCCAGCACTGAACCTTACCCATTTGCCAGCAGTGAGTGTTGGTGCTCTCTGTCTCTGCTGTCCTGCTGTCTGGGACATTGACCTTGTGAAGATTTGGGAAGCAAGTCCTTCCCGGCCCCTGGTTGTCACCACCACTGTCTCACTTCCCCTTGGAGAGGCACGTGAGAAATGCTCTGACCCAGGTGGCAGCTGTTTTGCATGGTTTTCCTGTGGGAGAGATGACCCTGTTCCTCGTGCTTAGGCACTTTTTCGCCGGGGTGTCTTTCTTTTCACCTCACACCCTGCTAGAAAGGCATTTCTTTGCTATTCCAGAGTCTTGGCAGAACCGTGGGCACATTGGGCTGGTTGCCCGCTGCAGAATTAAGCTTTTTGTGCCCTGACCACAGGGAGTAACCTCGTGTGAGCCTGGGCAGCAACCAGGGCAGCTGAAAGCTTCTGATCTCGCCGACAGCAAGCTCTGGTCCTCCCCAGCTGAAGGGAACTCCTTCCCCTGCAGACACAAGGAAACCGGCTGGTGCGGCGGAGCTGGCGAGGCGACCTCCTCCCCCACCACAGCCCGCCTGGCCCTGCATTCCCCTGCACCCTCAGGAAACTGCAGCTTCCTCTGGAGAAACTACTGCATGGGGAGAGGAAGGCTGGGAGTACCCAGAGCTGGGATCCCCTGGGTGGCTGCACATCTGCACCCCAGGCAGCTCACAGCCCTCAGTGGCAGTGGCTGTCACAGAGACGTGTTCTGGCCCACGGTCAGACAATGTCTTATGAGTGGAAAGGGAGGAAAAAAGCAGAGAACTGGAAATGCTGTGGATAGTCAAAAGGGTTTGTGCCTGGTCTGCCAGACTTCAGAGAGGAGTAGGAGGAATCCTCAAGCTCCGGAGGGCAGCTGGAGTTCATGTACAAGCAAGTGGCTGTCCCATGGAGTGGGGAGGTCAGATTGCTGTGTGCACATCAACAGGACATCTGTGGGGATGGTGCCTTCCATTTTGATGCTGCTGCTTCCAGCAGGGCCTTTGGGAATATCAGCAGTTTGTAAGAGTCATCAGAGCAACTCCTGGCCTGGAAGATCTGCCTTGAAATAAGCTTGGTGTGTTCCTCATGTTCCAAAGAAAGTTGTGTGTCTGGAGTAGTCAGTTGATCTCTGGAGAGAGGAGAAGAGAACCTCCAGGCAAGCAGGAGACACAAAGGTCCCTTGCTTGAAAAGAGAGAGGAGCAGGTTGAACAGAACAGCAGGTCAATCCTCTTTCAGGGAAGAGGGTCTTCCATAGGGGAATGTAAAACCTCAGTACCATCCCTTGTCCCACTTAGTACATTTCACTCTCCTGGGAGTCTCAGGGTAGTGGGACCTGTCAGGTCACAATTCGCCCACAACTGCCTGGCTGGGATGATGGGATGGGACTGCTTCTTTGGGATTTGGCAGGGAGTGATCTCCTCCACATTTGCAGAGCGGGACTACCACAGCCTGTGTGAGAAGCAGCCCATTGGGCAAATGCTCTTCCGGCAGTTCTGCGAGACGCGACCGGAGCTGTCCCGCTGCGTCAAGTTCCTGGATGCTGTGGTAAGAGCAAAACTCTTCATTGGGGAAGGCAGGGGTGTTCTTGGCACCCTGGGCATGAGCTGGTTGGCCCTGGATGCTCCAGTAGTTGCCAGGTACTTCTGGGCACATACTGTTTTCCTGGAGAAAAAACCTGTGCATTTCTGTTTCTCCAAGAGAGGGCTGGGCCTTTGCTGAGGGAGCTGTTTGCTGGAGACCTGGTTTTCAAGGAAAGCATGGGAAGCCTTGGGCAGAGGGTGTTGCTGCTCCACAGTTGTTGCCCAGTGGCAAGGCTGTGTTCCTGGCTGGACCTGCTGTTCATGCTGTTTGCTTTGTGCAGGCAGGGTACGAAGTGGCTCCAGATGAGAAGCGGAAGGAGTGCGGGCAGGACCTGATTGAAAAGTACTTGAAGCCAAATGTGAGTAAGAGGGTTGTGTTTGCTGTGTGCAAGGGTAGAGCAGGTGGAGAGCCAACAGCTATCGTTGCCCATGTCCTGGCACAGACAACATGCTGAGCCACCCCACCACTTCCCAAGCCACCACACTGCTTTGCCCACTGACCCTAAAGCAGATGGGCACCTATGTGCTTTTCCTATGGGCTTCTTCCTGGCAGGACCTTTGGGCTCTCTTCCCCATGTCTAACTCCATCCCTTTGTTCCCAGAGTGAGGACCATGTACCTGAAGTTCCCTCGGAGCTGGTGGATGCCTGTTGTGAGAGGCTGGAGCAGGAACCTTCCAAGGAGCTCTTCAAGGAATGCACTAAGTAAGTTGGAGGGCTGGGCCTGCCTGCAGGTCGCACATGGCACGGGGTTGATGCTGCAGCTGTCTCTCCTTGTCCCTCGTGGTCCCTTCCTCCAGGAGAGGGAGGGCTGGTGCTAGGGCTGGAACCTGGGGAGTTTCAGGCAAGCAGTTTGCAGCACAGCAACAGGAAAACAAGCACAAGGAACTTGTGCTCTGAGAGCCACAGGCTACTGCAGAAACCCATCAGTCCGCTTAGCCTGCCATGGGTCTGAGTTGCCATTTGGGAAAACCCTGTTTCAGCATGAGGCAATGCTACTGCCGGTGTTGTGCCAGGATCTCGTAGTAGGCTCCCATCGAGCAGAGCTGATGGCTGCAGTCCTGTGCCAGCTGTCCTCTCCTGCTGGCTGCAGATGTGGCTGTTGTGGTTGGGTTAGGCTGGCTGCTGCTGCAGGGGACTAAGGTCACTTCTGTTCCCATGGCAGAAGCACTGGCTGAGGTCCTGGCTCTGGGTGCAAAGCGGAAGCCGTTGGGTAAACCTGGCTTACGGCCCCCACCCCTCCCTGCACAGGAGCTGAGCACGTTGCCTAACTGAGTTCAGGTCTGTGGCAACGCGTTTGCTGCAGCCTTCTGGGGAGCGTTAGCTCCGTGTGTGGTAACCAGTGTCATGTCTGAATGCAGAGCCTGCGGGCTGGGCCCTGCCTGCTCTTGGCAAACTCTGAAAGGGGAGAGCCCATCCGCTTCTCCTTGATGCGTGTCTCCAGTCTAGACACTGTGTCTAAGGCTCCTCACTCCACTGCTCAGCCCTGGCACGGCTCTCCGAGGCAGTTAGCTCTCTCCAGCAGGATCCCCCGTGGCCTTTTGTGCTGGATATTCATCTGATAGTGAACAACTCAGTGCCTGGTGCTGAACGTTGCTACCAGCTGATTACAGCCTGCATGTGCAATTGCCCTGTGAGAGAGGGGCAATTGCAGAACCCCTTTGTCCCCCTTTGTCCCGCAGCCCTGCCTGGTGTCAGAAGGCCACAATTAGCAGTGCAGCCCAGTCCCAGGGTGCTGCGTTTGTTACGGTGGTACCTCCAACGCGCCTTCCTTTTTCGTCAGGCTGAGCATGGAGGGGGGGCTTTCTGGGCCAGGGCTATGTGGGTGAATTCAGCACCAGGCTGGGTGAGGGATGGCAAAGTAAACAGGCTTTTGGGGCTGTTCACCTCCTCTTTCCTTGGGCTACTGGCTTTTTCTGTGGCTGTGATCAGCCTTCAGGAACCACGCTGGCTCTGCTCTCTCCTAGGCTTATCCACGACTACCTGAGCGTGGCTCCCTTTGCCGACTACCTCGACAGCTTGTGCTTCAACCGCTTCCTGCAGTGGAAATGGCTGGAACGGTAACGCTCCCTGCTTTGGGAAACTTGCACCCTCCTCACATAGGCTGCCTGAGGGGTCCCTTGGGCTACTTCCCATACTGGACCCTGGCAGGAGCCAAGGGCCTGGCCTTTGCTGTCCTTCAGGGACGTGCGCCATGAGCAGCCCCAGCCTTGCTTGCCTCGCGGGGAAGCAAGGTCTGCTTGAGCAGGGGGTTGGGGTTTGAGGTGAGCCACAGTCTCAGACCAGAGTGTGGGGGCAGTTTGGACTTCAGCCCCTGCTCTCTCCCAGCTCCCATCTCACTCTGGTTTCCTTTCTCTCACAGGCAGCCAGTGACCAAAAACACTTTCCGCCAGTACCGTGTGCTGGGTAAGGGCGGTTTTGGGGAGGTGAGTGACCACCGTTTCCTTTGCATTTGGGGTACCAGGCAGCCACTGTTGCCTGCTGCCAGAGGCAGACCTGGCTTGGCCATCAGGGTGCCATAGGCTGCTCCAGCACCTACCTGGGTGGGTTGTGGGGGCTCTGTGCTGGGTACTGCTGTGTTCTGGGCATTGTGTGACCTGTCGGTTCCCCTCCAAGAGGGGAGATCACCTCTCACCAGGTGCTGGAGGTGTGGGAGCTGTTGTGCAGGGTAGGAAGCACGAGCCCTGTGGTGCCTGCTGCTGCCTGAGCAGGGTCAGGTCTGCTCCCCATGTCTTGACAGGGGAAACCACACTCCTGAAAACTGTCACTGTCAGGCCTCCTCCTGTTTCTGGAATGGCCTTCTGTCTTCCCAGGCACCAGGTGTTAGAGGCATCAGAGCTCTCTGCTGCTTCTCTGTGGCATCTGGAGCTGTCACTGCTCCCTGCGTCCTCGCTTTAAATGGGCTTCTTGCTAACCTCAGAGTGAGGCAGGGATAGCAACATCTTTGCCTTCCTGTGCCTCTTCCTGAGAACAGAACCTAGACCCCCCCCACTGGAAATGGTAGCAGGAGGGTGCTGAGCTTTGTCCCCTCTCCAGGTTTGTGCCTGCCAAGTGCGTGCCACAGGGAAGATGTATGCCTGCAAGAAACTGGAGAAGAAAAGGATCAAAAAGAGGAAGGGAGAAGCCATGGCCCTGAATGAAAAACAGATCCTGGAAAAAGTGAACAGTAGGTTTGTAGTAAGTACATAGGAATTGCTCTCACTTTGCTGTGGTAGTTGATTTTTCCTCCAACCGGCTGGCCTGGCACCTCTGTGCTTCTCACCCGGTGTGGAGAGGCAGGAGCAGGCCCTACCTGGTGGCTGCAGGTCTCTCACAAGGCTGCAGTCTGGCGGGACCTCCTGCTGCCTTCACAACATACTGTAAAAGCTCCCAAGGTCAGCCCCAAACACCCATCTGGTGTGAGAGGTGCCTTTGTGACCACTGAGACACAAGAAAAGAGTGAGAGCTGTTTCTCCAGAGAGCAGGGTGGGCAGAAGCCCAGCCCTGAGCTGTGTGGTGGAGAGCTCTACCTGGATGCACTGAGGTGTGAACAGCCCAAACCTGCCTTTGCGGAGGGTTCATCAGACCAACTGCTGTTGGGTCCTCCCTGCCCCTGGAGGGGAGCAGCTCTGGCTCTGGGAAGTAGTGTCCTCCCTGTCTGAGGAAAGCTGGGAGTGTGCTGGGACTGCTGGGCACTGCCATGTCCTCCCTGGGTTTGCACAGGTCCTCCTCTGCTGGCAGAGGCCCAGTCCTGAGCCTGTGAGTGGCTGCTTTGGGTGGCAAAGTACCCATGGGAGTGTGGGCACCTCCCTCTTCCAGCTGTGTCTTCTAACAGCCTTTCTGCCCTGAATTGCAGGTGAGCTTAGCCTATGCATATGAAACTAAAGATGCTCTCTGCCTAGTGCTGACCCTCATGAATGGAGGGGACCTCAAGTTCCATATCTACCACATGGGAGAGGCTGGCTTCGAGGAGCCCCGGGCAGCTTTCTATGCTGCTGAGATCTGCTGTGGCCTCGAGGACTTGCACCAGGAGAGGATAGTGTACAGGTGTGTACTCTCTGGTCCCTGCTGGGAGAGCTTGAAGGGGCTGCAGAAGCAAGAGGGTTTCCTGCTGCTCTTACCAGCCCAGCTGGATCTGTCTGCTCAAGAAAATAAGCTCAGGCTTGAAAGCAGCACAGAGCTGAGTGAGGGGAATTGGGAACAGAAAGCTGATCTCGTGGGAGAAGTGGAAAGCTTAGCTTGGCTTCCTTGTGCTGGTAAATGATCGCCAAGAACAGGATGTGATCATGCTGTGAATGCCTCAGGGCAGGCACTGAACTCCCGGAGCAGTATTGACACTAGAACAAAGGAGAATAGGCTGCCCCAATGGCTCAAGAGCTGGGCAGGAGGAAGAACAAGCTGATGGACTGTATTGACTGTACTCACTGGGTTGTGTGATGCAGTGTTAGGATAGCATGGCTAAACACTGGCCAGGAAGCCTCTTCTGGTCCTACTCTGTGCCTTGCCCTGGAGCAGCTTGAGCAGAGAAGCCTCTGCTCCTTCTCTCTTGCTTGGGTTGCCCTGTAGTGAGTTCTGCACCTGCAAAGAGGAAATCATCCTCAGGCTCACTGCTGCCTTCCAGAGCCAGGTTGTCATGAACATGACATAAAGGTTGTCATGTGTCACCTCTGCCCAGGAGGGGAGAACTTGCAGGGCCAGCTCGGGTGCAGAGTGAGGGGAAGGTTATCTTTGTGCCCGAGGCAGGGGCTTTGGATCCCACTGCTGCTTATCTGGGACTTGTTGAAATGTGGCTGTTACTTGTGTCCTTTGCTTTGACAACAGGCTTCTTGCTAATCAAGTCCCTTCCCTCCTAGGGACCTGAAGCCAGAGAACATATTACTGGATGACCACGGTGAGTGCAAGGTCAAGAGAAATCCTGGACCTGAGTTCTTCTTTCCTCCTCTGCTTCAACCAGGGTTACCCTGTGTTCTTGGCAGCTTCAAACATTGGCCCCTGACTTTGTCCTGTTAACTTGCCCCTTCCTCTGTGCAGGTCACATCCGTATCTCAGACCTGGGACTAGCTGTGCATGTGCCCGAGGGCCAAACAATCAAGGGCCGGGTGGGGACAGTTGGCTACATGGGTAAGTGACCCTGGTTTAATCCAAAAGTGGCCTCTGACTGCACACGGTCCCTCCCTGCCCTCACACTTCCCTGACCCTGCTCCCATGTAGCTCCAGAGGTGGTGAAGAACGAGCGCTACACGTTCAGCCCAGACTGGTGGGCTCTGGGCTGCCTGGTGTACGAGATGATCGAGGGACAGTCCCCCTTTCAGCAGCGCAAGAAGAAGATCAAGCGGGAGGAGGTGGAGCGGTTGGTGAAGGAAGTGCAGGAGGAGTACTCGGAGAAGTTCTCGCCCTGTGCCCGCTCCCTCTGCACGATGGTACGAGTGTGCATCCTGGTCCCTCCTTGTACGTGGCAGGACATCCTGGCTGCTCCCTGCAGAGGTGGCAGCCAGGTTCCCTTGTCTCTGACAAGGCAGCATAGGAGGGTTCAGAGTGCCTTAATTCTTTGCTTTCCCAGCTCCCTGAGAGGCCTGTGCTGTCCCCCTAGAAACTTACTGCAGGAACTCCTGCATGGAGTGCTCTTCACCCGGGCCACTGGTTTACTTTGTGTTGCAGCTCCTGTGCAAAGACCCTCTGGAGCGCCTGGGGTGCCGAGGAGCTGGGGCCAAGGAAGTGAAGGAACACCCTCTCTTCAAGCACCTCAACTTCAGGAGGCTGGAAGCGGGCATGCTGGACCCTCCCTTCAAGCCAGACGTAAGTGCCTGTCTCTATCCTGACCTTTTCAGTCACTGCTTCTGTCAAGGGAAGTGGGAGCACTGTCATGGCTCACCTGAGGAGATGAGGCCCATTTTTCCCTCTTGTTTCTGGAACCTCGCAAAGGTGGGGCCAACATGCTCAGGGCTGCACGGAGAAGGGGCTCGGGCTTGGCCACGAGCCACAGTTACTGGAGGTGGTGACATCAAGGTGGAGCCTGGCATTAGAGCAATCTTTGTGCTGTTTAGCCTCAGGCCATCTACTGCAAGGATGTTCTGGACATCGAGCAATTCTCCACAGTGAAAGGAGTGGAGCTGGAGCCCACAGACAATGACTTCTACCAGAAGTTTGCCACAGGAAGTGTGCCCATTCCTTGGCAGAATGAGGTAGGTCTTTGCTCCTGCTTGTGCCCACCCCAGCCGAGTGCAGGGTCCTGCAGGATCTGTGCTGTCCCTGCTGCTCTCATACTGTTGGGCCTTCAGTGACTGGCTTCGTGTAACAGTTGCTGTAGCTTTCTTTGCCCTCTTCCAGATGATCGAGACGGAGTGTTTTAAGGAGCTGAATGTCTTTAGCACAGATGGCACGGTGCCTCCAGACCTGGACTGGAAAGGGCAGCCTTCTCCACAGCCCAAAAAAGGGTTACTCCAGCGCTTGTTCAGCAGACAGGTAAGAGTTTGCCCAGTGTTTCCTTCCTCAGCCAGTTCCTCAGCAGCACTGAGCCTGCTCCTGCCTGTGCCAGAGAGGTCTGGCAAGAGAGGGTGGCAGGCAAAGTCTCCCCTAGTTTTGGGTGGCTGGACCTCAGGGCTCTCAGGGGCACTCGAGCAAGGCTGCAGGGAGCCAACCCTCACCTGGCTGGCGCTCCCCATGCTGGGGGAGTCAAAGGGGCTGGGAAAGAGTGTCCTGGCTAAATATGCTGGAGTCACACAGGCAGAAGGATGTTGAAGGCATTGAAATAGTACGTCATCTCTCTTCCTACATGAATAATACCATCCCTGAACAAGGCATTGCTCTTGGAATGGGCTCCTTAGAGTACTTCTGCCAGATCTTGAGCCAGGCAGAGAGCAGTTCTTTTGAGGGATGAGGAGAACAGAAATGTCTTGCAGCTGCTGTGGGTTTGCTTATCTGCCTGTCTCCTCTTCCTGGAACAGTGTTTGCCTTCTTTCCCAGCCTGGCAAAGCCTCTCAACAGCTGTGTGCAGCTGTGGGACTCCAGCATGGTTGGCTCTGGACCCACTCAGCCACCCGTTGCTGACTTCTGATGCCAAGCTCATCGGTTCAATGGGCTTCACGGTTCAATGGGCTGCCCTACCCAGAGCCAGCTCTGGGGATACCCAGCCTTTCCCAAGGCAGGAGGACCTGCCAGAGGATGGGCAGCTGCCTAAAGCAGGGGTTGAGCTGTGATTTCCCACGTTTTCTCTTTCCAGAGGTGAGCAGTCACTCCTGGCTGCTCTGCTCAGGGAAATACCTGGTGGCCCGTGGACATGGCAAGATCTGGGAAAGAGGAGTGTTGTCCTTCAGTGTCCCCTTCCCCTGGCAGAGCACATTCTGCTTGTTGTTCTAACTGCCCCCTGAGCCACTAATCCCGCTTCCCTGCTCTTGCTGCCTTTGTGGGGGAGGCCTTGCCCTCAGCTTGAGCCCAAGCTGCCCCTGCACTGCAGCTGCTGGGAGCTCTGCTCCCAGGGGGCTGTGGGAAGTTTCCTTCACTCCTCTATGGATGTCCAGGACACACAGAAAGGCTGAGAAACTGTGAAGGGTTTGTCATTGCCCCATGCTCAGACTCCCATTGCAGCAAAAAGGGCTTCAGCTGCTTCCACAACCAGCTGAGCCCTGAGCGGAGCTGAGCGCCTGTGCTGGCTCTGAGCCTGGATGGCTGCAGTTCCCAGAGTCCAGCTTCCTCCCAGCTTCTGAACTAGCGGGCTGTGCGCTCACCAGTTTGTCTGCCAGGGGCTGAACCCCACATGCAGCTGGACTGTTCCTCTGCAGTCTGGGAGATCCCCTCCAGTCCTTGTCTCCATGTAGCTCTCCCACCCACAGGCTATGGGGGGCCTGGCCCGTCCCTGCCAGAGGGCAGCTATAGGCTGGGTTGTGTGACCGTGCTCACCCTCTGCTTGCTGTGCTCCTCTCTCCCTCCCTCCCTCCTCCCTCTCCTTGCCCTTCTGACTTCAGGACTGTTGTGGAAACTGCGGCGACAACGAGGAAGAGCCCACCCGGCTGTAGAGCACAGCTTGTTCTCCAGCCCCTGGGACCCCCTTGCCTCTCCGAGTGCCCAGCCTGAAGGACATGATTGCAGTGGCCCCACAGGGTGGATTTGTTTACAGCTTTACACATCTATATTTGAAGACTGTGAGGATGACTCCAAGGCTGGCAGCAGCACTTGGCTGAGGCTGAGATGCCTCTGTCCATGGACAAGCCCTGAGACAAACCCGGACGCTTCCAAATGTGCCGCTTGGCATGGTGCTGCTGCCGCTCCCTTCCTGGGCCCATGGTGGGAGGGAGGGATCATGCCAGCGTGGGCCAAGGCCAGGCTGGAGCAGCTCTGCTGACACATTCCACGGTGCCAAAGTGGCACCGCAGGTTTGATGTATATTTATATATGTCGGTCTGTACATATCACATGTCAGTTTTTAATCTATAGGTGGGGGCCTGCACTGCCTCCACCCTGTCACAGGCACAAATGTCCTCCTTTGGGGGGAGTGACAGTCCCAGCTTTGTTCCAGGGAGTCCTGGGCAGAGGCCTTCTGTGCCTTGAGGTGTCTAAAGCATCTTTCCTGGACCTTTCTGGCCGTGCTGAGGCGTCCCTGGCTCCAGCGGAGTCCATTGCTCAGCCCCAAGGCACAGGAAAGCACTGTGCCAAAGCATCTCCTGTTGTGTCCTGGCAGCAGAGCGTCACTGCCTCGTCCTCGCTTCCCTATCTGGTGGATCCTGCTGCCTCCTGCCTCGTCTCACACATGCTGTTGGCGAGCTGATCCCAAGCCCCTCTCCAGACCCCTGGCACAGTAGGACACAGGCACTCCTGTGGTACCTGCTGCTGCTGGGTCCAAAGGATTGGTCTGATCCCTGGCATGCTGCAGGATGGTCCCAGCATGGTTCCACCAGCTCTGGACCTGTGTGTGCCAGGGGTGCTGCTGTCTCGAGGCCCTGCTCTGTGTTGGAGGAGCAGACACATAAGGGACCCTGCTCTCGGGGAGCAAAGCTGTGGTAAAGGGAATGTCCCTTCCTTGGTTCATGTGGAGCTGTGACCCAAGAATAAGTGGGCTGGGACCAGCTTAGTGTGTGTCCCCAGGGGTGCTGGGGAGCCAGCACAGCTCCTGTGCCCCGGGGCAGGGTAGAGTAGAGGGGCTGAAGCCCTTCCTGGGGAGCAGCAGAGGGCTCAGCCCACTTCCACTCTGCTTGTCCTGTCCCCTCTTGTACACACTTGTCCTAGCTGTGTCCTGAGCAATAACTCGTCCCTTCTGTGTGTGTGTGCACACGTATGTGTGCGTGTGCTGCTGCCTCTGCTCTTTCTGAGCCAGGCCCCCCAGGGGGGCTGAGCACCTACTTGGACCTGTGGTATCATTTGCTTGCCTTGCACTAAAGTTGGAGAGTATTTAAATTTTTAACCTTTTGTTAAGAGTAAAGATTCGCCGCGCCTTGTGTTGCTCTGATGTCACGGGGGGGCCTGCTCTGGGCCATATGGGATTGGTGGTTGTAAGGAGGGGAGCAGAGACCCCCATTTCTGGGCTGCCATGGGCCCTGCTGGTGCTCATGCCCTGCAGGGAAGCAGGGGTTGCCCTCCAGGGCAAGGGCTGATGCTGGCTGAACCCTGGGTGCCACAGGTGGCCCTCAATGGCTTCTGCTGCATGTTTTGGGTCAGTGTGGGGGTGTGACAGGTATGAGGCCTTGTACTGTTGGGGTGCTCATGTCTGGTGTAGTCCCCTCTGGGGAGCTCAGCACAGCCCCTCCTGGGCTGTCACGGGCGTGCTGCGGGGCTGGGACAGAGTCCTGCTGCCCTCTGGTCACTGTACATCACTGCTTTGGGGGCACCGTGAATGAGGACCTTGTGCCAGCACACAGTGCTTGTCCTGGTTTTCTCTGGGATAGAGTTAATTTAGCCCAAAAAACAGCCCCTTGAAGGGGGCACACTGCAGGGTGATGTGGGGTGAGGGTCACGACTGTCACCAGGGTGGGGCAGGAAAAGGAGGGCAGCCTGGACAAGGGGTGCAGGGTGGGTTTGGGGTCCGGGGCTGGCAGCAGCGGCGACAGCTTTGTGCGCAGCGCGGGGGGGCCACTCGCAGCTGCACTGGGATGAGAATAGCAAGTGCGGCCGGTAACTAGGGAACAGTTGCTATGGGAGCGGGCCGAGGAGGAGTTCTCACACTCAGAGGGGGCATCTTGGGGTAAAATCCAGGAATTTTTCTGCAGCCGTGGAAGGAAGGAAGGCAGGCAGGCGGGGGGATGGGGAGTGCCTGGAGATTGCTTTTCCCACCGCACTGGTTGGGATGCTTGTGCTGCCCTCCTGGCACTGCCTGGGCCATGACACCCTGGCACTGGTCCCAGGGTCACCAGCATGTTCGTGTACCTGTCACAAGTCAGGGTGGTTCTGGGGCAGGGCAGGGGTTTGAGAAGAGCCATGGCCAGCAGGGCAGGGAATGGGCTCTGCCTGTCCCCAGCTCCCCCTGCCCCATGGTGCCTCAGCATTTGGGGGATGTTTCATCTCCATCCCTGTCCTTGTTGGGGGCTAGCAGCTTGCAGGTGCGGGAATGCTGGTGTGGCCACAGCTGGAGTGGGTGGATCTGGACCCCACGTACACGGGCGAGCTCTGGGTGGGTCCTGGGGGCCCTGGACGCTGCTGTAGGGCTGTGGCGGCAGCTCCATACACCATTTTCAGGGGTGAAGGATGCTCTCAGCTGTTGCCTGGGCAACGGCTCCTCCTCCAGCCCACCATGTGGCTCGGGGAGCGCTCCCCCGCCTGCCTCCCCCCGCCGCCGTGGGGAAGGGGACGGGAAGGGGAAGGCAGCTCCCGGCCCCCGATGTTGGCGGGGCCGGAGGCCTGGCTCCCTTCGCCCGCCGTTGGCCTGGCCTGACAATGACCGCAGGCCCCGCCGTGCCCCCCGCCTCCGTGGTGCCCATGCCTCAAGGGAGCACCCCATCCCCCCCGCATGGCCGCAGCCCCCTGCCCACCCTGGGTGCTGCTGGGGCACCCCCACAACCACCGAGCCGGCGCTGCCCAGCTGCCATGGCCGTGCTGTGAGGTTGGATCGCAGGAGGCGAGTTCCAGCAAGGTGAGTCTGGGCCAGAGCCAAGGGGGCTGGGGGACACATGGCCACTGTGGCCCTGCTGCAAGCGAGGTGGTGGGGCTTGGCCGGCTGCCAGAGCCGCTATGCCTGGCTGTGGCGGGAGCAGATTGCCAGTGGAATCCCTGGGTCATCCCCTGGCCGGGATGGAGGAAGTCCTTCCAGCCAGGCCTGTGCGGAACAATGCACCATGTGTGCAGCTGCAACGGGCACCCGCCACCCTGCCCACGGGGAGGAAGTGGCGGCAGGGTCATGGCCTGCGTGGGGCACCCATACCCCGGCACCCACCCGGCACCCAGCTCAGCTCTGCCCCATAACCACGTTGCCCTGCTCCTGCCGCAGACCCGGGGTGCAGCGAAGGGACAGCGGGGACTCTTGCCCCCAAGCTTGGCAAAGTCCCAGGGAACCAGAGCAGTCTCCCAGGAGTGCCATGACCACTGGCCTCCGTCACAGCAAAGAAGAGCTGGTGACAATCCCCCTGATAGCAAATGGCTGGGAGAGCCCCAGGACAGGGGACAGTTGCTCAGGCCAGGCTGGTGAGGGGTCTGCTCTGGGGTACGGCAGCCCCGAGGGAGCAGGGTGACCCCAGGACAGACTGCCATGTCACCCAGTGCCACTTCTGTCCCTCGCTGTCCTGGGGGCCAGGCTGGCACCACTGCCCCACAGAGCCACGCATTCCACTGCAATGCCCGGGAGGGGCTGTAGCAGTGCCCATTAAGGTCTTGCCAGAGGCTGGGCTGCCCTCCCTGCTGGTGTCCCTGCGCTGGCCTGGCTGTCACCCCGGGAAGCACTCGGCTGTCACCCCCTGAGGAAGCTCTGGATGGCCCTGGGGCAGGAGATGGTTGCATCCCTGGGCACCCCCGGGCGAGTGCAAGGCCACTGACCGTGGGAGCCCGTGGTACCACCCCACGAGGCATCGCGAGGCCAGGACCTCTCCGGACCGGGAGCCGCCACCCGGGGATCCCTGTCCCCCATCCCGTGGGGCTCCAGCGGCCACCGCCGGGGGATACCCCGTCCCTCTAGCCACCGGCATCCCACCGCCGCTCCCCGGGGGCGGGGAGG
>VXAY01005821.1:33070-55938 GCA_013399855.1 Oxyruncus cristatus
TCCCCGCAACACCGCGCCCCGGGTCGTCCCCCGCCCCAGGGACACTGAACCCCGTCTTAGCTCCTCATAGGAACCTGTATCCCGGCCGGTTTCTCATCTCCGCCCTGGGGACCTGTATCCTGTGCTGCCCCCCCCCGGGAACCTGCACCCTGGGAACCTCACTGGGTGGTCCTCTCCATCCCCGGACCCTCCCCTGCCCCATGTCCTCTTCACTCAGGGGACACAGAGACAGCGCTTCTTATGCCTTCAGCTCCCCTCCACAGAGACGCCGTGCCCGAGGTTTCCTCTCCAAGGACACGGCACCGCGGGCTCTGCCCCACACACCCAGCTGTGCCCTCGCTGCTGCAAGGTGTTGGTGAGCACAGCCTTGTCGAGGGCCCTTTGCTGCTTGCCCTGCCCCTCTATGCCCACGGCTCCCAATCCTTGCCTCCCCTCAGAATCCTGCCAGGCTGTGTCCGACGGCACCTTTCCCAGGAGGTTTTGCCTCTGCATGAACTCTCACAGTTGCTTTTGCACTGACCCACGCAGGGCTCTGCAGGTGCTCCCAGCCAGGTCCCCATGCTCCTGCCAGGGCAGGCAGTGTCACCCTGTCCCCCGGCACTGCCCCCAGCCTGGACCAGAACCGCACTGAAGGGCTCTCTCTGCCGGAGCAGCAGTGGCCTGATCCCTGCAGGCTGGGGTTGTTGCTGGTGTGACCCTTCCCAAACCAAGTCCTGCAGAGCAGCCTGTGGATGAGCCCAGTGGGACAGGGGACAGAGTGCCGTGGGCCCTGCCTGTGCTGTCTGCTCCTCTCATGCCCTCCTTGCACCAGCATTTGAGTGAGGCCAGAGCAAGAGCCGCCCTGAGAGGTTGTGAGCGTCTGGGAGCAGCTGTGGAGCAGCTGCTGGGGCCAGTGAGGGGGCTGGGGCCATGGCAGGCGCCCCACAAGAGGCTCAGATGGCTTTGGGGGTGGATATGGTGGGACCCTGCTCAGGGACATGGTGGGAGCCCTAAGCCTGCTGCTGCCAGGCTTTGTTCTCAGAGCAGCGAGGCTGCAGCCCCTCCCAAGGCTCCACCTCCACAGCCCACCCGAGACCCTCCTTCCGCTGCCTGTGCACAAGCTCCTCACATGGTGCACAGAGCTGGTGGGCAAGAGCTGCTCTCAGCAAAGAGCAGAGGCACCTTGGGGGGTAGAGCCATCACCAGTAGGGGCTAGAGGCAACAGGGCATGAACCCAAAGGAGCTGAGCCCCTGTGAGTGCAGACCTGGCATTGGCACAAGGGGGCTGGCTGTGGCTCCGTGGTTCTGCCCTGGCCCTGCTCCAAGTCCGGGCACCCCAGAGCTGAGCTGGCAGAACCTGTTCCCAGGCCGTGCTACCCCAGTAGGCTCCGTCCCGCACGGCTGCCTCCCCTTGTCCTTTCCCTGCCCTCCACTCACTGGTTGCTGTCCTGGCTGAGCCAGGGTTGGCTCGGTGGCTGCTCACGTGGGGCTACAGTGGCCTCACCTTCCCCTGTGCTTCCCCTGACCTTGGCTGCACAGCTGGGACTCACGCTCAGGCACTCACACATCCCTGCTCCTCCCAGCCCTGCCAGGCAGGCACTGTCCGTTTCTGTCCCTTTTTACAGCCGTGTCCTGCTGCTCCTCAGTGTGACCCTCTCACTGCCCACACGTGCCACAGCCTGAGCAGCCAGCCCAGCCCCGGCCTGTTACCATCACTCCTCCTCTCCCTGCCTCATCTTTGACAGGGTTTTGCACTCTTGCAGCTGGCAGTAGGAAGATGTGGCATCGCTGCCCAGATCTGGGTGATGACAGGAGGCATTTGGCTTCCCATAGCCAGCTCCTGCCCCCGGCAGAACCTTCCAGTAGATTAGCAAGACAATTTTCCTTACAATTGCTCATCACTGCAAGAGCTGCAATTATTAATGACCGTTCCAGCTGTCAGAGTGCAGCAGGAGGAGAACACCCGCTTCCTCACACCCGCTGCCCTCGAGCCTGTTCCAGGCGGAGGTGCCGGCACGGCCTCACACCCATCCTCTGGGACAGCAGCTGCATCGCGTGAGCGAACGCTTGGCTGCTCCATGCCGGAGCACACCCAGAGCCGGAGCACATGGCCCATGTGTGTCCCATGACTTCTTGTCCCCTGTGCAGGACTCGGGGCCAGGGCACAGCAGGGACCAGAGGACACTGCCAGGTAAGTGGGGTCCACGAGGATGCGACCCCTGCCCCATTTCCCCTCGCTGCATTTTGTCCCTCAGATTAGTTACTGCCTGTGTTAGTGATCCTGCCTGCTATAAACACAGAGGGATGACCCAGGCAGCACAAGGGGTCCAGCCCAGGCTGACGTGGGTAGAGAAGAAATCCGAGGTGAAGATTTTCCCTGGAAAGCTGGAAGGAGCTGAGTCAGGCCCCAGGGGGGAGCAGGATGAGGGCAGAGCATGACCTTCCCAGCTGGCTGCACCTCACTCGGCAAAACCACAGGCCTGGAGACAGCCGGCACTCGCAGAGACGTGTTTATTAAAGGCACTAAAAGCACCGTGGCTACATCAGTGCAGCCCGACCGGAAGGTGTGGGCTGGAGGGAGACATCGATGGGCCCAGGATGGTGGTGGCAGAGCACTCTTTGGTAGGAAGCTGTGCCCAAGCCTTGCGGGAGCAGACAGCCAGCTGGCCATCAGCACACGCTGTCAGCTTAGGGCTGGGGCACACCAGGCTGGGGGTGCTGCCAGCCTCAGGGGAGCAGTGGGCTGGCAAGGCACAGACTCCCACTGGAATGCAGCCAGGGCAGCAGTTTGTTGGGTGATCGGGGGGGTTGCTGTGGGAAGGGAAGCAGGGCTGGGTCTCCAGCCCCATGCACTAAGCACCCAGCAGGGAAGCTGAGGAAGCAGGTGGGAGGAGGCTGGTCCTCACCCATTCAGGGATGTGATAGGAACACCCCTGCCCCAGCACTGAGCTGCCAGGCAGCAAGGGAGCAGCCTGGCTGTGCCGGAGCGTCCCCGATTCCAGACTCAGCACGGCTGTGCCCACTATGCTGTGTGGTTCAGGGGCAGGAGATCCATGCAGCGTCCCCTTCCCAGGGCTCCTAGGGCCAGTCAGGAAGCAGAGAAGCCACCCAGATATAAGGGCTCTGCATCCAGCACTGTCTCCAGCTGAATTCAGGCAAGGAGCTGTCAGGAAAGAGGCAGGAGCAAGGGGAATGGCCAAGGGCCCAGCTTGGCTCCCTGGAGGTATCAGGATAGGGGGAGAGGAGCATGCAGGGCCAGGGGCACGCGTGGGCACAGCTGAACTTCCATCCCTCACACATGGGAGAAAGCGTGACTCTTGCAGAGCGGCTTGTCCTTCTTGGAGTAGAACGTCTTCCCTTCCAGGTTGGTCTGGCAGATCTGGGGATGAGAATACAGGTGGTCAGGTCAACGGGGCTGAGTCACCCTCCAGGTCTCCCTCATCCCCAAGGCCCAGCACTGGCGTCACACAGCTACCAGGGACCAAAAGGCTCAGAGCCAACTCCCAAGCCCCCAGCACAGAGCCAAGAGGGGAAAATCTTGTGGCAACAGGGTCCCTGTACCGCTGGTGTACCCCACGCAGGGCGTGACTGTCGGGGAGAGACACAGGCACAAGGCTCACCGCACAGACGAAGCAAGTGTCGTGCCAGCTGAACCCCAGCGCCTCCAGGAACCGGTCCCCAGCATCGATCTTGAAGTCACAGCCACGGCACTTGGTGCCAAACATCTTCTCATAGTCTGCGAGGAGAGGCAGAGCCCAGGTCAGCATTTCTCCACACAACAGCCCCTCATCCCGCCGGAGCAGGGCTGCAGCTCAGCCAGGATCCCACAGGTACAGCCTGGGGCCAATGCACTGCCAGTCCTGGGGGGATGATGCCCCAGACACCCAGGCAAAGTGCCTGTGCTGTACAGGTGGCCTGGCCACCACAGGGCTGCAGGGAGGAGGCAAGCCTCATCTCCCAGGGTGCAGCACTCGCTTTGATGTACATCCTCCCTCATCACCATGGCAACACAGGAGCGATGGCACTACCGGGAGGACCGGGATGGAGGGCTCAGGGCTGCAGGAGCTCCCCATGGCCCAGGGCAGCTCAGCCCCCCACCCCTGTGGGCAGCTGCTGAGCCCCAACAGTGCACCAGGGCCACATGGGGTGACACATGGGGTCTCAGGGTCCTACCTCTCTCGCAGTAGGGCTGTCCCTCCTCCATGTAGAAGGCTCGGTTGCGGATGGGAGTTTTGCAGGCATTGCAAGTGAAGCACTGCACGTGCCAGGTCATCTTCAGTGCATGCATGACCTCCTGGAGGGGAGACGCTGTCAGCCAGGGGCAGGACCACCCACGGCAGGAAGGGACAAGGGATCCCATGGGCTGGAATCAAGGTGGGAAGGGACAGAGCCAGGCACCCATAGGTGAGCTGGGAGCAAGGACAGGAGGTGCAGGACAGGCTGAGGGACACTCACCCCGGTGATCTTCTTCTTGCACTTGGCACAGCTGGGCGCGTAGCGTGTGTCGTAGCACTTGGGGCAGAAGATGGAGCCTTTCTCCTCGAAGAAGCCGCCCTCATCCAGCACCTTCCTGCACTGGCAGCAGGTGAACTCCTCGGGATGGTAATAATGTCCCAATGCCACCAGGTACCGTCCCCTATGGCAGGACAGAGCCATGTCAGCCACACTGGGGCCCAGCACACTGGCAGAGGGTAGCGGTGGCCAGGGCTCACCTGATGACCTTGTTGCACTTGTAGCAGAGGGGAGTGCAGCCAGGGCCCTCAGGGGCCTGCTGGGCTGCCTGCACGATGGAGCTGCGGTTCTGCATGGGGGTCGGCGTGGCCGGCTGGCTGTGCTTGCTCACCACCGTGCTCGTCTTGTCCGGGGCGTAGCGCTCGGCGAACGACGGGTCCACAGCCCAGGGTGGGCGGCTGGTGGGGCCGGGGGTGGCAGTGGGGGTCCTGGAGGCTGCATGCGCACACAAGTCTCTACAACAGTCCTGATCCCTCTGCAGCCCCCTCCCAGAATCTGTGGCTGGGCGAGTGGCATCCCCCAGCAGCCCCACTCCTCTCCTAAAAAGCCCAGAGATGTTTTGCTTACCCAGTCCTGGCTCAGTCTTCATCGCTGCTCCTGAAGATGGATCCGACACGGAGACCTGGCTACAGAACACGCAGTTAACCCAGCCTGCCTCACTCTGCTGCCCAGAGGGTGCAAGCAGGGCCCCCCACCCCAACAAGCAGGCAGGACCTGGCCAAGCCCCCGTGTCCAGCTGGTAGCTGGTTTGGTGACGAGGTACCATCAGCACTGCCAAGACACAGCACCCCCTGGGGTGTCTGGTACCCACTGTGGTGGTCTGAGGAGCAGCAGGAGGGAGGGATCTGGGCTGCTTCAGACTGATCAGGGACCCCAGGGACCCCACAGACTCTGGCTGCCTGCTCACACGTGGTGATCACTCACAGTCACACTGGGGTGCAGAGGGGCTTGGACCCAACCTGATGCAGGAAGCTGTGAGGCCCAACTCAGCAGAACTGGGGACAAGCAGGGCAAGCCAGGTCCAAAGAGGCACAGCCCACCCAAGAGAGGGGACAGGGGCTGAGAGAGAGCTGGTGGCTCTGTGCCTCTCCAGGGCAAACACAAGAAGGTGACGGCTACAAACCCAGGAGCTTTTATTAGTGGCAGAGCAAACTGGGCAGAGCTGGGACCCAAGGGCCACAGCACCAGGGCAGAAGGCATCACAGACAGGTGAAGGCAAATAAATGGAGTGCAATGCACCACTCCTGCCCAGCTTCATGGAGCAAGGAACAGCCCTGGCTCCCTTCCCTGCCCCACACAGGGAGCAGCAGGTGACACCCACCAGCTCTGCCCAGCTGTCCCACGCCAGCCCATAGGACACCATGCCCCAAGGTGTAGGTGCTGCCCAAACATCAAAACGCCCCAGCAAGATTTTGCCAGTGCCATCAGCCACCCCCAACTTGCTGTTTCTGGGACAGGACGGCGCAGCTCAGCATTCCCAGCTGAAGAGCAACAATGCCCAACAGGTCCTGCCCAGGACATGCAGCCCCACAAGGCTTCTGCTGCCACACACTCCCCTTACCTGGGCTTCCTAACAAACACCTCATCATGATCCTCCACTGAGCACAGCAGGAGAAAAAGGAGGAAACAGAGTCAGTCTGCAGAGACCAAGGCCCAGGCACAGCAGGAGGGGAAAGGGAAGGGAGGAAAACCAACCTCCCCACCCGCCATTCCCCTGCCCCAAGGAACAGCCGTGCCCAGCCATGGGGCAGAGCACAGCCCCAGACCAGTGGCACCACCACGAGCCCACACACAGCCCCAGGCAGCTCCTGCTGGCTCAGCTGCCCACGGGGACCACACAAGGCCAAAAACAACACTCTGGTGTCATAACACAGCCCCTGCTGGGATCCAGCAACCCAGGCAAAGTCCATCACCCCCAGAGCCTGCAGGAACTCACTGCCATCTGTGCCCGTCAGCTGGGCCAGTTTGCGGAAGGAGCGGGACTGGGAGGGCCCGGTGCGGGGCTGCCAGTCCTCAGCGTCCTCCAACATCCGCAGCTTCCCGGGGTTGCACCCTGGGGTGCTGGGGGGCTCCAGTGGCTGAGGGGGCTGCCTGTGAGTGACAGAGGGCAGGAGCTCAGCCAACACCAAGCACAGACCCTGCTTCAGCACAGGGTAGTGCTCCCAAAGGTGCCCTGGTACATGCCAACACCTCTGCCAGACCCTGGCACTCACCGCTGCTCCACCGTGCCCCAGTCAGACCTACGGGCATCCCTGTGGCATCAGAAAAAACGGCGGCACAACAGTCAGTGGTTGACCCACGGCTCAGCCCATCCCTCACGTACACACCCACAGCCTCAGAGATACACGAGCCTCACGGAAACGTCGACACCATTCACTCCTGACCACCCTTGCAGCCATTCCACGGCCCCACAGGACATCATGCCCCAGGACTAAGTTGCTGCCCAATGCCTCCCAACACCCCAGTCAAGGCGCTGTCAGTGCCACCAGTCACCCCCATCCACTGTGTCCAGCACACGGTGCTGCATCTCGGCCTCCTCAGCTGAGTGCCAGCAGTGCCCAGAGGTCCTGCCTGGCACAGGGACACCATTTGAGGACACATGCATGGCATATGTGTCCAGGCAGGACCCTCCCAAGGTGAGTCAAAGCAGTGGCTGAGCACTGGCAGTGCCTGTTGTAGGCTGAGGGAAGGGGGGCTCTGTGGCTCTGCCAACAGGTCAGTTATGGGAGAAGGAGAAGACAGAGAGGAAGAAACCACTACAGGGCAAAGAGCTTCCTGAAAGTCACCACAAACAGCAAGGGTGAGGGCAAACGAGCTGGTGGTACTCACCCAGCTCAGTCTGTCCACCTGGCAGCTCCACACCAGGCTCAAGGGACAATATGTCCCAAGTGCAAGCACTACCCAGCACCTCCCAGCATCTCATAGCCAGGTTTCCCAGTGCCACCAGACTCCTCCACTACCCATAAGCCCAAAAAAGCTAAGGTGCAGCTCAGCATCCCCAGCTCAGAGCCAGCAGTGTCCAGACACCTGCCTGGGACATGCAGCCCCAGCACACGCTCCCCTTACCTGGGCTTTTTAACAAGTTCATCCTCACCATCCTCCACTGAGCATAACAGGAGAGAAAGCAGGAGATGGAGTCAGTCTAGGGCAACCAAGGACCAGGCACAACAGGAAGGGAAAGGGCGAGGAAGAAGAAGAGGAGGAAAACCGACCTCCCAACCCACCATCCCCTTACCCCATTGCACAGCCCCAGACCAGCGGCACCACCACGAGCTCACACACAGCCCCGGGCAGCTCCCGCTGGCTCACCTGCCCTCAAGGAGGCCAAAACCAAACCTTTAGTGCCACATCACCCCACAGCCTCTGCCAGGTTCTGGCTAACACAGTCCATCACCCCCAGCCAGTGCCAGGCCCTGCAGGAACTCACTGCCATCTGTGCCCGTCAGCTGGGCCAGTTTGCGGAAGGAGCGGGACTGGGAGGTCCCGGTGCGGGGCTGCCAGTCCTCAGCGTCCTCCAACATCCGCAGCTTCCCGGGATCACACCCGGGGCTTCTGGGGGGCTCCAGTGGCTGAGGGGGCTGCCTGTGAGTGACAGAGGGCAGGAGCTCAGCCAACACCAAGCACAGACCCTGCTTCAGCACAGGGTAGTGCTCCCAAAGGTGCCCTGGCACATGCCAACACCTCTGCCAGCCCCCAGCACGCACTGCTGCTCCACCGTGCCCCAGCTGGACCCATGGGCATCCCTGTGTCATCAGAAAAAACAGCAGCAGAGCAGTCAGTGGTTGACCCATGGCTCAGCCCATCCCTCCCATACGCACTCAATTCCATGGAGGCACAAGCCATGTGAAAATGCTGGCAGCATTGACTCCCGACCAGCCTTGCAGCTGCTCCATAGCCACCTGGGACACAATGCCCCAAGACCAGGTGCTGTCCAGCAGCTCCCAACACCCCCAGGAAGGTGCTGTCAGTGCCATCAGCCACCCCTACCCACTGTGTCCAGCACATGGTGCTGCACTTTGGCCTCCCCAGCTGGGTGCCAGCAGTGCCCAGAGGGTCCTGCCTGCACACCTCATATGGACACACCCTGTTTGGGGACAGCCTGTCTGACAGGTGGGTGCCCAGGCAGGACCTTCCTGAGGTGATACAGCAGTGGCTGAGCACTGGTGGTGCCTGTTGTGCAGCTCTGGAAACAGCCCAAATCTGGGAGAGGGAGAGGACTGAGAGGGAGAAAAGAATCTGCACAGAGAAAAGAGCATCCCCAGAGTGACTGCAAGCTGAGAGGATGAAGCAGCCAGGTGGGCTGAGCCCGAGGTGGGCACCCTGTGGCTCTTGCTGCCACCAATTCACATGCTCCCCTTACCTTGGCTTTTTATCAAGCTCATCTTCACCATCCTCCACTAAGTGCAACAGGAGAGAAATGAGGAGACAGAGTCAGTCTGCGGCAACTGAGGCCCACACACAGCAGGAAGGAAAGGAAAGGGAAGGGAAGGGAAGGAAAGGAACGAGAAACGCCCTCTCCGCCTGCTGCCCCCCTGCCCCAATGCACAGCCCTGCCCGACCATGAGGCAGAGCAGAGCCCCAGACCAGTGGCACCACCACGAGCCAGACCGCACACAGCCCTGGGCAGCTGCCACTGGCTCAGCTGCCACAGAGGGCCCACATGGGGCCAAAACCAATGCCCCACTGCCAGAACACACCATGGCTTTTATCCAGTTCCAGATGCCCCAGCAAAGCTGAGCACACCCGGCTGGCCAGCCAGTGCCAGGCCACGTGGGAACTCACTGCTGTCTGCGCCCACCAGCCGGGCCAGTTTGCGGAAGGAGCGGGACTGGGAGGTCCAGGTGTGGGGCTGCGAGTCGTCAATGTCCTGCAACATCCGCAACTTCACAGGGTCGCACACGGGGCTGCCGGGGGGCTCCAGCAGCTGAGGGGGCTGCCTGTGAGTGACAGGGCAGGAGCTCAGCCAACACCAAGCACAGACCCTGCTTCAGCACAGGGTAGTGCTCCCAAAGGTGCCCTGGCACATGCCAACACCTCTGCCAGCCCCCAGCACGCACTGCTGCTCCACCGTGCCCCAGCTGGACCCATGGGCATCCCTGTGTCATCAGAAAAAACAGCAGCAGAGCAGTCAGTGGTTGACCCATGGCTCAGCCCATCCCTCCCATACGCACTCAATTCCATGGAGGCACAAGCCATGTGAAAATGCTGGCAGCATTGACTCCCGACCAGCCTTGCAGCTGCTCCATAGCCACCTGGGACACAATGCCCCAAGACCAGGTGCTGTCCAGCAGCTCCCAACACCCCCAGGAAGGTGCTGTCAGTGCCATCAGCCACCCCTACCCACTGTGTCCAGCACATGGTGCTGCACTTTGGCCTCCCCAGCTGGGTGCCAGCAGTGCCCAGAGGGTCCTGCCTGCACACCTCATATGGACACACCCTGTTTGGGGACAGCCTGTCTGACAGGTGGGTGCCCAGGCAGGACCTTCCTGAGGTGATACAGCAGTGGCTGAGCACTGGTGGTGCCTGTTGTGCAGCTCTGGAAACAGCCCAAATCTGGGAGAGGGAGAGGACTGAGAGGGAGAAAAGAATCTGCACAGAGAAAAGAGCATCCCCAGAGTGACTGCAAGCTGAGAGGATGAAGCAGCCAGGTGGGCTGAGCCCGAGGTGGGCACCCTGTGGCTCTTGCTGCCACCAATTCACATGCTCCCCTTACCTTGGCTTTTTATCAAGCTCATCTTCACCATCCTCCACTAAGTGCAACAGGAGAGAAATGAGGAGACAGAGTCAGTCTGCGGCAACTGAGGCCCACACACAGCAGGAAGGAAAGGAAAGGGAAGGGAAGGGAAGGAAAGGAACGAGAAACGCCCTCTCCGCCTGCTGCCCCCCTGCCCCAATGCACAGCCCTGCCCGACCATGAGGCAGAGCAGAGCCCCAGACCAGTGGCACCACCACGAGCCAGACCGCACACAGCCCTGGGCAGCTGCCACTGGCTCAGCTGCCACAGAGGGCCCACATGGGGCCAAAACCAATGCCCCACTGCCAGAACACACCATGGCTTTTATCCAGTTCCAGATGCCCCAGCAAAGCTGAGCACACCCGGCTGGCCAGCCAGTGCCAGGCCACGTGGGAACTCACTGCTGTCTGCGCCCACCAGCCGGGCCAGTTTGCGGAAGGAGCGGGACTGGGAGGTCCAGGTGTGGGGCTGCGAGTCGTCAATGTCCTGCAACATCCGCAACTTCACAGGGTCGCACACGGGGCTGCCGGGGGGCTCCAGCAGCTGAGGGGGCTGCCTGTGAGTGACAGGGCAGGAGCTCAGCCAACACCAAGCACAGACCCTGCTTCAGCACAGGGTAGTGCTCCCAAAGGTGCCCTGGCACATGCCAACACCTCTGCCAGACCCTGGCACTCACCACTGTTGCCCTGTACCCCAGCTGCACCCATGGGCATCCCTGTGATATCAGAAAGAACGGTGGCACAGCAGTCAGTGGTTGACCCATGGCTTAGCCCGTCCTTCCCATATGCCCCCTCCACCTTAGGGATATACAAGCCTTACGGAAATACCATCAGCGTTCACTCCTGACCAGCCCTACAGCCATTCCACGGCTCCCCAAAACATTGTACCCCAGGTCCGGTCCCTGCCCTGGAACTCCCAACACCCCAATCAAGGTGTTATCAGTGCCACCAGCCACCCCCACCCACTGTGTCCAGCATACAGTGCTGCATCTCAGCCTCCCCAGCTCTGTGCCAGCAGTGCCCAGCAGGTCCTACCCAGCACAGGGACACCCCATTTGGGGACCCCATCTGGCAGGTGCGTGCCTGGGCAGGACCCTCCCAAGGTGATGGTCAGAGCAGTGGCTGAGCACTGGCAGTGCCTGTTGTGGGGTGAGCACAGGGCGGGCTCTGCAGCTCCGCCAGCAGCTCATCTCTGGGGAGATGGAGAAGACAGAGGGACCTGAGGGTGGAGGAAAAGGAGAGAAGAAAGAGCAACAGGGCAAAGAGCTTCTCTAGAGTGGCTGCAAGCTGTGAGGATGAAGCAGCCAGGTGGGCTGAGCCCAGGGTGGGCACCCTGTAGCTCCTACTGCCACCGCAGCACACCCTCCCCTTACCTGGGCTTTTTAACAAGTTCATCCTCACCATCCTCCACTGAGCACAACAGGAGAGAAAGCAGGAGATGGAGTCAGTCTGGGGCAACCAAGGACCAGGCACAACAGGAAGGGAAAGGAGGAAAACCGACCTCCCAACCCACCATCCCCTTACCCCATTGCACAGCCCTGCCCAGCCACAGGGCACAGCACAGCCCCAGACCAGCGGCACCACCACGAGCTCACACACAGCCCCGGGCAGCTCCCGCTGGCTCACCTGCCCTCAAGGAGGCCAAAACCAAACCTTTAGTGCCACATCACCCCACAGCCTCTGCCAGGTTCTGGCTAACACAGTCCATCACCCCCAGCCAGTGCCAGGCCCTGCAGGAACTCACTGCCATCTGTGCCCGTCAGCTGGGCCAGTTTGCGGAAGGAGCGGGACTGGGAGGTCCCGGTGCGGGGCTGCCAGTCCTCAGCGTCCTCCAACATCCGCAGCTTCCCGGGATCACACCCGGGGCTTCTGGGGGGCTCCAGTGGCTGAGGGGGCTGCCTGTGAGTGACAGAGGGCAGGAGCTCAGCCAACACCAAGCACAGACCCTGCTTCAGCACAGGGTAGTGCTCCCAAAGGTGCCCTCATCAGACCCTGTCACTCACCACTGCTCCACTGTGCCCCAGCTGGACCCACGGGCATCCCTGTGGTATTAGAAAAAACGGCAGCACAGCACTCACTATTTGACCAGCACTCAGCCCATCCCTTAGGAACACACTCCAGCACAAGAAGTCAGCGACACTCACTCAGCTCTGCCCAGCGACCCCACACCAGGCTCATGGCACACTGTGCCCCAGGTCCAGGCAACGCCTGGAACCTCAGAGCACCCCCAGCAAGGTGTTGCTAGTGCCACCAGCCTTCTCCAGATACCATTTGCTTAAATGGCAATGGCAGAGATTGGTCTCCCCAGCTTGGTGCCAGCCGTGCCCAGAGAGTCCTACCCAACACAGGACATTCCATCTGGCCGGTGGGTGTCCGGACAGGACCCTCCCAAGGTGACACTCAGAGCAGTGGCTGAACACTGGCAGCGCCCATGGTGGGCTGAGAGCAGGGCAGGCTCCACCAACAGCTCAGCTCTGGGAAGGGGAGAGGATGGAGGAGGAGGAAAGAAGAAATAGCAACAGGGCAAAGAGCATCCCCAGAGTGACTGCAAGCTGAGAGGATGAAGCAGCCAGGTGGGCTGAGCATCTCATGGCTCCTGCTGCCACCCCAGCACATGCTCCCCTTACCTGGGCTTTTTAACAAGTTCATCCTCACCATCCTCCACTGAGTGCAACATGAGAGAAAGGGGGAGATGGAGTCAGACTGGGGCAACTAAGGCCCAGAGACAAAAGAAATGGAAAAGGAATGGGAAAGGGAAAATGCCCTCTCCTCCAGCCACCCACCTGCCCCATTGTACAGCCCTGCCCAGCCATGGGGCAGAGCACAGCCCCAGACCAGCGGCACCACCACGAGCCCACGCTGGCTCAGCTGGCCCACAGGGGCCCACATGGGGTCAAAAATCAACACTCAAGTGCCACAATGCCCCACAGCCTTTTTCCAGTTCCAGTTGCCCTGGCAAAGGTGGGCACTCAGCCAGTGCCAGGCCACATGGGAACTCACTGCTGTCTGCGCCCACCAGCCGGGCCAGTTTACGGAAGGAGCGGGACTGGGAGGTCCAGCTGTGGGGCTGCGAGTCGTCAATGTCCTCTAACATCCGCAGCTTTACAGGGTCGCCCACGGGGCTGCCGGGGGGCTCCAGCAGCTGAGGGGGCTGCCTGTGAGTGACAGAGTCATCTGTCAAATCTGACAGATCTCATGGCATCACTTCCCTGGGGCTGCCCCACACCTCCCCTGGCAAAGAAACACAGCACACCAGTACTCAAGATGCCACACGTTGCCTTAGTCCCCACCCCTCTACTCCTCCCCAGTAAAGACTTGGCCCATGAAGGACCCTCTTTGGACTGACCACCACTCCTGACAGTGTGCTACCGGCCCCAAGGGCCAGAAGGAGAAAGGACAGAGTAAGAATAAGCCAAGGTCAAAAAACCACCATCAGGGGAGCTGCACCACAGCCTAGTGACAGCCCACAGCATGCCACCTGCCCCTGGGCAGGGTGCCCGGCACAGCCCATCAGCCCTTGTCCAGCCAAACCATATCTTGGGGAGCAGGGAAGGGACCACGCACAAGGACACTCCAGAGCTCCAGCAACTGGCAGAGACAGGCAGCACTTGCCCTTCAGGCTGGGGACAGTTTGCTGCCAGAAGTGACCCACCCACATGGGCAGAGCAGCACATGCTGCCCATCCCCAGGCTGGCCCTGCCCCGGAGAACAGGGCAATAGCAGGGAAGAGGCATGCGGGGAGGACAGAGAGAGCAGGCAAAAGGCTTACTGACTTGTCAAGGCTCAGCACCTGTAGGGAGAGGGAAAGAGAAAGGGAGGAGAGAAAGAAAGAAAAAGGAAGGTGAAATTAGACCTGCAGCACCCAAGAAGTTTCCAGAGCTCACCTATGGCCTACGTTAGTCCCTTTACCCCTGAGACTCACACCCAGCTTGCCCAGGGCTGGGAGCACACTGGGACCCAGGGGCAGATGCCAATGGACCAGACTGTGCTCCCTCAATGCCCAGAACAGGCCTGGGTGCCCAGGGAAGCCAGTGCCACATCCCACCCCATTGCCCAGTTCCAGGGCACCACAGCAGCTCTCTCAGGAAGGACCAGGAGCTGCCAGACACAGGCAGCTGAGCAGAGCTGGGTGAGGATGGTGCTGCGCAGGGCTGGAGGGCTTCACTCTGCCCACCCTATCCCGGCAGCCAGGGGACCAGCAGGACATCCCCAGGCAGCCACCGTTTCCCTGCTGCTGCAGATGCCAGCCAGTGTCTTGCTACAGCGGCCGTGTCATGCCTTGTAGGACTCCCCACAGGCTGACACATCCCTGACCTAGGGATCGGCAAAAGAGTGGCTGCGTGTCCCTGTGTGCCACAGTCCTGTTGTGCCACCTCAGCACCAGCCACCGGGGACCCCGTCATGGGCACTCTCACCCACTCCCACCCACGGTGTCTGGCATGCAAGGCGCAGCAGGGCCGGGCAGCGGGCTCCCCCCAGTCCTCAGGGAGCAGGATGGACAGCAACATACCCATTGTGCTGGGGGGTGCAGGTGGGCGCCAGGGGCGCGTACGTCACGGGTTTCGTCACCAGCCCGGGCCGCGGGTTCGGAGGCGAGCCGGCCCCGAAGGGCCGAGCTGTTTTGTTGAGGGCGGTGCTGGGAGCGAAGTTATATTTCAGGGGTTCAGAGCAGGGGAGTGAGTCCTGAGCGAGACAAAACACACAGACACGGGCTCACACGTCAAGCGGCATGCAAGGGGCAGCCCTGGGCCAGGCAGCGCAGCAGGAAGCCAGGTAGGAAAGCTGGACAGCACGTGCACCTCAGACACTGGGCTCTGCCAGGCTGGTACCTCTCTCCACAGAGCAGCCAGCCCAGTGACAGCAGGTCACAAACCCAGCCTGAGGGTCGTTGGAGGATTAGTAGGTGCCCCGGACACTTGCTGCTGCCCATGGGAGGGCGGTGCACGCACACACACCCATCACAACTGTCCCGTGGCACAAAGCTGAACCCATGTAGGTGGCTTCCATCCAAGAGCCACTGGTCACTGGCCCCAGCCCGGCCTCCCTGTGCCAGGGCACTCCCCAGCAGCAGCAAACACGGTGCTGCACCTGCCCAGTCTCCTCCCCTGCACTGGCCCCTTTGCACCCCTGCCCAAGCCCAGCACCAGCAGAGGCACAGACAGCCTGGGCCAAGCTGCCTCCTGGGTAGACCCTGCTCCCTCTGATCCTCCACGGTGCCAGAGGTCAGAACTGCTCCTCCAGCAGGGTTATCTAGACCTCCAAATGCACCCCAGCCCCCTAAAAGCCTGTGAGCCCCAGGAGCAAGTCTATTTATCCATCTAGACTCGGAGATTCCCTTCCCCTGAGACGAGGCTGAGCTGCCACTGCAGCACAAGGAGTGACACATACCTTCTGCGGCTTCCCCAGCTGGTTCTGGGCTCTGCAAGAGAGGAGACAGATGGGCAGGTGCTGGAACTGGCCCAGGCACTGCTGGGATGCTGATATCCCAGGGATGCAACCACCACCCAAAGGGATCCATGGCCCGCTGGCACTGCCCTGTGGCTCACAGCCAGGCTAAGGCTCATCTGGCCAAGCTGAGCCCTCAGACCCAGCCAGGGGCTGCCCAGCTCTGAGCAAAGAGCAGTGATGACAAGATATGGAGATGCTGGGAAATGGCCTTGGCTCTGTTTTGGCCACATCAGGACCCCATGTTTGCAGGACCTGTGATTCCTACCTGCTCAGGGTGAGGCAGAGTCTGTCCCCACAGGCACGGATCCTGTTCTGGGCCTCAATGTGTGTCATGGCACTGGTGCTCTCCCCGTCGATGTACAGCACCCAGTCACCCACTCCCACACCAGCCTGAGCCGCTTTCCCACCTGGAGTCAGCTGCAAGACAGACAGAATCAGGGAGAGCTGGAATGGTCAAGTCCTGGCTTGGGGGTGGAAGGATGTCCTCATCCTCATGAAGGCAGGGGTCTGCTGGGGCTCAGGCTCCCCAGCCCAGCATGGGATACCCACACAGGCTTGACCCAGGAGGATGTGGGAACACCCATCTCACTCCTCATTTCCCAGTGCATGAGCCCAGAGCAGCTTCTTCCTCTCGGCAGCAGCAGCAGCGGGCAAAGTAGTACCCCGGGGCACTGCCCAGTCCCTGCCCTCTGGCACAGCTGGGGACCATGCCAGCACCCCGGGGCCTCATCCCCATGACACCAAACTCGGAGGCGGTGCTGGCTCAGCCTCGGCAGGAAGCCCAGACACCCCTCAGAGCCGTCCCTGTGGTGCCGGGGCAGGAAGGGAGCACAGTGAGTCAGGGCCCTTTAGGCAGCCCACATCTCACTGCAAACCACAGGCATGTCCAGCCCTTTGCCTAGGGCGAGGGGGGGTCAGGGGAGGCACCCCTTGGGCACTCCCCCCAGCCGCCCGCGCTCCATGCTCCCGTCCCGTTCCCAGCAGGCGCAGACATTACCTCATTCCCACAGAGGAGCAGGAGCCTTCCCAAGGCTGGGAGACAACCGCCCCCACCCACGCTGCTCCCCCAGATATCGCCCCGCCGGGACAGCCAAGAGCGCGGCCGCGGGTTCTCCTTCCTGGCCACAGTGCCAGGGATGCGCCTTGCCCCCGCTGTGGCTCCGTGGCACGGCTCTACGGCAGCCCCGTGCTGGGAAGTGGAGGCTGTCCTGCCCTCCCCTCCCACCAGGGATGCACAGCCAGAGGCGAGCAGGGCCCGGAGCACCGCACGCAGCTCCCAGGCACTGACAGACAGACAGACAGACGTGGGCAGGGTGCAGCCATTCCTGCTCCTCCAGCATGGAAGAACTCGAGGCGCTTGGACCCAGACCAAGTATTTCCTCAAGTCCTGTTCGACATGAACATAAAAGGAGCGAGCCAGATTCCCAGCACTGTCAGAGGGCTGAAAAATCCCTGCCGCTGAGTCCTGGCCCCTCCTTGCCCGTGCGCAGAGCCTGGCTCACCCCAGAGCCACACTGCCCTTCCCTATACCAACACTGGCACTCCACGTGAGGCCAAACCCCATAGCCAGGTTGGATGTGGCTCAGCTCCGCCTGCATCCCACTGCCACCCCTCAGCCCAGTGCCTGCTCCTCCTGCCCAGCACAGGAGGGTGTCCTCGGCAGCAGCGGTGCCGGCCCACCACGCTGCTGCAAGCCCCAGCTTGCTGCCCTGGAGGGCTGGGGAAGGAATGGGGCGGCTGCGTGGGTTTGGAGGCAGGAGCGGGAGCTGGGAAAGGCTTTCACACAGCCGGCCGGGAAGGGGAGAGAACGTCAGGCTGCGTCACACAGCCTCACCCAGCCCGGTCAGCACTTCCCGTCCCCCTCCATGCTGGCACACCAGGAAACCCCTGTGGCAGGTGCCAGCTCAGCCGGGAGCTGTGGCAGTGCCAGCCCTCCCACTTCCCACTCAGGTCCGCTACCCTAAACCCAGGGTTTCCTTCCTCCCTTCTCCACCCAGCCAGTCCTTTGTTCCCTGCACCTCTTGTCACCTTGCCCAGAGAGGTACACACCTGCCACCCCTTCCAGGGACCCTCAGGACAGAGCCTCACCCAGCATGGTGGGGAGAGGCTGGAAGGTGCATCCCCCAGTACCATCCTACCAGCAGAACAAAAGGTCTCCCCTCTTCCCCAACTGGCAGATGCTGGGATGTGCCCCAGATGGCAGCCCTTGCCCTGGCTTCGCTGCAGGGACCGCGGCATACAGTCTGCCCAGGTGTCAGTACCCCAGCAGAGCCCCTTGCCACGGGAGGTCCATGTGCAGGAGACCGTGGTGGCACCTCTTCTGTGTGTGGCCAGTGAGCTGCAACAGCCTGACAGCTCACCCAGTAGTGTCACAGTGAGGGATACAGCCAAGAGCCAGAGCACAACAGCCAGTGCTGCTTTCCCCCCGTGCTCCCCAGCCCTGCAGAGTAGGACCCCACTGCAGTCCTCAAAGCTGGGGCAGGATGCTTCCTTCCACCCCACTCTAGCAAGGCAGGCTCATGGGAAGTGGTGGCCAAGGGCAGCAGTGTGCTCTGGACAGGACCTCTGGGGCTGGGAATGTCTCTGGGCTGCAGAACAGCGCAAGGCTCACCCCCTCCCCTGCCACACAGCCTGGTCTTAACAGAGAGCCCCCCAAAGCCGGTTACATCCCTTGGGAATGCCCTCACTGCTCCTGACAGCAGTGCTGCCTGAGCCCCACCAAGTGCTGCTTCACAAGGCCCCTGCCCCGGGCTTAGGGAGGCTCCTCTATCCGACCAGACCCTTTGTTAAGTGCTGGCTCACAGCCAAGAGAAACATTTTTTAGAGAATAAACTCACTGAAGCCTTCTCTGCATGCTCAGCAGGGATCAGCAGGCCCTGGGGCAGCAGTGCTGGTGACTCCAGCCTCACATGGTGCCCTCAGGGTCCGTCCTCCCTGCCTGGGTGCTGCAGAGATCCGTGTCCTCTGGGACAGGCGCACAGTGCCGAGCTCGTGCCGAGGACAGGGCCCCACGCAGCGTCCAGTGCCACGAGCAAAGCTGTCCTTCGAGAAGCAGCCTCCGTGCCAGCTGCCCAAGCGCCAGAGGCACATGCATTGCAGTCACATTCCAAGGCTTATAAGGCAATTGCGTGGCCAGAGCCGTGGCCAGCACCCGCCCGGGGACAGACCTGGCCTGGCTGAGCATTGCACCGGGCACAGCTCAAACCAGAAGACTCAGCCACAACCAGCTGTGGCACAATGGCTCTCCCTGGAGAAATGGGATGATTTTGTGGAGGGAATCATGTCACTGTGCAGGCAGCAGCACAAGCTTCCTCCTCTCCTTGTCCATTTCAGGGATGAGCTCAGCATGGAGTTAGGAGCTGCGCAGTGGAAGGGAGGGCAGAAGGGCGCTGGCTGGGCCCTGGGATGCCGATCCCAGCACTGGGATGCGGATCCGGAAGGCAGTCTCACATCTCAGAGAGCAGATCCCCTCCCCCTGCGGTGGGCACGCTCCGGAAGGGGCCTCCCCTGCCCCCCTCTGCAGAGGCTGTGCAGCATTTCACATCTCTGCGGCAGTTCTCTGCCCGGAACACCCCCGTGCCGGGCTGCAGCTGATAAGGCACCAAGGAGGCTACGTGGAGCCAGGCAGGGCAGGAGGCAGCACTCCCGGGGCCCCAACTCATCTGCATCCCCTGTAGGACTCTGACTCAGCCACCTGGACACTGCCGCCATGGCCTCCCTCCCACAGAGAAAGGAGGAAGGATGGGTGTCACCAGCCTCGACTTCTCTTACCCTGGAGATGGAGAGTGGCATGCTGAAATCCTTCCCGCCCTGCAGCCTGAAGCCCCAGGGTGCCGGCCCGTTCAGCATCACCTTGTAGGACTCCATATCGCCCATCTCTGCAAGGGAAGAGGGTGTGATCCTGGCATTAGGATTCATAGGAACAATGCTGGGAGAGCAGCCGACGAGGGGGCCCAGCGCTTGGCAGGGCAGGACAGGAGGAGGCAGGTCACATTTCCAGCTGTAACTCCACCCTGACCATCCTACACTGTGGTTAGAGACGCACCCCAAATCCATCAGCATCTCCTCCAGCAACGTCAGAGCTGAGGGGCCCAGGCTAACACTGACTAGTGCCAGAGAGCCAGGCACAGCCCTGCTGCCACCCACAGTGGAGTGTCTGTGGGCTCTGTTCTCCTCCCAAACCTGGGATGTGCTCTGCCTTGCAGCAACCCAGGTACTCACACTACTGAGAGCCAAAGCTGTTTAGACTGCAGAGAAGCAACAGCAGGTATGGAAGGATACGAACCAGCAGTGTTTTTGCCGGATGAATTAGCAGCAGCAGCAGCGCAGGAGCTGCGTGATGCCACCCGAGGCGCCTGGCAGAGCAGCCAGGCTGGCACTCCAGCAGCCGGCTGAGCAGATGCTCCCTGGGAGTGAGCCCATCTCCAGGGCTTCGGCGGGAGGGAATCCCAGCGCTCCCCTGCCTGACAGCTGTCAGCCGGCCAAGGCTCCGGGCAGATGGGCCGGCACCAGCCTCTTGCCACCCCTCACCTGGATGGAGCCGCCAGACCCCCGCGAAACGCCCCAGGACCTTCCTGCTGGGGTGGAGCGGGGCCGTCTGCGGGACTCGCCACGCTCCGCACGGGCCGGCGGGGCGGCTGCAGGGCCGGGGGCCAGCGTGCCCCCGCTCTCCCCGGGCCGGTGCGGGCTATATAAGGCGTGTAAGACGACACCAGCCCGCTCCCCGCTCGGGAGGGCCGGGGGAAGAGCTGCGTGTCAGGCATTCCCGGCGCCCGGCAGCCGCGCAAGCCCCAGCGAGGCGCCGGGACGGGGCGGACACCCCGCACCCCTCCCGGCGGGACCGGGCCCGGCCGGACCGGGGGTCCCCAGCGGGCACAGCTTGGGCAGCCCCCGCTACTGCTGGGGAGCCCCCCCTGCCCCGCGGGGGCTACGCGACCCCTCCCCATCCCCCAGCACCGCCCCTCCCGGGGGTCGGGGCCGCCAGCTCTGCCCCGCACGGGCCCGAGCCCGACCACCCGCCTTCACCCCAACACAGGCCCCAGTCCTCCATCTCTTGCGCCCCGACCCCCCCGCAGAGCACGGAGCCCCCCGCCGTGCCCATGCCGCCCGCACTCACCCGCGGCCGGGCGGGCCCGGCGGAGCGGAGCCGAACGAAGAGGGTGGACGCGGGACTCGAACCCGGGCACCGCCCCCGCCCGGCCCGGACCCGCCTTATGTAGCACCGGGACGGGGCGGGGCCGGTGGGCGGCTCGGCCAATCAGCGCGCGCGCCCCTGCACGGCGGGGCGGGAACGGCGGCGCCCCCTGGCGGACAGGCGCGAGCTGCCCCCCCCCGCAGCAGCGGCGGAGCCGGGTCCGGGCAGGGCCTTTATTGACCGAACGGCACCGACCGCATCAGGCCCAGTCCCGCGCCCCGGCGCTCTCCCGGCTCAGCAGCCGCACCAGCTTAGCCCGGAGGGTACTATGAGGCTTGTGCCTGGAGCGCCCCAGCAGCGCCTCCTGCCCCCCGCGCCCCCAGCTCGCGGCCCCGGGGGGCTGTGCCAGGGCGGCCCGATTGTCATAGATGGGTCCCCCCTCGCTGCTGTGGCCCTCGGGTGCCTGTCGGCACCCCAGCTCCCACTGCCCTTCCTCCTCCTCTTCCTGTGTCCCGACTGGAAGCGGTTCCGCGGTGAAGATGTTCTCATAGAGATGCTCAGGGAGCGGCTTCCCCGCAGCCCAGGGCTCACAAGAGCCCGGCTGCCCTGGCACGAAGAGGGGCTGGTGGCCCCGGGCGATGGAGGCATAGACGATGGGGCACGAGCCCTCTGGCTCCGGCGGGGTGAAGTGGAGGCTGGCAGGGACGTGGGAGGCAGGCTGTGACCCCCCCAGGGCTGGGCTGGCCTGGGGATCCTCTGTCCCGGGACCCCAGGGTTGGGGTTCAAGGCCCTGTGCAGAGAGCTGGGGGTCTGGGACGCAGAAGAGCCTGGGGTCCGGGGTGTCCTTGCCCTGCTGCTGGCAGGCGATGGCAGCAGCCACAGCCCGGCAGAGCTCAGGGGCCCGCGGGGTGCTGAAGGTGAAGGTACCCTCGCCAGAGTCACTGCGGCGACCAGCTTCAAAGGAGAAGACAGCCTGCAGGGCCAGAGGGGAGGGTGAGGGGCCGGCACCCACGCTGGGGAGCCAGCAGCTCCAAGGAGGGAGCAGGGGACTCACCTGATCCTGGCCAAATTTGCGGAGGAAGGGGTAGGGCCAGGTAAGCAGGGGCTGGCGGGACTGCAGGTCCTTCAGCGTCAGGCTCTGGGGAAGGGCCGAGAGCAGATATGGCCCGTGCAGGCCACAGCGGGTGGATGCGTCCGTCTGAACCACCAGCACCAGGAATTCAGTCACTGCAGGAACAGAACAAGGGGGGTCAGCACTGCAGTGCTGAACTGGAGCCCACACCAGCCCTATCCCACACCCCTGCACGTACAGTCCTGCCAGGAGGAGTAGAGGGAGTTCTCCTCCATGGGGATGGAGGGGCTGGACTGGGTCCTGGCACTACTCAGCATTGTCTCTTTTGCACCCTGAAACAGAGGAAGGTGAGTATGATCTGGGACAGCGGGGAGCACAAGCCCCCTGCTGGCCCTGGAGCCCCCCCAGTTCATCCAAGCAGGAATATTACGAGGGCTCCTGGCTCTGCCAGACCCTGCAGCACCTGGAAGGCCAGCTGACAGAGCTGGGCAATCCACTCGTCCCGCTGCTCAGCCGCCATCACGTAGCTCTTCTCCGTGGTGGTGAGATAGAAGGCAGAGGTGGCTTTGGGGCAGCTCTCTGTGCCTGCTGGGCCCACGGAGACACAGTCTGAGAGGCGGATCACCCGGCGGGCACAGCGCTGCAGGGGTGTCTTCTCCGGGGCCGTGCCGTCATCCCGCACGTCGAACTTCTCCATGCGGGCCACGCCGGAGGGGCTGGCGGCAAACAGCTGGGCTCGCATCTTCTTCCAGGACCTCTAAGGCACGGGAGGGGCACAGGCAGGGAAAAAATGGATCAGCAAGGAGCTGCCTGCTGCATCCTGGCGGTGCTGCTCTCCATGTGGGGCCAGCAGTGCTTGGAAAAAGCCATATGGGGCAGGAGGGGTATAGAGGGGGTCTCAGCCTGCACCCGCCAGATGCTGTGGGAGAGCTTGGAGAGCTGGGGACAGTGCAGACCCCCAGACTGTGGGGCAGGGCAGTCCTAAAGGTG
>VXAY01005821.1:55996-69928 GCA_013399855.1 Oxyruncus cristatus
CCCTAAGCACCAGGTCCTGCTCTTTGTTCCCCATTGCAAGTGCTGGCCTGCCACCACTGCAACTGAGCCTGAGCTGTTCTCAGCACAGACCCTGATGCAAATTAAAGCCATTTTGAGCTACTGGGGCTCCTGCTGGCAGCCTCACATCTGCCGAGCAGCCCGCTTCCTCCCAGGGGAGCCTCTGCAGCACCAGCACCTTCCCAGCCTGTCATGGGATAGCAGGGGTGCGTGTCCCCATGCGCTTCAAAACTGCAGCAGAGCCTCCGCCCTGCAGGAACCAGATGCAGCCGAACACCCAAAATACCAACCACCCCCAGCCCTCCTGTCTCCTACACAGCAAGGCACTGGCCCCACGCACACAGGACCAGCTGCCTGCCGCGCTTCCAGGGCTCGGCTCTCACACAGCAGGGAGGTCAGAGGGTGACTGCAGTCCCATACATCCACTGAGACCCTCACAGGACCCTGCTGTGGCATGGCCAGTGTGACAGCAGGACCTTCTTCGCTAATACGCCAACAGTTCCCTGGAGTTGGCCCAACCCCAGGGACTCCCAGCACGTCACCTGTACCCTGCCCCGAGGGCTGTGGCTCTCAGTGCCCACCCCGAGGGTGCAGGGGAGCAGCCCAAGCCATGAGGGTGTCCCATGGATGCTGCTGGCCCCCCCAGGCCAGGCGGAGGGAGGGCTGGGCACGGGGCCACATCCCACGTGCTGCCCTGGGGCTCCCACACACACACTGGAACTGTGCCACAGTAACACACGTTTATTGTTCCACCGTGACTTGTGCGCTGACCAAGCGAGAACAGGGACCCTGAGCAGGTGTGAGCCCAAGTGTGTGCCCGCATGGATGAGTTCCCTCGGCCACAGGGAGAACCCCATTCCTGGGGCTGCAGGGCCCAGGACTCGCCCCTGGGAGAAGTTCCCCCCACATCAGCTCCAAGGGGTCTGACTCCGGTCCCCCCTTTTCCCAGGTTGCCGAGGGCCTGGCCTCAGGGCTGGCGTCACCAGATCAGGGCAAACCCTCTACAAGCCCCAAATCCACCCTTTACCTTTCCAAATTTGCAGTGCTGCACATAGAGGATCCCATCCTTCACTGGTCTCTCCATGGGCCCAGTCCACCCTGGCCAGCACAAGGACCAGGGACGTGGGCTACCCGCAGTGGAGAAAATGTGACTGCTGCAGCCGAAGGAAGAGCATGGGGCAGACTTCCTTCTCACAGCGACTTCCCCTTTTTGGGGTGTGGGATGGGGGGCAGAGGCTGGGCCACGGGAGGTGTCCGTGTGCTCGCCCTCCCCCTTGCAGGGTAGCGGGGCAGAACGCGAGGGCAGAGCACAGGAAGCAGCTCCGGGAGCACCCAACATGAGTGCAACACGCGCCGCCTCGCCCCGGCTGCACCTCAGCAAATCTGGAGATACAAGAACAGCTACCCTCTGAGGATGGACAAATCCAGGTAAGGGGGGTGGACACGAAGGAATTGAGGAGCTCTGGAGAGGAGCAGCGTAAGACCCCGGTGCTGGCACTGTAGGGGGCTGGCAGGGGCAGCAGGCAGCAGGCCACAGACAAGTCGCCCCACCTGGGGTTCCTCTTGCCCTCAGGCACCACTACCTGCTTGCCCAATACGCTGCTGCTGATGTAATGCACTGTTGCAGCACAGCTCCACACATTTCCTCCCGGGGCAGGAGCTTCATCAGGCTCAGCTGGCAACAGTCCCAGTGGCCAAAAGCATGGAAAAGGGGTCACAGCAGTGCAGGACAGGCCCCTGGGCTGAAAGGAAGCCCAGGACTGTGATGAGTGAAAAATGCAGGGCAGCACACTTCCCAGGCTAGAAGTCCATAGAGCTGTGGGCCAGGTAGTCCTTGCGGCCGATGTTGCTGACTTGCTTGGTCTGCATGGCCTCCAGCTTGGGGCAGTCGGTGATGCGATGGCCCAGGCCACCGCAGAAGGCACAGCCCCGCTCACCTGCAATGGGAGGGAGGAGGTTAGGAGGAGCTGTGCCACACCAGGACAGCAGCTCCCCACCCCAGAGCAGAGGGGCTACATCAGTGTCTCCCCAGTGCTGTGGCACCAGGCTGCCAGGCAGGAACTGCCTCGGGAGCTCGAGGTCCTGTCTGCAGACCAGGGGGGTCCCTGTGCCAGCCTGGAGTCTCTCACCTCCGATGTCCAGCATGGTCTCATCCCCACAGTGCAGCACCTGGAGCACAGGAGGCACCTTCTGCTTTGCCTCCAGGAGCAGGGCCTTCAGGTCCATCAGCACCGACTCATCTGGGGGCAGAGACACATGTCAGGCACAGTCCAAGCAAGGGTGGGGGGCACTGCCCAGTGCCACCATTTCTCCCTCCTCCAGACATCCTGCTTGCTCAGAACATCGCCCTTGCCACTGCCCAGGTGTCTCCTACAGCCACAGCCCCTATCCCCGGTCTGTTCCTCACCGCAGGCCTTGTTGATGAAGGTGGTGGCAATGCCGGTGTTGCCTGAACGGCCTGTACGCCCAATCCGGTGAACTGTGGGGACAGAGACATCATCAGGACCAGGTGAGCGCAGTGTGAAAGACCATCCCTGCCCCCAGACACTGCAGAGGCAAGTACAGAGCCTTGCTGGCCTCTGCAACCCCTCGATGGTCGCCGTGGGGCCCAGTGCCCACCATAGTTCTCAATCTCCTCTGGCATGTCATAGTTGATCACATGCTGGATGGCTGGGAAGTCCAGACCCTTAGAAGCGACGTCAGTGGCAACCAGGACATCCTTCTTCCCATCCCGGAACGCCTCAATGGCTTTTGTCCGTTCTTCCTGATCTGCAAAGGCCCAGCACAGGAGATCAGCAAAGGCAGCACTCCCACCCCTACCTACCGCAGCAAATACTACGACCTCAGAGCTCAACTGGGGCTCCCCAGGCAGCCTTTCCCCAAATAAAGGAGCACAGGGACCTCCGTGTTCCATAGGGACCTGCAATGGGTTTATGCTTGCTATGTGCAACATGGAGCTCACTCCTGACACTGCCACAGCCCTCCCTCACACCACCACCAACCACTGCACACTGGGACCTCCCATGACCACACGCATCCCTGGAGGAGGGGGATCACACCACAGCCCAGGCCTCCCTGGGACCCTCACTAACCTTTCCCTCCATGGATGGCCACAGCTTCCACGCCCTTGAGCAGCAGGTACTCATGGATCGCATCAACATCTGCCTTCTTCTCTGCGAAGATCAGCACCTGCAGCAGCACAGATATCATGGAAGAGCCGCCTTTCTGTGGGCTGGCACTGCTGGCACCAGCACAGCCCCCTGTAAAGCCCATTCCCTCCTGCTGAGCAGAGCACAGAGCAGGGCTGGTCCCTGCTCATACGTGGAGCATGGCTCACTCACACACCCAGCCCTCACATGGGGTCCCCCTGCCAGCTCCCCCTGTGCCCCAGGGCTGTGGTGTGACCACTGTCCCCAGTGCACTACTCACAGGTGGAGGGGTCTTCTGCAGGCACTCCAGCAGGTACACCATCTTGGCCTCCTCTTTCACATACTCCACCTCCTAGGTACAAGCACAGAGATGGGTCAGGCAGCAGAGGAACTGCCACTGCTTGGTATCCCTTAGCTGACTGGGAAAAAGAGCCATGATCCCCAGCTGCCTGGCAGAAGGAGGATCAAGCACCCCCATGAATGGTGCTGGTCTCCCACACAGGCAAGTGGCAGCACCCAAACACCTCACCTGCACAACATCCAAGCTGGCAGCCCCTGCTCGCCCAACGTTGATGGTGATGGGCTTCACCAGGGCACTCTTGGCAAAGTTCTGGATCTTCTTGGGCATTGTGGCACTGAAGAGGAGGGTTTGCCGCTGGCCCTGCACAGGGAACAAGGATTTAGCACTCCCCCAACCCAGGAGATACAGGGATTGAGCTTCGGGGTGCTGGTTTCGTGGCAGTTCAGTACCTTGAAGTAGGAGAAGATGGTTCGGATGTCCCCCTCGAAGCCCATGTCGATCATCCTGTCAGCCTCATCCAGGGCCAGGTACCGGCAGATGTCCAGGCTCACCATCTTCTTCTGCAGCAAGTCCATCAGGCGGCCAGGGGTTGCCACCATCATGTGCACCCCACTGAGGGACGAGAGGAGGCCATGGTCAGGCACTCGGGATTTCTGCCCCATGCAGGACACAGAGGGAAGGCAACACCTTCCTGGCACATCACCTTCCCCCCCAAGCTGTCCTGAAGCCAGGGTGCCACCCCTCAGGCCCTGAGAGAACTCCAGCCCCATGTACTCCCCCAGGAGGTCTTACTGCTTGATGGTCTCCATCTGCTCCTTGACGGACATGCCCCCGATGCAGAGGGCACAGCGCAGGGGGGGCAGCCCGTCCTCCTGCAGCAGGCGGCAGTAGTACTCCAGGATGCCGTGGGTCTGCCGGGCCAGCTCCCGCTGCGGACACAAAAACAGCTCATTCCGACACCTCTGTGCAGGCAGGACCCGGGATTACCACTGCATGTCAATCACAGCTTCCTCCCGGCACTCACTGAGGGACAGATGATGAGTCCGTAGGGTCCCTCCCGCTTGGAGAATGGCAGCCTCTTCTCCTGCTCCAGGCAGAACATGATCACCGGGAGAGTGAACACCAAGGTCTTCCCAGAGCCAGTGAATGCAATGCCAATCATGTCCCTTCCCGACAGGCTGCCAGGGAAAAAGGATGTTTTGAGCATCACAGAACAGCTCAAACTTCCAGGGTTGAGCAAAGGTGACAGGGTGCATCTGTCACCAGTAAGAGTCCCCGGTCCACACCAGTGGGTGGGCTGTAGGCAGCAAGTGGTCTGCACTCCAGGACAGGGACGGAGCACTCACATCGTGGGGATGCCTTGGATCTGTATGGGTGTTGGCTGCTGGATCCCTTTTTTCTTCAGGCCCCTCAGGATAGCTGTCAGAGAACAAGGGACACCCATGCTCATGACCTGAACTCTTCCTCCTCTTCCCCTCTCACCCGTGTCCCAGCAGCAGCTCTTCCACCAGTGACAAACACCCCTCAGAGTAAAGCTGGGATCACTGCCAGGCTCCTCTCCCAGCCCACCTGCTGGGAATTTCATCTCCTTGAAGCTCTTGATGGGGGGTGGGATGCCCTCCCCCTCCACCAGGATGTGGTACTTCTTGCGCACGCGGTCATGGCGTGCCTCCGACATGCCCAGGATGTAGCGAGGAGCTCTCCAGCTGTGAGGGGAACAGAGACAGGTCATGGTGCAGAATGAGGCCAGGACTCCAGAGCCAACAGTCCCCATGAAGGAATCCAGGGGAACTCCCTGTCAGGCTCTAATATCCCCTCAGGAATAACAAGTAACCCCAAAGGGCTCTGTGGTGTGAGTGTGGGAGCAGATCCAAGTTCTGAATGTTAAAGATTCCCCCAAAGTCTCAGTGAGGAGGCCCAAGCTGACAGCTGAGAACAGCCTATGGATAGGGGATGGAACATGCCATGGACACATCTCAATCATCTCTGACACTGCTTTAGAAACACTGAGGTTGGAAAAGACCTCCAAGATCCCCATGTCCAACCTTTGACTGACCACTGCCTCGACAACACTGCCTTGAGCAGCCCTGGTTCCCCAGGCTCTTCCTCTCCCTTAACAACCTCCCAGACCTGAAGATCCACCCTCAGACCTTTAAGTTTAACAGAAATGTGCTTTATCGAGCCTTACTGGACATAAAACAACATCCGAGATGACTCAACAGGCTTTGATCTTACAGGCGATGGCATGAAGCCACTGGGGCAGGAGAAAAGCCAGCGGCTGAGCAGTATTGAGGCTGTGCAGCTTCTGGTTCTCCTCAGCCACAAGGAAGTGATGTTTTGGGAAAGACAACCTCTGTGCTGTGAGACTTACCTGGTTTTGATGGGGTCGTCGTAGGTGATGCCCTTGGCCATCTCCTTCACTGACATCAAAGCTGCAGGAAGAGAGGTGAGGAGTCAGTGCAAATTCTGCAGATCAACAGTAACCTTACAGAGAGCTGCTCGGGCAAACAGCCTGGTAGATCATGTCTGGAGACAGAGCAGGGGCAGCAGCAGGCCCTGACAGCCCCCGTGGGTACAGAACACCAAGTGCTGCCGTGCCTAGGCTCCTCCCACAGCCACATCTGTGTCGGGCAGGGGGGCCTGTTGTGACCTCCAGTCCCACTCCTGGGTATGAACACTCCCGAGGCAGGGAGCAGCACTGGCAGCTCTGGAGGCAGGTGTGACACATGGAGCTCCCACTCACCTCGGCCCTCAGCCACACTCTCCAGGATCTTCTCTTCCTCTTTCAGCTGCTTCTCCTTGGCCGACTCCTTCCGAGCTGGGGGGAGTCAGGGAACAGTGAGGGGGTTCCATTGCCCCCTGAAGTTCCCCCAGTGCCCCCTGCCAGCTCCTGCCTTACCTTCCGCCTTCTCTTTGAGGTGCTGGTGCTGGTCCAGCAGGCTGATGTTTGACTGTGGCCCCAGCGGGATGTCATCCTCGTCCCCGCGCTGCTCGCTGCCGCTGTCCCGCTGCTCCTCCTCCGACACCACCTTCCGCCGCATCTGCAGCAGCTTCTGCAGCTGGAAGGACGTGGGTCGACGGGGAGTGAACGGCCCCGCGCCGGGAGGGGCGCTCAGAGCCCTCCCCGCGCAGCCCTGTTACCCCGTTACCATCTGCTGCTTGCGCTGCTTGACGGGCACGTAGGGCACGTAGTCCTCATCATCCTCCCCGGACAGGTCGGACGTGTCCGCCGGCTCCTCGCGCTGCCTCTGTGGGGAGAGGCGCGGTGAGGGGGGCCCGGAGCGGCCCCGGGAGCGCTGGGCAGGCGGTACCGGGGGCCGGGCCCGCTCCCACCTTCCGCTCCGCCGCGGCCTCCATGGCGCCTTCCCGGAACCGGTCGCGGAAGTGACGTCACAAGCGCAGCGCAGTCGCCAAGCAACGCCGCGGAACGCGCCACAGCGCGGGAGACGCGACCCGGCCCGCCGGGTCCCCGCGGCGGCCAAACTTGCGTAGAACGCGCTCTACATCCCTCCCGCCACCACCCCCAGTGCGGCAGAAAGCATCAGACAGCGGTGTTTAAATAAAATAAAAAATTAAAAAGTTCTTTATTGGGTCCAGCACGGTCCTTCCCCGCGGCACGGAGTAGCCGCGTGCCCGCGGAGAGGGGAACGGGACGGCCGGGGTCACCCCGCGGGGATGGGGCAGGAGGATGGAGGGAGCCCCGGGGGGCCCCGCGGGGCAGGAGAGCACCAAGGCCCCCCGCGGAGGAGGGGACCCCACCGAGGTGAGGCGGGGGGCACAGTGAGGAGAGGCGAGCGGCCGTGAGTGGGAGGGTTGGCCCCCCCGCACCTCACTGGGCTGCACTGGAAGTGGTTTTCTTCAGGGTGAAGTTGGTCCAGTTCACAGCCACCTTCTGCCGTGTCTGCTTGGCCGAGTCCAGGCAGAACCTGGCAGGAAGAGGACAGCCCCGGTCACCTGCCAGCCCCTCTGTGCCACCAGCCCCTGTGTGACCCCAACCCCTCAGGACCCCCAGCCTTGGTCACCCACCAGCCCCTTTAGTGTCCCCAGCCCTGTCAGTAGAGTTCATCCCCCTCAGGGCTACCCCCTCACCTCTTGAAATACTCCACTTCTCTGTCAGTCTCGTCCATCTCTGCCCCATCCAGGTCCTTGGGCAGGAACACATCATCTGGGGAAGCAGAGCAGAGGGTCAGTGCTGCCAGCTGGGCAAAGGGTCCCCTCAAGGACAGCGGTGCAGGGCGGCACTCCCGGCACTCACCAATCGAGGTACTGGATTTCTCCACCTTGTTCCGGCTCTTCCTGCTCTTGCCCTTGGGCTGGGGGGAACCCCCCAGGGCAGGAGCGGCAGCAGGGGCAGGCGGTGGAGGCTGTGCTGGCTCCAGCAGCTCTGCTTTGCCCTCTCCCCTTCGGCCTTTCCATTCGCCAGGTCTCTCCTTCTCGGCCCTGGTGTTGCCGCAGCCCCAGGTCTGCCCCTTGCCGCCCTCCCCAGACTCAGCACAGCCGCCCACCCGCTGTGGCTCCAGGGCGCTGCCCTTGGAAGGGGGCTTGGTTCCCAGCACCTGCCCCTTCACCCCAGGGCTCTCCAGCCGGGCCTGACTGCTGGGCACAGCCGCGCCACCCTCCCCTTTCTTTGCCTGCCCGTTCTGCCGCTTGTTCTTGCGCTGCCGGCTCCCAGCGGGCACTGGCTCTGGTGGCTCCGGCCCCTTGGGCTGTGGTCCCTCCTTGGGCTCCGGGCTCAGCCCTCCACCATCCGCGGCCGAGTCCGCAGCCCTGGACTGCACCCAGATCATGCGGGACAGGCTGGGCACGGCGCTGAGCCGCTTCACCACGCCATTCTCGACCGGCGGCGCTGGCGGGGGCTCCCCGGGCCCCTCGCCCCATCGGGGGCCCAGCTCGCCCCGCAGCAGCCCGTGGCTCTTGACCGGGCCCAGGCTGAGTGGGGCCAGTGCCAGATCTATGTCCTGCAAGTCAGAGGAGCCGTTGAGGTTGGAGAGCAGGTTTTTCTGCTCCAGGACAGCTGCCTTCTTGGGAAAGTCGTTGACATCCAGGTTGAGGTCATAGACACTGAAACTGGCCCGGATGGAGTCCTTGATGGTGTTCTTGATTTCCTGCAGCCGGCTGCTGAGGAAGCTGTTCACCCGCTCCAGCTCCAGCTCTGGCCACTCCAGCAGCTTCTCCTCGGCCTGCTCCCTGGCCTGGCTGGCTGCAGGGGCACGCTCTGCCCGCTTCTGGGCCTCTGCCTCCAGCTGGGCTTTCTCCTTCTCCTGCAACACAGGTGCCATGAGGATTGGCTGGGCTGGGCCACAGAACCACAGGCACAGGCCACCAAACTTTGCTCCAGCTCTGACAGCAATCCCAAGGGCTGCTGCTCAGCCACCCCACATCTTACACAGCCCCCAAACTGTGCCCACAGCCCCTGTGGGCACAGTAACAGCTGGACACTGCACAGCAGACATAGCTCTGGGCACGAGACACTAGCAAAAGCCACCAGGACAGCCTCTTCCCACCACAGATACATGGTGTCAGAGATGTGGCACAGAGCAGGTAGGACACTGCAGTCCAAAGCACCCAGGAAGGCTGGGCCACCCTCTGCAGGAATAGAGGTAGGGGAAGCCCTGCATAGGGCTAGGCACTGCTGTCACCTCAGGAGAGAGGGACATGGAGTTCAAGAAACCAAATGGCCAAGAGAGAGAAAAGGTAAAGCCCTGCAAAGGGTGCAGCCCAGCCCCCATCCAGCCTCACCTTCTTCTTCTGCTTGTGCCGTGCCCTCTTGGCAGCCTTGGCACTGTTCAAGGGCTTGGGCTCTGTGCTGTTGATGTAGTCCAGCAGCTCATCCACATTGCGGTGGTCCACAGCAGGCTCCCCCGAGCTGCTGCTGTGCCCCAGTTTCTGTGGCAGCTCCTCTTTCCTCTTGGTGAGGCGTGAGCGCAGCTTCTCCCGGATCTCAGCGTAGTTGCGGCTCGTGGGAGCGGCTGGGGGCTAGGGGAGGGGAGTGCTGTCAGCCGGGGCAGGCACAGGAGGTGCAGCCAGCCCCAGCTTCCCCACCAGCCCCCAACAACCTCCCCACCTGCTCCCTTCCCCAAGGTCTCAGTGAGACAAGTCAGCACAGCTCCAACGAGCTCTTCCAGCATGAAGCCACAGGGCTTGGCCGGCTGCTCCGAGCCCCGGGGCTGGGCAGGCGGCTGCGAGTCGGGAGCAAAGGACCAGCAGGCTGATGAGGCAGCATGGAAACAAAGCAGGGGATGCACAGGCCCGCAAGAAAACAGCCGTGGCCAGACCTGCCCACCTCCGTACTCTGGGCACATTGACCATGTGACATCTTATCACGGGGCGCAGTGCGAGGACCGGGGGTGGCTGAAGACCAGCCCCTCACTCACCGCGTTGTGGCCGAAGAACTCACAGTAGCAGCAGTCGCAGAACTTCCCATCTTTCTGGTTGGTGGAGGAGGAGGTGCAGGAACTGCGCTCCGAGCTGCTGTCCTCGTCCTCCCCAAGCCCCTCATCTGCCTCGCAGGGCTGTGGTGGGTGGCAGCTGGTACCGTTTGGGAATTTGTGCCCTTTGCAAGAGGGGTCCCTGAGGAGAAGGGGAGAAAGGTGAGAGGTGAGCAGAAGCCAAGGGGGTCTCAAAAATTGCCCCACGCTACACATGTAGGAACACCCCTCCCAGGGCATTGTGTGCCCAAGCAGAAGATTTGTAGGGCAGACGAACTCCCTTCCCTGCATCCTCCTCCTCCAGGGGAGATGCCAGAGGAGCCTGTGTCAGCAGACATCTGTAGCTCCTGGACCCCAGGGCCTCTGGCAGGCAGGAGGCTGGCACGGCAGAGCCCCAGCGAACATCCTGCCAGGCCCCGGGCTGGGAGCAGGGCAGGGACTGGTACTCACTGGGGGCAGGTAGCACAGGTGAGGAACACTGGGATTGCGTGCAGCTGCCAGACATCCCCACGTGCAGGCAGGCCCAGCTCCCACAGGCACAGGCTGCCCAGCTCAGAGACAGGGAGGCCAGGGCACGTCCCACAGTGCCATTCCTCGAGCTCCAGCTCAGGACATGGCTGGCTCTCCACAGTGAAACAGGGAGAGCAGAGAAGAATCTAATCAGCAGAGAAGAACCAGCATGGTCTCTTCAGGGGCATGGGCAGCCCAGAGAGGGCCAGGGGAGCAGGCGAGCAGAACAAGTCCACAGGCTTCATCTTCTCGAGGACCTTTGCTCAGTGCCACAGCTGCCCGACGGGTCTCACTGACAAAGGTCCTGTTGGCCAACAGCAGGTTGACCAGGCGGTTCCTTTGGGTCTCTTAGCTGGAGGAGGAGCAAGCACAGCCTCTTCTGCACCACGGAACCAAAGGACAACAGCAGACAGAACACACGTGGGGAGAGAAAGAGCTCGACCCTCAGAGACCAGGGGTCTGCAGCAGCGCAACTGGCCCGCAAAGACAGTGGCTCCCTGCACCACCTGACCAGGGTAGCTGTTCCCTCCGCAGGGAGAAGTGGATCCATGGGCAACAGCGGGGAGAAAAGGGTGCATGGCCCAGTGAGCAGAGGCTGGGATCAGGCAGGGCTCCTCTACTCACCTGTTGGTGCTGGGCAGCTGGTGGGAGGCGGGAGGAGGGATGAGCGAAGTGCTGCAGTGCCCGTTGCAGGGATGGGTGCAGCCCGACAGTGGGGGCGGCATCTTCAGCAGCGGCACATTGGCAGGGGGCAGGTGGGGGCTCTTGCACGTCCCCGGGCTGTGTGAGGCTGCGCCGGCCGGAGGGGACTCAGACACCGGCTTTGGGGCTGCAGCCTGGGCGCTGGGAGCAGGGAAGAGCGCGGCCTGCGAGGAGGAGCCCAGTGGGATGTGCGGCGGGGAGCCGAAGGGCCCCGGGTGCGGAGGTGTCTGCTTGGAGGGGATCAGCACCGGTGGCTGGGAGGGGAGGCCAGTGGGACTGTTGGGAGGAGCAGTGAGGTCGGAGTGCTGATGATGCTCTGAGGAGTGGAAGGCCTCACCTGCAGAGGGGCAGGAACAGAGACAGTCAGACACTGGCTGTGCTGTGCGGACCAAGGCCCTGCTCAGAGCCACCCACCGCCTTTCCACAGGCCGCTTCTCCATGGGACAAACCCTGCCTCCCTCACAGGTAGCACAGCGCTCGGGACAGAAGCCATCCCTGCTCGCACGAGGCCTCAAGGTCACTGTGCCTCCCCTGCAGGATTCAGCCCTGCCCCAAAAGGAGCAGGGCAAGGGGAAACGCTCTGGAGCAGCAGGTTGGAGGGCTGTGGCTGGCCCTGTCCCTGGACACGCACCTGGTGGGGTGGCCCTCCGGCACAAGCTTTTGAACTGCTTCGGCAGTGTCTTGCAGAAGTCGAGTGAGGTAGGCAGAGGCGAGCCCGGGGCGGCACTGCTGGAGGTGGCGGAGGCCGCGTGGCTGTAGGGACAGGCCTTGAGCCCCGGTGCCACAGCCGGTGCCTGGCTGGCACACTCTGCAGACAGAGCGAGGCTGGGGTGCTTGTCACCTAGAAGGAAAGCGGAGCTGGGCCCAAATCCCTCTGCCATTACAAAGGGGCCCAGGCACACTGCTGGCACTGGGAGTCAGAGGCCCAGCCTGCCCACCCTTTCCTACAAGGAAACCATCTAAGCCAAGAACTGGGCAGTAAGCCCTGCTCAACCCCACAGCCGACTTCAACTCACCTAGTGTAGCTGGTGGGGCCCCAAGGGGGCTGCCCTGGGTGGCCCCATTGGTGTGCTGTGAGTTCCAGAGGCCCGAGAGCTTGTGAGCAGACAAGAACGAGCTGGGGTCCCAGTCCCCTGAGTTCCCGTGGCACGAGGAGGAAGAAGAGGAGGAGGAGGACGAAGAGGAGTGTGAGCCACCCCCACAAGACTGTGACTTGCAGGAGGTGTGGGATAACGAGACCTGCCAAGGAAAACACAGAGTGAAGGAGCGGTGCGAGAAGGCCCTTGGCCCCTGAATGTCAGCACCAAGACCCTCCACTGCAGCAGGGGCTCAGCTCACGGAAACCAATTCTGTCACTGTCTTGGGGGTGACACACAGCCTGTCCATCAAACAGCAACACAGCCTGGCTCCCAGGCCATTCCAAGGGCCACATGCCTGCTCTGGTCCCACTCACACCAGGTCAGGATTAAATGAAGCCAGGGAGGAGGGAGCTCCTCTACCCAAGCTCCACACACAGGCACTTGCCCCAGCAGTGTCTGCGCAGACCTGCACCACACAGGCAGCAGCCCTGGGGCCAGGGGACACAGCACGACATGCAGTGGAACGGGGCTGGCAGGAAAGCAGCGGCACTGTCAGCCTCTCCAGCCTGGCAGCTCCAAACCAAGCCTGCCTGCTGGACGAGCCTCCGTGGCACCATGCGCTGCCCCACCACAGCCTCTGCCTGCTGAGCCAGCAGCAATGCTGGGCAGGGCAGTGGAGGCTGGGATGTCTGGGGCACTCAGCTCAGAGCAAGAAGGGGATCTGCATGCCCTGCCAGTGCCACAGGGTGTGCAGTGCCACACTCCTGCAGCTGCAGCCCTGGCACTCCAACCCCAGCTCCGTGACCGCGTACCGCCAGGGCCTGCTCCTGCACCGCCCGCCGCTCTTCCTCCTCCACACTCTTCCGGCAGCTCTGGCAGATCCACAGTGGCATTTCTCCCAGGAGGTTCTGCACGAGTGTTGGCACGAAGTCCGGTGGCAACCTCTCGCCTGGGGAAACCAGCCCATTGTGGGACGGCCCTCCCCAGTCCTTGCGCTCCCGGTGGCAGAGCAGGCAGCACGTCTGCACGGACTGGTTGGTGGTGGGCAGCACCTGAGGAAGGACACACAGACTGTGAGTCACCCAGGTGTTGTGCAGTGCAGATGTGGGACAGATGAGGCAGCGAATGAGACCTCGGGACGCTAACACCAAACCAGGAAAATTCTTGTATGCTACATGTGGCATTGCACCTTCTCCCACTGGAGCAGAGCAGCCTCAGGCTGCCCAGCTGCTGCCAGCCTGCCACGTGCCAGATGGGAGTGTTCTGGACCTCTGAGAAGATCACAGCGTGCCAAAGAGCCAGCGATGCCACCAAGCAAGGCTGATAAGCCAGCAGCAACTCCCACTACCACCTCTGGTACAGCGGGACCAAAAGAACTTGCACGACAGAGCAAGACCCACAGAAATCCAACACGGGGATACAAAGGCTGGCTCTGGCAGCTTCAGTTCTCAGTCCTCGCCCAGCACAGACCCCCCCACGGTGTCACCCGAGAGCCCCAAGCCCTCCCTCCCGCCTCTTTGTTCTGCACAGCCAGCGGTGCCGATGCGCCAGGGTGGGGTGCAGCCCCCCGTGCCACTTTGCTCTCTCCCCGCACGGGCACAGCCAGGCTGGGACTTCCCTGCAGGAGCTGGGCTGCATCCCGCGGGCTCGCTGGAGCCCTGACAGCCGTGACGAGCCCGCCGTGGCGCGGGTGAGGGGGCCCCCATTGTCTGCCGGCGCGGCGGGGGGCCCCCCCCAAGAGCCGC
>VXAY01005821.1:80437-143716 GCA_013399855.1 Oxyruncus cristatus
CCGCCATCCCCGGGATAGGACCCCCTCCCGCCCCTCCGCGCTCGCGGGTCGGTCCCCTCGCTTCCCCTCCGTGTCCCCGGCGCGGTCCCTCCCATGTACTCACGACGGTGCCCCTCGCGTCTCTCTCATGTCCCTGGGGTGGCCCTTTCGTGTTCACCCTTCCCGATCCCCGGGCTGGTGTCCCCCGTATCCCGCCCGTGCCCTCGGGCCGGTCCCCTCGTTTCCCCGTCGTGTCTCCGGTGTGGTGAGTCCACGTCCCTGGCACAGTGTCCCCTCGTGTTGTCTCCTGCTGTCCCCGGGCTGGAGCCCCTCCACATCCCTCCCACGCCCTCGTGTTCGTTCCCTTGTTTCCTTACTCTCTCTTCCTGCATCTCGGATGTGTTTCCCCGTGTTCCCGGGCCGGTTCCCATCATGTTCCCAGGTCAGATGCTCCGGGCATCCCTGGGCCGGTCCCCACTGCTCCTCCTGCTTCGCTTCCAGACGATCGGAGCCGCCTTCGTGGCCAAGGTGATGTCGGTGGGGGAGCAGACAGTGACCCTGGGCATCTGGGTAAGTGCAGAGGCGAGGGCTGTGCTGACATCCCCAGCCACCCCTTGGCTCAGGGGTCTCTAAGAGTCACCTGCCAAGCACTCCCCTGTGTCCTGTAGGACACAGCTGGCTCGGAGCGCTATGAGGCCATGAGCCGCATCTACTACCGGGGGGCCCGGGCTGCTGTCGTCTGCTACGGTAAGAGTACAGAGGATGGGGAGGTCCCAGGATCCAGGGATGGGTGGTGGCAGCACTGGTGGAAGGCATTGGACAGACCCTGACCCCTCTCTCTCCCCAGATCTCACCGACAGTGGCAGCTTCCAGCGAGCCAAGTTCTGGGTGAACGAGCTGCAGAACTGCGAGGAGGTACAGGGGTGCTGGGAGGCTGCACAGCCTCACTGTGGGGCAGGGGGGCTGCTGGTGGAGACGTGGGCACATCCCTCCCATCCCTCTCCCTGCCCCAGGGCTGCCGGATCTACCTGTGCGGCACCAAATGTGACCTGCTGGAGGAGGACAGGAGGAAGCGGGGGGTTGATTTCCACGATGTGCAGGACTACGCCGATGGTACAGCCACTGCCGGCCCTTCCTGGGGCTCCCGCAGCACTGAGGGGTGGGGGGGTGGATCTGTGTGCGAGGGGCTCTGCCCCTTGCCCTGGGCCCACAGCAGATCTGGTAGCACCAGGGCTCTGTGTGTGATGAGGTGCCAGCTCTACCAGGGACCTCCCCGGGCACGGCATGTCCTGACATGGGCAGGCACGTGGCCAGCTGGGCCAAGGGGCCAGGAGCCCTGCCCTGGGTCCCTGCCAGCCCCCTGTCAGCAGTTGTGCCCGAGGGGTGACTCTGGGGGCAGCTGAGCCCTTGGGGCAATATCCTGCACCTGCAGCAAGTGCCAACCTGGACCCTTGTTTCAGAGATCAAAGCAGACCACTTTGAGACCTCCAGTAAGACGGGCCAGAGCGTGGGTGAGTAGCCCCTCGCTGGGGCCATGCCCTGGGCAGAGCAGGGCCAGGGAGCTCTGCCTGGCGGGGGCACCCACACCCACTGTGCCCCCTCTCTCCCCCAGATGAGCTGTTCCAAAAGGTGGCCGAGGACTATGTCAACTTCTCGGCCTTTCAGGTGATGACAGGTGAGTAGGCAGCAGCTGTCCCTTCCCAGGCACTTCTCCTGTGCTGGGAGGTGCCTGTGCTTCCACTGAGAGTGTGGAGGATGAGCGATGAGGGGTCTGGCAGGGCTCTTCCTCATCTCCACCCTGCTTGGGGCTGGTGCTGCTCCATGCCGGGAGTTGTCCTGTGAAGGTTGGGTCCCATCACAGCATCCTTGTCACTGCTTAGGCCAGGCTCAGCACATGCACCCAGCTGGGCCATGGTGGCCTTTGGCAGCCATGAGCCTCGCTAGGCTGCAGGACTAGCTCAGCTCTGCACCAGGCCTGCCCGGGCGTGCTCAGCCTGGCTGTGCCTCCCACCCTGGGCCGTGCCATTGCCTTGGGCTGTGCCATGTACCTGTGCCTTGCTGCTTCTCCATGGGGAACCAAACCCTCCCCAGGGGACCTGCCAGGGCCCATACCTGGGACCAGCGGCTTTGGGCCTGCCACAGAGCATCTTACGGCGTGGATGTGCTGGCAGCCTGCCGCTCCTGCTCTCTTCCAGAGGACAAGAGTGTCAACCTGGGCCAGAGGAGCAGTCCCTACTTCTACAGCTGCTGTCACCACTGAGCCCTCGTGCCAAAAGGGAACCGCTGCTGCCGGCTGGGCAGCTGGCGCGCGCCGGACGCATCCGGTGTTTTACCTGCTGTGTTTTAGCTGTTGGGGCCTGTCCGTGCCAGGGCACGAGGCCTGCGGACTGCTCTCCTCCCAGCACGTCGAGCAGCACAGGGCTGCCGTGCAGTGCCAGGATCTGTGGACTGTCACCCCCGGGGACCCCCTCCCTGCCACCTGTGGCATTGGTGGGAGCTGCTGTGGCCCAGCGGTGGCCGGTAACTTATTCTCTCGGAGATGCTCAATTCTTTGCAGATTTATTTAAGCGTCTTCTCTCAAGGTGTACAATGTAAATAAAATGCATTGTGGTCTGAGCCGCCCCCTGTGCACGAGGCTTTTGGGGGTCTCCCATCCCTCCCCTGCCCCCCTCGGCAAGACAAACCACAAGAGGACATCGAGAGTAAAGTTAAACTTTACTTTACAGTAATTTTTCTTCTATATACAAAGAATTACAGTACATGTTCTGGGAGCACCTGGGCAGGGCAACCCTCTTTTCATTATAAGTTTCACATACACAGCCAACAGTCTAAGGGGAGCAAAATGAAAGTAATCAATGGTCCAAGACTCTCCCCTCTCCCTCTTCTAAAAATAATATACATGCTGGAAATATGTAGTTTTCTCTCACCTGCTCTGGCATTCCTGCTTAGAACTGACAGACGAGTCCCGGCCAGGGCTGAGCACCCCCGTGTCCTCCCCTGCAGTGCTCTGGCTGGCCCCTGCCTTGGCTGGGCTCCTCAACTCCTGATGCTTTTCCCTCTGGCTGAGCCTGTGGAACAGGACCCTGCAGGGAACCCCCCACCCACTGCCACCCTATGGGCAGCAGACCCTGGGGTGAAGGAAGGCAGCGAGGGACTGCTCACACCAAAGATCCCACCACGAGCAAACCTCCTGCTCACAACTCCAGTGCAACTTAAAGCTGCTGCTACGAGTGGCCCTCCCTGTCCCCAGGCAGTGAGGAAGGGGGAGTGGGCAGCCACCCTCTCCAGGACCCTTGGCTAGCTGGCAGCCAGGACCCCCAGCTGAGAGCATGTAGCACTGGAGGGCAGCAGGGGACATTCAAAGCCAGGCATGGGGACACATTAAGTATCTGGCAGAGCAGTGACCTCGGCACCATGGATATGCAGGGCTGGGAGTACTGTTGCTGAAAGGCTTCCACGGTCCAGCTGCTCCCTGCCTGTGCCAGCCACTGCCAACACATCCCACCTCCCACCTATGTAGCCTGGGCCTTCAGCTCCAGCCATGCTCCGCCTTGAGTCTCCCAGTGCTGCCGCTTTTCCATTTAACAAGTTCCCAGTGTCTAAAAAAATACACAAAACTCAGTTCCTTGAAGTCAACAACTTGGAAACATCAGAAAAAGAAACAAAGACTGAAACCAGCTCAGTACCAAACGGACACGAAGAACATGCAGTAGCGGATGCCTGCCTTGCTTCATGTGGCTCCACTGGCTCCCCACGAGGCCCAGTGGCACACTGGTTGGAGTCTCAAAACCCTCATGAATTGAAGGAACTGAGTCACACCTCATCCTGTTTCAGACACAGAGCCCCAGCTCTATGGGGATGGGATTCAGCTGGCCAAGAAGCCCCAGCCCGTGGGCCAGGAGCCGTGAGTCCAGCCCTACTGTGCTAAGCTGCCAACGGTTTACAATAGCACCACAATAGCCCAAGGGTTTTGCCAAGGGCAAACTGATTAAAACTTTACCTTGAAATAGGCCGTAGCTACACCCATTTCTCAGATTTCCCTAGGAGGTAGATTCAGTGCTGTAGGGACTGTACATCACCGCCACTCCTCCAGCCCAAGCTTCTCCAAGCTGTCCCCCTGCACTGAGCTTTGCTTACACTGCTTTTGGAGGACCTGGAGCAGGAATCTTGTCTTTTCCCATGTCCTGCTAAGCAAGGACACTGCCACCCCGCAGGTGAGACTCCTGCTGAAGCCAGGCACGTGGTGGAGCAGTCCCCAGGCTCCAGTGTCCCATGTCCCAGGTCCTGGGAGCCCTGAGCACCCATCAGCCCAGCCTGTGCTGCTGCAAGAGGTGCAGCCTTGGCTGCAAATGATGCCACCAGTGTTATCACTCTCACAGGGGAGTAATTAGCATGGGCAAAGCCTGGGAGATCAAACACAGCATCCCCCCCTCTGGACTTTCAGAGTAGCTGCATGATTTGCCACTTTGCTTTAACACACAATGGCTGGCAAAGGCCAAAAGCCTCATCAGTAATTTAGGGCAAAGCACATTACAAGCAGGTTACAATTATGGTTATTCCAAATATCAAGCAAAATCAGAAGTTAAGGCTGAAATTAAAAATAAACAGAAGGTATTGAAGGTCTGAGGTTTCTCAAACAAACTCCCCCTGCCCTGTCAGAACGCTGCCTGTGGTGTCCAGGTAGAAGCAAGGTACCACCACAGCGTGCTCAGGCTAAACCACTGCCAAGAGCATCAGGGTTAGGGCTGCTTTTTCTTTTTTTTTTCTTCTTTTTTTTCCCACTGAAGCTCAGCTGAAGCTTTTCTAGCAACACATTGTCCCACCTTAATTTGTTAATGTCCTTTAGATTCAACCATCTCTTTTCCAAATTTTAACACCAGCCACACCTTCAGAGCCTCTGCCTGCAGGGGTTTAACCCTGAATTAACACGTGCTCCCATGGTACCACCCGGATACTCTGTGTATTGAAGTGAATCTGGTTCTTGGTTGTTTTTTTTTGTTAAATAGGAAAAGTTTAACTTGAGAACAGCAATAAAGCAAGCTACCATCAGCTAGTCAGCATCTGGAGATGTGCAGTAGGTGATGATCCCTTACAGTGGTAGCTTTCCTTCTAGATTCACCAGAGCCCTGGCTGACAGCGGGCCCCAGCCCAGCACCGGGGAAGATAGGACGAGCCTGCTCCCCTCCTGCCCACACATCCCACAGGTCTTGTAGTGGCTCCTCCTCTGCAACCCTCCTTGCCTGCCTGGGCACTTGAGTCCCTGACCACACTGCTACCCCTCACCAGAACTCCTCCATCTCCAAAGGTCAACTGGGACTCTCCTGCCCACCATGGAAATCCAACACTGAAGTAGGTCCTGCTGTGGGATGGAAGCCACGGCCACTGACCACAGCCCATTGCTCTGAGCGGGGGCAGCCAGGCTGTCCTAACAGCAAAGATGTTGACCAGCAAAGAGTCTGTATGGGAGCAAATCCTTCATCCCCTTCAGAAGCAGGAAGACGAAGTCATTCCTACAAGTGGGAATGGGCTCAGGAACCTATAAAGTTCCTATGAGTCTCCCTGGGACTGCAGGGAAGGGACAGAGCTCTGAGCAGAAATAATTACACCCCTGACTCTGCTTCTACAGCACCCTACAACAGTGAATCAACACAAGAGTCACCTCTCACCCACCTTGGGTGCAATTAGGGCTGACCCGAGATTTAGTGACCAGGTGACTGGATCCCTCCAACGCAACAAAAGAGCACCACAGCCTTGGCATGGAGCTGCAGCAGAGCTCCGAGCCCAGCAGGTTACTTTGTCACTATCCTCTACCTTGAAACTCCCTGTGATTCAAACTGGCTGAACTCTGAAGGCAGCAACGAACTGCCGCAAACGAACCCAACTGCTTTGGCACAGGTATCTCCCTCTTCTCCTCCAAGGCAGCGCTGCCACCACAAATGGACAAGCCCACATTTCCTTCACCAAAGTCTCGCTGCCCAAAGTTGCTCTCCAGCTCCTGATCTGTGCCAGTGAGGGCAGCCTGGGCAGGGTGAGGTTGTTGGGACCTCTCTCCACACTTGGTCAGGCCTTGTCCATCTTGCCAAGGTGACCTAGCATTGCCAGACACTCCCAAAAGCACCACTACTCCCTCTGAAAACTCCCCCCGGATCTGACAGAACACCATCCAGGTCCCCAGTGAGGGCGAGGAGGGAAGAGCAGCTTCCTGACTTCCTCCTTCTATGATGTTCCCCAACACCAACTTTACCAAGCAGCCTCCCAGCTACGCGGAAGTCAACTTTCTGACAGTAGCTGGAAGGTAGCAAGCCAGAAACCCAGATCCTCATGGAAAAGGGAGACAAGAAGAGAGATGGGGTACAGTCAGCTGCAATGAAGAAGGCTGTGGGAAATGCCATGCAATGGTTTAATCCACGTTCACTGTTCCAAACAAGCTTTTGGGTAAACACCTGCTGCGTGAAAGGCGGTTGCTGTCATGAGCCTCACCCTGCTACGTGAGCACACCATTTATAGAAGTGATCTTTTCAAACCTGCTCTCATGAGAATTCATTGAGAACTTCTCCATTTTACAGATTTAAAAAAGCCTGCACCAAAAATATTCACAGTTTATTTTTTCATGAAACAAGTAGCGAGTTAACACGTGACAATGCAAAGCGGAGGTGGACAGAGCAGTGCAGAGACCTCTCTGGTTACAGCGGGAGCTGGCTGGGCACTGGCACTGAGGGAACCCTACTTACACAATCTACATGACTAAGTCCAGCTCATGGGAAGGCTTATAAATGTAAATTCAAGATTTATTTTCCTTCTCACACATGATAAATACTTAATATACTGAACGTCATTACCTTTTTTTTTTTTTTGTAATTTTGTTTAAAAAAGTTAACGAATGCCCTTAAGATAATCTTCTCTCTCAATGGATCTGAGTTGTCCTGATTCCCTTTGCGGAGAAGTCATGCAGAAACACAAGATGCTTGCATTTCCCCAGTTTCAGCAGCAAGCAGGAACTGACCTGCTAGTCTTCCCGGAAAAAAACAACATTTAACAAGTAAGTTTCCATAAGCCATAAAGCTTTTCCAAGCTGTGAGCTATTCTACAAAGGATCTGAAATGATTTGGACTAGAGAAGAGATGCACCATAGCACTGGTAACGTCCCCTCGTGACCAGCACACCCGGCCTTTTCAGGAGGACATTGTCTTGGGGCGCACAAGTCAGGAAAGGAGAATGGACTGGGATTTGTCTCGGCACAGGTGTCTGCCTCCCTTCATAGAAAACGGCAAAGCTCATGACTGTCTGCTCTGGGAGCAGCAGGCACTTGCAAGCCAGGTGGGAACAAGGAAGGAAAGGGTCCCTCCCATGTCAGAGGGAGAGAGTCGGCCTGGAGCTGAATGCTCCCTTTCCGGGGAGGGACCTGTGGATCAGCCTGGAAGGAGAAGGATACACACGCTGGAGCTGCACGAGGGTCTGGTGGCGGCACGGAGATCCGAGGCTGCAGCCCCAGATTGGTGGAGCTCAGGCAAACCACAGAGGTAATGTGTTGTGAGAGTGGGAAAATGCTGGTCAGCGGTGCTTCCTCGGCAGGACACCAACCCCATCCAGCCCAGGCACTGCCACCAGGGAGGCCCATCCTCCTCCTGCCTGTGAGGGTGCTGGTGGTTGCAAGACGCTGCAGGCCCCTGGGACTCTACCACCTGCCCCACAAGCACCATGGCCAAGCCAACTTCTGCCTCCACGCTTGAGTGAATGGCTTTCAGCACGCCTAGTCTGGACACCAGCCTGATGACCACCAGGTACTAAACATCTATTTTCACTGGAGAAGGGAGAAGAAGAAAAAAGAAAGCCAGCCAGCTGCTGGAGCCCACCATGTTCCAGTGTGAGAACTACAATTCAGTTGGAAGGACACTCACGCACGCGCACACACACACACACACCCCCCCCAACACAGTCCATTTAATTCAAGTCTCCTTTGGTTGTAGAAGAGTTAAGCCAGGAGCTGCCCAAGGGGAAGGTGTCGAGATGGGTGCCGATACAGCTACGGAACCCTTGCCTCCGTGCTGTGCAGTGAGCGGGTCAGGTTTTGCTTGCTGCTGGCAACAGCAGGTGTGATGGGAACACATCCTGAACGCTCCTGAGGCAAGAGGAGAAAGGACAGCTCAGTCCGCTGGCTCACGTTGAGACAGAAGTCAAGAAGAGACTGGATGAAAATTCGAAAGGGAGCACCACTCCCTTGCCAGGGCAGTGCTCAGCACCTTGGGGAACCCACTCTGCCCTGCTCCGCTATTGCTGCTTTACGGGTCACTATGTTTTCAAGGGCAGGAAAACACTCCATATGTCCTGTGCTAAAGGATTAAGACACAAGAATGAAAACACTGCCAGACAACTACTTCCAAGATCTCTCTTTTCCCTGACTTCCTCCAGATTTCCCATTTCTCGGGCCAGCTCTGTACAAAGGAGCCTGAATGGATACTGCCTATTAACGGAGAAAACTGCACTGAGTGAGTGCAGAGGCTCCTCTCCCAGCTCACTGGAGATGATCCTTGTCCTTCAGCAAACCATGCACACAGCACATCCCAGTGAACATACCTCAGAAAGCAACGCCCTGCAGGGACAGAGACATGGGCAGACAACACAAATCCCTTCCCTGCTTCTGGAGTCTGGCAAGGACATGCACCTGACTGCTCACCACTTGATCCTGAAACTTCTTCATTCCCAGGGCAGCCTGACTGATCCACTTCCTTTAAATGTAGTAACAAAAGCAAGGCCCCTGGCTGTACCTGGGAACCCACCTACGAATCAGACCGGGAGCTTGAACACGCTGGATCAGTAATGTGACCATTTCAATGGAATTGGAGATTTTTACCCAGAGTGGACTCTTTATTTCAGCTTTACCATCTGTTAAAGGAAGAGGAAAAGGTCACGGATGCTCTCTCCCTTTGCCTGGGCCAGACTCAGGTTTAAGAGAATGTCCTTGCTCATGTCACGAGAGAATATGGATGGGATGTGCATGGGTTAGGGGCTGGGCTCAGGGAAGTGAATAAAAAAAACAAAAGAAAGATTCCCCCTCCCTAAACATTAAACAACTGAAACCTGCCTCCCATATTTACCAACCTCACTTTGGCTCTGAGTCGGCCAACTCACGACAGACAGAATCCTGGTTACGGGCTAGAGCTGTGTTTTGTTCAGACAAAGGGTCCTGCCCCCGAGGAGTCTGTGCTTTTCCACCCAGCCAAGAAATCTGGTCAATTGTCTGAATGTTCGTGACAAGCCACTGCATCTGCTCTGGGGGCACCGGTGCTTCCCTGGCTGGCCGAGGGGTCTGTTCAAACGCACACAATCTCTCTGATGTCCACGGGGCCTGCTCTGAGGGGGCTGAGGCCACTTCCCAGGTGGGCTGAAGGGTTGGCTCTGGTAGTTTCTCTGCTGTCCGGGAAGGCTGCTCAGCAGGCATCAGGGCTTTTGCAGTAGGCCAGTGGGTCTGCTCATGTGTCTGTAGTTTCTCCGTAGGCCACGGTACTTGTCCAACATGTGTCACCACCTTCCCAGCAGACCAAGAGATTTGCTCCCCAGCTAACATGGTCCTCTCTTTCTGCTGGGGATTCAGCTCCACGGCCGGGGCTCCTCTCTCCTTTGGCTGAGCGTTCTGGTCGACGGGCCGCAGCGCCTTCTCTGACAGCAACAGCCTTGGAGCTGATGCAGCCAGAGGCTTGTCCAAGGCTTGAGGCCGAGGAGCCACAGCAGCAGCCAGCTTGTCTGATGCCTGAGGCCACTGGGCTGTAAGAGCGAGAGGCCTCTCCAAGAGCTGAGGCCGAGACACCCCAGAGCTGACAGCCTTTTCCAGAGGCAGGACCCGCAGGGCCCCAGAGTCAGCAGCCTTCTCGGGAGGCAGGGGTCGCAACACCCCAGGGGAGAGAGCCTTTTGTGTGAGCGGGATCCGCAGGGCCCCAGAGCTGAGAGCTTTGTCCATGGGCAGGACGTGAGGTGACCGGGAACCAGGGGCCTTCTCCGGAGTCAGGGGCCACGACACCCCTAAGCTGGGAGCCTTCTCTGTGGGTGGGATCCGCAGCATACCCGAGGCAGGAGCCTTCTCTGGAGTCAGGGGATGGGTTGACCCAGAGCTGGGAGCCTTCTCTGTGGCTGGGACCCGCATTGCCCCAGAGAAGGAGGTGTTTTCTGGAGGCAGGGGTCGTGGCACTGCCGATCCAGGAGCCTTCTCTGTGGGCAGGATCCGTGAGATAGGGGAGTCAGGGACTTTTTCAATGGGCAGAGGCCACAGCACCTCAGGACTGGAAGCCACCTCCAATACTGGGAGCACAGAGCTGGGATCCTCTTCCACAGACTGTGGCTGTGGGCTCTGGGCAGAAGTGTCATCCAGCGATTGGAGCTGATCGGCCTCGGGAGACTCATCCACCGGCTGGGACTGCAGCGTCCCCACCGTGGCAAGGAGTCTGTCAGACAGTGGAGGATGCAGGCATTTCGTGGGGAACTCATCCAGCAGCTCAGGCTGCTGGGTCCCGGTGTCAATGAGGGACTTGTCCGATAACCCCAAAACCCCGGGGGTGTCTGGAGGCTCATCTGACAGCTGGAGCTGCAGGGCACCAGCAGTAACAAGCGACTCGTCCAACGACTGTGGCGATCCCGGAGGAGATTTGCTTGGCAGCTGAGGCTGCGAGGCGTCACTGCAGGACTCATCCAGGGGCCAGAGCACCGCGTTGGTGGGAGGTTTGTCGGGCTGCTGAGGCCGCAGCGCTACGATGATGGGCTGCTTCTCTGACTGCAGCCTTAGGGACAGGGCAGCCTGAGGCTTGTCTGACGGCTGCAGGCGGAGCGACAGGGTGGTGGGAGGTTTGTCCGAAGGCTGCAGCCTGAGTGAGAGCGTGGTGGAGGGTTTGTTGGATGGCTTCAGCCTCAGTGACAAGGTGGCGGGGGGTTTATTTGACGGTGGCAGTCTCAGAGCCAGGGTGGCAGGTGGTTTGTCTGGTGAAGGCAGCCTGAGGGCTAGGGTAGTGGGGGGCTTGTTTGACGGCTGCAGCCTTAGGGCAAGGGTGGTGGGGGGCTTGTCTGATGACGGCAGCCTCAGCGCCAGGGTAGCAGGGGGCTTTTCTGGTGACTGCAGTCTGAGGGCCACAGACTGAGGTAGGCTGTCCAGGGGCTGAACGCTCAGGTCTGTGTCTGCTTCCGTGTCTGCCTCTGCAGGCAGCTGCTCTGGTGGCTGGGTGTCCTCGCCGTTAGTCAGGGCTTCTATGGGAGGCACATACTCACGAATTTCTCCCGGCTCTAGAGGGTGAGGCCCACAGGGATCGTGCTCTGTACAGCATAATCGTCCATCCAGCTTGGAGATGAAGAGCATTCCTTCCCGGTGCTGCTTGCAGAAGGACCTGGGGCACATCTCACAGAACGAAGCTGCTTCCTTACCACACATGTCACACTGATGCCATGGGCACTCCCATTTTCCTGCAGTACAGACATGGGAGAGAAGACACAGCTTAGGAGTAGTACAATGGGAAAAGACAAAGGCCTGCTGCAAAATGGGTTCAGGGGAAAGTGGGAACACCTGTGTAATACTATCATACAATCCTACATGTCCTCCTCAGTTTCCACCTCAGCTCCAGGCTTGACAGGCAGTTAACAAGGAACCTGGACTCTCAGAAGCGACAAGGGCAATGATAATCATGACAAACACACGTCACGTCAGGTCAGACCAAAAGCCCATCTGGCTCCTGCACAACACAAACCAACAGGGGTGCCTAGAGAAGAGCAGACACCCCCAGCTAGCATATCTCTGTGGCTCTGAATTCCACAGACAACACTAGTGGTATCTGTGCACAAAACCCAGTGGACCTTTTAAGTAGATGTGTCAGATTCATCTTTTAATTCTGTGTCAACAACCTCCCTTTGTGTTTATCAGAAAGAAGAAGCAAGAGAGCAGGGGTAAGCTGCTTGATCACAAGGGGTAAGCTTCTACTGTCTCTATACCCAAAGATACCTTCCTTAACTTCTGCCCGTGAAAAAACTACAGCTTAACACAAAGCTGCTCCCCCAGGAGCTCCACGTTCACAGTGAATCTATTGACCATCAGTACCAACACCACCAGGAGGAAAAATACAACACTACTTCAGAGACTGCTGGTAGATGCCACTTGGGCCAGAGCACTTCCCAGCCTCCCTGAACCAAACCCACACAGCTGTGGCTACCAGCTCTTTTCCAGGGAGGCTAGTGTGTGGCCATTGGTCCCTGCCCTTGTGCAACAGCAGCTCTCCACACTGCTTTTCCCCTGGGGTTGAAGACTACACGTAGCATGTTTTTCCCCTCCTTTGAAGCCAGTCCAAGGCTTCTATTCCAGTCTCTAAATATGCACACTGCTTTTCTATGTATTTTCCAATTTTTCGGCATTTTTTTTCCACGTGGGGATGTTTAACACTTCACGTGGTTTCCCCCTTTCCTGGCTCACAATGCTGCAGCACAGGCTGCCACTGCTCCCCCTGCACCAGCAGCATCCCAGAGAGCCACACTCAACTCAGCTGGGCCACTGGAAAGACTCTAGGACCATCCTTATAGAGGTCATTAGTACAGATGAAAATTAAATGTCAAAACCTGATAGTTTGTTGCAGGAAGGATCAATCCTATCAAACAACTCTAATGATCTCTGACAGAATAAAAGGCCTAATGAATAAGCACCCTCTCCAGAGACAGCCCGGAGCTCTTGGAAGTAAGATCACACAATTAGCAACATGCAAACAAGCAGGAAATTCCAATTACTTGACAGCAATGCCCATGGCAGAGGAAACATTTGAAGTAGGAAGTGCTGAACCTTTCATGTCTTGCATGATACTCGGAGGAGCAGGCTATGAAAATCATAGCCTATGCGTAAAAAAAGTAAAATTGCTACTACTGACTGAAAATTATTCTCAAAAAACAGCTATCAATGGTCTTGTGGCAAACTGAGGAGGCATTTCAAACTACATCCTTCGGGATTATATTTTAATCTGTATTGTAATTTAAATTCCTAGAAGCAGAACAGCAAAATACTCTTGCATAGGCAGGTAGGTAACAACAAGGCTGTGAGGTACTGCAAAAATCCAGTTGGACAGGCTCAGATTTAACTGGACAGATGTTTTTTGCATGAACAAGGTGTAATTATATGAAGACCAGTGCAGGATTGCAGGAGGAAGAAATAAAATAAACACATGAAAAGGATCGAGTCAAACGAGAATGAAAATCACAAACATCACATAAATATAAAAACTATTTTTGCAAAACAGGTCAAACATAATTTCCCAAGAAACTTAATGTAAAACACAAAATATAATTATTCTCTTCTGTCAGAGTTAGCAAGGCCTTGGCTGTTAAAATACTTTCACCTAGTATTTAAAAATGTGTAGGCAAGTGGGACACGGTCCAGAACAGACCAAGAATAAAAACTTCAGAAAATAAGAGCTGCAATGAGAAGCTATGTTTGTATAAGCTGGAAAAAGAGTGAGATAATAATTTGTCTCACTATACAAAAAAAAACGGAGCTGGCAGTCCTTTGTTTTTTGAAGTCAGGCTGTTAGGAGAAGGTTTTCAAATGGAAAGCTGGAGAACAGGCTAAAGGCTGGATTCTCCTCTATTAGAGACTTTAAAGCACAGGAAAACTTGACGGGATGTTACAGCACACAAAAATGTACAGAAAGGTGTACTCAGGTGTACTCCCTCACCCTGCATGACAACGTTCCATAGGGATGACCTGCCCTCCCGCTGGCTTTCACACTGCTTTGTTACAGTTTGTTCAAAGAGCCACTGAAGCTCTTCTGGATAAATGCCCCATTCTCCCTAAAACTTAACACCTGCACACACCTGATTTCTGTCCTCTACAAAACATGCCACCAGCCCTGGTACACCTCCTGCCAAATTACAGCTGGAGGTGCCGGCTGCTCAGTTCTGGCTCTCATGCACAGACAAACTCTCTGCTGAGTGATTCTCCCGGCTGATACTTTCAGAGGCCACTTGGTTCCATGTTTCCCAGCCTCCAATCTGTTCAGGAAATAACCTACAGAGCTGCACAGAGAATTTCTAACTGTGACAATGTTTTCAGTATTAGATCAAAAGATTTGCAACCCCTCAAACAAGTTACTTCTATGCAATTGCTGTTATTAACCAAATTTATTATCTTTAAAAAAACTGCTACATTAGGTTTGATGAGGTTTTATTTTAGCTAAAAATTTATCATCTAGTATTATTTATATTCTTATAATGTAACTGTTGAGGCACTTAATCCTGTATCAGCTTTTCCATCCTCCTGGCCTGGCAGACATTGGGCCAACTGGCCTACCAAGACTTAGGTCAGACTTTTCCCCTTTCTGAGCATTGGTTAAACCTGAACACACGTTAAAGGTTGCAGGAACTTCAAACGGGAACACTGCCCTCAGCTCCCTCACAACTTTCAAATGCAACTTAAGTCTTTCCATCTAACATGTTATTTTACACGTCCTGAGTTACTAATGAACTCAAAGCTGTTCTATTGCTCATATAGGGAGCCTGTTTCTTTCTCTGCACCCAACTAGAAGTACTTTTTATTTCAAATTTCTGCCCTCACTTCACCACAAACTAGGATATGCTTTGATACTGTTCTCTCAAATACAAACTTGTGGTTATTCAGACACCTAACAGACTCCTATTTTCTACCAGTGCTTCTCCTCACCTTTCAACTCACTCAATTGTCTCCAACTTTGGGAAAATGGCTCATAAGAGGATCAATACCTCAATTATTGTTGGGGCTGTGCTTTGCCAGGCCCCACTGATGGGGTCAACTCACAAGCACCATTTTTTAGGCAAGGACTAGCTCCCCCTTCAGCAATTACTTCATGCTTTTGTGGTCACAGTGGGGTGCAAACCAGGGTTGTGTCATTTGAACCACAAGGTTTGTTCGAGCGAGAAAGATTTTTCTAAATTTTAAGATGCTGTGAATCCAATGGAAGATGATGAGCAGCGTCTGGGCCACCTCGAGCCAAGACTGACCCAAGCAGAGCCCAGCCATGCAGAGCACTGACCTGCAGGTCTCTTGGTCAGGTTGAGGCAGTCTGCATGGTACACCTTGGGGCAGCCTGACTTCTTACATGAAACCAGCTGCCCTCCGTCCCCACAGCTGAAACACTCGTCCTCTCGCTCCTTCATCACCTCCGCCTGCGACCTCCGCTTCATCTGCGGCCGCCTCTTCAGCTTCTTGGACTTCTCCTCGGTGAGGCTGGGCTGGCTCTGCGGGCAAGACAACTCTGGTTACTGCAGGACTCTGCCCCTTTCACCTGCTCCCTTCTTGCTGCAGGAGAGAACGGCAAACCCTGCCATCAGAAACCCCACTGCCAGCCATACATGAAACCTGTGCAGCACCGCTCACGCTGCTCAGTATTTGGGAACCAACTCACTACAGCAAACAGCTCTCAGTTATTTTGAAAAGGACCAAAGCCTGGTTCAAGATGGGATATACACAATTAGCAACAGCAGAATGATGAGCTGAGCTGCCTGGTGTCACTGAGCTCGTGCCACCTCTCACAGACTCTTCAGGTCCTCAGTCAAAGCAGTCAGGTCTACTTGCACCCATGATTCATGAGGAGTCTCTCAAGGGCCTTCCTGCACTTTGTGATGTTCATCACTTCTCTATTTTCAGTCTGAATTTATCTGTGATCAGTTTCTTCTTGTGACAACACTTTGTTCTTGTGTCAACACTGCTCTTTTCCACCAGAATCACAGAATCACTTAGGTTGGAAAAGGCCTCCAAGATTACTGAGTCCAACCTTTGAAGCTTTTCTGTCTCCCTGAAGTAACCTCTGGGACACACTCTCCTCCTCACAAAGTGAAACTTTTAATCTGCATGCTCAGTCTTCCCAATGGCTTTTCTCTGCCAATATCGAGTGTATTTATCCCAAATGAAAGTTACAGAACTACACATGCTACTTCAGATGACACCTCACAGGCTGTGTACAATGACATCAACGCTTCCCCAAAGCACTGCTCACATTTGCCTTTTCCACAGCTGTGTCACACCACAGCTCAGTCCTGCGGCAGCTGAGCTGCAGAACGGCTCCTTCTTTGCCTTGAGTGCTCAGCCATGACCTTCTCATGGCAGATTTACTTCTGCTGTTACCCTCCAGGTGTATACTATGCCATATCCAATGTCTGAACTCCAGTACATTCCCAGTTATATTCAGTTACTCTTTTGCAACTGCCCCATCCTCTCGCACTCCCACACCGATGACAATCGGCACCTACATGTCATCAGTACAGTTAAATTACAACCATACAATGAAATAACTACAACTGGTCTCAAGACAGGCAACTAAATGGTTTAAGTGCTCTTCTCTGACCTAAGGTTTCCTCCAACGCTGCTCCCCCACTCCCCCTTCGAGCCTGGTCCTCAGACCACTCCTAACCTCCTCTCCAGGACGAGCCTCCCCTTGTGCCAAACTCTCAGCTCTACAAAGATGATGCTGCCTTGTCCCCAGTCCTGACTTTACCAAAGCACTATCAGTTTAGTTTAGCTAATCAGACATGAGCTAAATTTTGTGCCATTTTCTACATCTCTTCATGTTCAAATATGTGTTCTCCATGCAGGACATGTCTGTGTGCTGAGACAATGACTACAAGGCAATTTTTGCATCCTTTATTCTGCATAAATTTGCATCACCAGAACAACCAAAAGATTTAAAAGCCTTGGTCTCCAAATCTACAACTTCAGAACTCTGCAGAGTTGGTTATCTAGCTTTCCGGCCACCAAGGAGTTACACCTCTAGATTGTTTCCTTCCTCCTCACATGAGGATCTTGCTGTTTTTATACCACCATTCCCCCTGACAATGGGGACAAGCCAGGCCTTTCTTATCACTGAAACTGCAGGCACCGAAATGCCTCCACCTAAACTATTCCACCTATTCTCAGGGTCTAGTTCCTCAGCCATCTAATTACAAAGAGAACAAGAAAATCCCTTCACAGCTAATCTGAATGTCTAAGAGAGGTCTAACAGCTGGACTAAGCAATTCCACTTGCTCCCCGCAGTACAATAGACTCCTAAGCATTCTTCCACACTCCCAGTTAGAAAGGGCACTTTCAAGAGTGAACTTGAGTATAATCAGTTTTGTCTTGCTCTGTCTTCAGGAAGCTTAAAAATGCATCTATTGCGGGAGGGAAAAAAACCACCAAAACAACAAAAAACCCCAAGGTACTGTTTTCTCTGTATTGTTTCTTAGCCAAGATGGAGTGAGTCGTCTCAGGCATCACAATGGAACATTAATGCCAACTAAAGGGCACCTTTCTCTGATTTCCATCATGCAACCTGCAATTTCAAGGCAAAAATGACAGTCAAACCATGTATTACACAGGAGCAGCACAAAATCAATTGAACTTTAAATCGCAACCTGAAAAAGAACTAAATACATCAGATGTGTATTTCACCTCATCTGTCAACTTCTGAAGACATCCATTTTTTATTTTTATAAGTTAATTCTTCTGCAGAACTAATCTCCCTGGAGAATTCACAAAGCTTTCCCTCGATATTGATGGGGCTGAACAACTGGGCTGCTCGAGCTTTTAGCCCTTAGCTGTGGGCACGCCAGAATCCACATGCCAGAGCAGAGGGATTACAGACTGATTTGGTCTTGCACTTGAAACAAACCAACAGCTGAGACATAGATTTAGCGGGTGACAGCTGGGAACTCGGCCAACTGCTCCTGTTATTTCCTTTTCCCAGTGAGAACCAGCTCACACAAGGAGGTAATTGAAATCAATTCCTGTTACTGCAACATTACAAAGTTGCAAATCAAAGCTCTCAAAAAGTCAGTGAGTTCTAAACACTGCTGATTTTTCTACTACATATATGGCAAATTTCTTATTTCTGTCTGATGTGTAAACTTTGGTCACTTCATTAAAAGCAGGATAAAACCAGGAACTTCATTGCAGCAAAGACAGTGAGGTAGGAGCCTTCTGGCTCTAAAGCAACTCCAATCTGAAGGAATGTGCATTTGCTGGCCTTTCATGCATGCTCACAATTTACTCAGCCCTTTACTTTGGGAAATGTGTTTTCTTGGTTATCTGATGAAGTCTTTCCCATGCCTGTCCTTTGCTCCTCTAGTGCAATGGAAATTACCATGATAAGAAGCAGAAAATTCTCGAAAAAATCTTCCAGTCACTTTTTTGCTGTAAAATAAAACTTCCCCGTCATTATTTATAGCAACTCTGATAATTGAAGTCTAAGATCTGCTGTCTCAGAATGAAAGTTTGAATATTTAACTCATTTCAAGCAGTGTTCTCATAGCCACACTGAAACAGGATTAACTCTGCAACCTGCAATCTCTGCAACCACCATACAGATCTATGCAAAGAGGTGATGTGGATCAACAAAAGCACCATACCTTTGGCCGTACTCCTAGGAAGCCACTGCAATTTGGGGCACCACATTTACAAACGGTCTTTCCATTTCCCAGACACTCCAGATTGTAGTTGAAAGTCAGCTCAGTCCCTGGCACAAAAGCAGATCAAAACCAAGCAAGTTGTAATGAACTATGGGGCAGAACATTTTACTGCTGAAGTAAAAGCACTTAACATAATATAATGTCACAGAAGGCTGTCACCACTACACAAGGACACCAACTCTTAATCTTCCCAGAGATCTGTGTGGATTAAAAATACAGTGCATCTTCCACACTTGAAGCACATGCTATTGCTAAAAAGTGCATCGACCCACCCTGTAGCAGGGCCATTTCTTGCCCCTGTAAATCAGAAACACGAACCTCCATTGACACCATGGCTCTTTGTGTTTCATTATGTCAGTCCCGGTGTCAAGTCTCATGAATGCCTACATGAAACCAAAAATGAAATCTCTTCCCAGGGAGCTACAAACCCTCCCCTTTTCCTTACAGAACCTCCCCCTGGTTAACTGCAGGCACTGACCGAGTGGGGCTCCTTACCAGCTTTGATATTTACAAGTGCGAAGAGCCCGACGCGTGTGTCGCCGTTCACACACCATTTCTGAGTCTCACAGTTGGGCTGGCAGCAATGGTTCATGAACCGAGCGTAGTTGCCCTTTGGCCCAGCATCAATGATTCGATCCTGGAATTGAAAAAAAGCCAAGAAAACCACATTTTAATCAACTGTCATTTCCTGCACTGATGTCTCTGGTCAGCGCTGGCAGGTCATATGGAACTAGGATCTCCTGCACATCATCTTCCTCTTAAAAGACACGCAGGGTCCAGAACAGCCAGGACAGCGCTGCTGCTGCTTTCTGGGACGTAAGCTCTCCCTGCAGTGTCAGTACTGGATAAACACCACCCCAACACATCTCTAAAGCTGTGCTCGTGGTTCCAGGCCCCAACTTCTGCTTAAAAGCAAAATACCAGTTCCTATTTCTTGCATGTGTATAGAAGGAAAACAGGAACAATATGTAAAATGAGGTACACTTGTGAACAGCACACTGCTGTTAGACTGTGCTGGAGAGGGAAGATGCAACTGAGATTTGCTTTTGTAATCATGAGAGACATATTAGCAATTGGGTTTGGCCCTGCTCCCACCCATGCGCCAGACAAGGAGAACAAGATATGGTGAGTGCGAACTTCCAGCAAGATGAGGGGAGAGACAGAAAGCAGTCACACTGTTATTCTGTCCCACACTTGACAGCTTTTTCCTGTGCTTGCTTTTATGGTTTCCTTCTCATCTTTCGAAGGTTGAGTGACAAAGTGTGGAAAGCAGGTTACAAAATCACTTACCTCTGAAAGCCAGGAGTTCATACCAACAACCTGGACTCCAGGACCCACTGAGGCATCTATGGGTGTAACTAATTCCGTTGGCTCTACTTAGCACAGCAAGACCTGGGATCTGAACTTAAATGAAGGTCTCACTGTGCCTGAAACTTGTACATCTGAGGGCCAATGCCTTCTCTGGCACACATCAGTCCAGTTCTGGGCTCTCCAGGGTTCAGCTGCTGGGAAGGATCCCAAGGTTACCAAATTCTCCCTGTTATGCTGAAGCAGGATCTATGATCCTCAGAAAACTGCCTCACCTCTTCTGAACAAACTCCAAAGTTGTCAGTTCAGACTTTCCTCCTAATCCTAATGTCCAAACTGAGGCTTCTCCACTTCATGTTAAGTCCATTCATTTAGTCATCTCTTCAGTGGAAATGCAGACCAGCTCATCAGCAACTCTTAGCACCTTTTTACAAGCTGGAGAACACCATTACCATGCCTTCCTTGCACTCATTTTACTCCCATCTAGGATGCTGGCAAGTGATTCCTTCCACATACCTTATCCAGTGTCAACATGTAGAAATTGGTAATGTCATGCTCCTGAGCATAGCGGATTCGGGCTCGGCACTCCTCTTCATCAATTAGCTCCCCAACATACTCATTAACAAATTCACCCTGCCAGAGAGAAAACAGCAACCTGATAGGACAAGACAAATTCCCTGAAGGAGAGAGGGACGTCCATCTTTGTGCGAAAACTTAGGTCCCGTTTCCTTCCTAAAAATCTCTCTCTGTGCTTTGCAGCCAGTTTGACGTACCTTCCTGATGTCTGTTTTGGCTTGCAAGCCCCAGCCTCGCGCCAGTGTGCGGAAGATCTGTACCTCGGGATACTGGCGCTTGGAGAAGCACTGGTTCTGGCAGCGCTCCCCAGCAGGACACACCATGGGGTGGCACTCGTAGAGCAACATGCGGTTGATGCACTCGGAGTCCAGGCCGCAGGGGTTTTCATCGGTGGGTTTGCAGTTGCAGCGCGGGATCTCGGACAGGTCTGCAGTGAAGATCTGCACCTTCCCCACCGGCCGGTTCACCTTCAATGTACATGAAGGACATGAGCTCTCGGGAACAATGGTTATCCCGACAGGCACTTCTATACTCAAACCCTGCCCGTGAGCTGATGTGCTGCAGTGAGTTAGTGACAGCGAGGGGCAGAAGGACACGAGCACAGGCACAGCTGTACTTCTGGGAACACTATTTCAAGAGGCACAGGGTTAAAGGGAAGAGCTCAGGAAGATGCAGGTCCCCCATTAGCATCACCTGGTGCAGTGTGTAATAAATGACCCTGGAAAGTGTCCCCCTCCCATCACCACTGTGCTCACATCCAGCGCAAGTGGCCTAGCACTCCCACTTGGGCGCACACCATACCTGTGATCGACACCAAACCATTTTCTGCATCAAACTGCACCTTCTACAGTCTGTGTCAGGTGCTTTTCCTTAGTTTTTCCTTACTGCCCTATTTTTTTGATGTTACCTTCAAGCTGGTTTTTGCCCTCAGATGTAACTACGAGAACCAGGCTGGCACACCTGTGACAGAGGCCAGCCACACAGTTACCTCCCTACCCAACTGTCCTGCAGATGTAAATGGAAGCCAAACCAGACAAGGCTGGGGTTGGAAGGCCCAGAGATGAGCTCAGAGATAAGCCAAGGAGCTCTCTAAAAATCGCTCCAGAAGGAAGCAGAGTGCAGCACCAGGTGGAGAAGCGACTGGCGTGTCTGTGGCATGAGCTGGGTCCCTTGGGTTTGGTTAAAGGCAGCGAACGCTGAAAGGCAGGCAACAGAGAGTCAGGACTTTGGAGAGAGACACTGAAGAAAAGCTCCTTGCTGTTCTTTCCCCGGGTGAGCCATTGGCTCACTTTCCTCTCCCAGAACATGAAAGGAAGGGATCATTTAACAAAACTCTTCCAGCCCCCCATATAATTTATCTAGTCCCACCCCCAGAGCAGAGTTTCTGTGCTGACAGCCTGCCTGAGACTGGCACAGTCCTGATCCTCCTCCTTTGTTTAAAAGCAAACCCTGCCAAAATCCCTCATTAATCTCTTCAACACAGTCTCCCCCTTTCCTCCTAGTACTGCCTCCCACCTCCATCCTTCCTTGTCACTCATGTTCCCCTCTGCTGCTTTCCATCGCTTACCCAGACTCATCACCTCATTAAGAATGGCGAGACTCACAGATTAGGTGAGTCCACCACTGGCACTGTTCTGGCATTGCCACCCCACACATGTCCAGCACACCTGCCCTACTCTCCAGAACAAAACCAGCTCCAAAACAGGGTGATGCTTGGACTAGGCACACCTCTGAAAGGATGAAGGATCCCAAATGTATTTTGCAGCAGCCTCTTGTGTTGGTGCCCCTTGGTACGGACCCTGAGGTGCTGATCTTAAAAAACCAGGACAGGAGTGGACACCACCAGCTTCAGCCATTCCACTCTGAAGCCTTCTCCAGTTCACCATCTGCTCCTGCAAATTGCTTTGCTTTCACAGAGACAAACAGCTTGCACCCAGATCTCAGAAGAGTTACCATGACTAATGACCACAACCGTTATTATTTAAATAAAAGGGTATTTCAAAGGCTCCAAACTGCTTCCAAAGTTCCTTCATGTTGCAGCCAGAGACAGGCCTAAAAATAGCTATAATGAGAAACTACTTCCTCCACTGAAACTGTCTGGCCCATACTGCTGCCACAGCATTCAGTTGTGCTCTTTACACTGCACAATAACTCATGCACAATATACCTGCCTGCCTAGAAATCCTAACTAGACACAAAAAGTGCCAGCAAACAGTTATGTTTCCACAGTTTGCATATAAAATAGGGAAGGAGCAGACAGAAGCAATGAAAAAAAAACCAACACCAGAGTTCCTGAGTCAATGGGTTTCTGGACAGATGGGACCCACATCTCAAGCACAGGTACCCCTTGGCCCCAGCTCTCCTGTCAAGTCACCTCCACCCTGTAGCATTTCTATTGCTGTTCCAACCCTAACTCCAAATACAGTCCTTAACATGAACAGTTACCCAAAACTGAGGAAAAGGGTTGATATTTCAGTACGTATACCCCCTTTAGTATTTCTGGTCAGTCACCGATACAGAAAGAGATTAAAAAAAAATAGCAGAGATGATACAAGATACTGTGGGTTACCACCCTCCATGGAGCTCTGCTGCACTGTACCCAGACCACCTCCTGTCCTGCACCACCTAGTTTGCCCACCTTGCTAACAGCAACATGAAGCATTTGAGCATATTGAGCATTACCAGCGTTCTCCCAAGTTCTCAAGGTGGACAGTTCCTTCAGACCACACAACTGACATGGACAACACAGACACGTCCAGATCTGTTCCAGGAAATGAGAGCACCTCTGTTACTGGTGCTCAGCTTGCTGCAGCTCTGCACATACATGAACTGGAGTTGGAGAACAACTGAGGATGCCAAGAGGACCAAAGTAACCTTCAAAAACAGCCAGACACCCAAACAGTAGAAATGTTTCTGTATACCTGTAAATCACCTGCACCGACAGCTCAAGGCTTCTCTTCCGCACCTGCCCCCCACCACCTCCCCTCACCTTGATATGTTTGTAGGGAGGAGGTTTCTTGTCATTCTTTTTGTCTTCCTGAAGCTGTCTCAGTTCTTTCTGTGCCTTCAACTCTTCAAATCTCACAGCAGCTTCTTGAAGAGCTAAGTGAGAGAACAGGTTGTGTTGAGGAACTCCCTCTGCTCACACAGACCTGGGTAGCGACTGCCCACCCAGTGCTCACAGTTCCACAAGCAAACCAGCCTGCTTCTGCACTCCAGATGCCAAGGCTCACTGGAGGGCCGTGAAGAAAAGGCCAAAGCAGAAGGGCAGTGCAGCAATTACAGTCAGAGACCTACCCATGGGTGACAAATCATCCCAACTGGTGGCCATCTTTGCCTGCCCTCTTGGGCAGAGGTGCCAGGCAGCTGCATCACAACTCTCAAGTGCATTTTTGCACTAAGATAATGGTTGTATTAGACAGAGGGAAGCTGATAAAGCAGCAGCTCACTCGGATTTCGAGAGGTTATGTCAGAGAAGCACTCGAGATCTGCACACCCTCCTGCCTCTCTGGGAGTCAAACAAACATTCTGAGTGTCCTGGATGATACACAAGCAGCAGCTCATTCTACAAATTTCATTTCACTTTACTTATAAGAAGACATTTTCCTCTGTTACAGGAATGCCACTTCTCCAAATGGGAATGAAGAGGAAAACACCACGTACTTCCCTGGATAAAGCAAAGTTACCTTTCTTGTATATGCCATCCACGCCCTTCCCCATCTTGTCCTTGCTGCTGACATCACCTTCCATGTAAGGGAACACCCGAGCCTGGTGGGTCCACAGGTAATCCTTGGAGCCGAAGAACAGCACAGGGAACTCACCGATGTCATGCTTCATTTTCTGGATATTGACAGGAATTGTCCTAGGATGGCAAATCTCAGCTGGCCACCACCTGCAACACAAGGAAGGGCAGATGAAACCCCTGGCTTCCCCATTTCCACCCACCTCAGAAGTATGCTACTGCATGAGGACATGGGAAAGTCTGTGTGAGGGCTACCAGCAAGGCTGGTGGGAAGACAGGAGGCTACTGGAGGAGGAAAGCTCACATTTTACCAGCTATGTGCATGCAAAAAAAGCCAGAGGCTGCTGCACTGAACCCTGTAGAGAGGAGCAGCTTCTCACCTCAATCACCATGAGCACTGCATGAGGAAGGGATGGGGACAAGTCTGTTCTACCTTCACCTACCTGTAGCGCCCAACTTTCACCCAGACTACTTCTTTGTAGTGTGGCTTTTTGCCTGCCTTGCAATCATTACAATACCAGCTTCCCTCTGGCATCTCAATGTTTAGACACTCACGATGAAACGCAGCCGGGCACGATTCGCAGCATAAAAGGCTGCCCCCTGCAAAGAGAAGAAGGAGGAATTTATCAGTCACCGTGCAGAATCCCTGGATTCAACCCTTATAGACAGACACAGCTAGGAAAAAGGAATGATGCTCTCCTGCAAGCTCTTTTAAAAAGTTGGGCCCTACTCATGCTACAAAAAGAACCCTTCTAAGCAGCCAGAAAAGGTCCTAGCCTGAAGTTAGGCTTAAACATGGATGGACAGGAAGGCAGTCCATTCTCTGCAGTTCTCATTGGCACACTCTGGGTGGGAAAAGCTTCTGCCCCCTCTAATGAATCCCTGTCAGGGCATTCCTTCGTGACAGGGGACCCTGCGCAGACCATCTCACCTTCCGAGCAGACAAAGCACCAGCTGACGTTGACGTGCTCGTGGTTGCGGCAGCCCCTCCGTGCGGTGAAGTGGTTGGGGCAGATGATGCTGTTGGAGGCGAGGACCACGGAGCCGGCAGCGAGGCAGAAGTCGTTGGAGTGATACGCGACTGGACACCGCACACAGCGCATCAGGCGGCCTGGCACCAGAACACACCAGAACACAGTGAACCTCCAAAGCAGGATGACTCTTTCCTTCTAAAACTCGACCCTATTCATACCTAAGCTCAGAATGAGCTTTGGAAAAGGAAGGTGACCTTTAATTTTCATAGACCATCATCGCTGACATACTCATTAGATTCCTATTAAATTATTTAATATAATATTGTATATAAATCTTCAATATATAGTTGTATATAACATAGATAAAATCGTATTATTCACAAGTGAAAAACCTCCTGTGAGCTGTGCAGAAACAGTTCAAGAGTTCACAGACTGGGACTGCTTCCTATCATACACAAATAATTACTAAATCAGCTCAGACAGTAATTACAGAGGGGGTGTTCCAAGTGCTTAGCTGCACATAGTGAAATCAATCCATGTAGCTTCTGAAAACATCAGCACTCGCCTCTTTACTTTATCAGATTTTACCCTGAAATTCCAGAACTTCCAGGCAATGCACTTGCCTACAGGCCTAATTTATGCAAGGTTTTTGAAAGCCTGTTTTCAGTTCCTCACAGCAGACTATAAACAGGAAGAAGAGGTGGGAGAAAAGGGGTAAATGTGACCACCAGAAGCAGCAGCCAGACAACAAATGTTCAGTGGGGAAGTGGCTGGCTGTGGGCTGCGGGCTTTAGGCCTTGGATTTGTTTTCTACAGCAAGATATGTTGGGGAAAAAAGGCAACTTTAACATAGACTCTGAGGATAAAAATAGAGCTGGTCTTATTGTCACTTGCCTTAAGATTCCAAAGATTTAAAGAAAGGCAGCTTTAGAAGCAAACATACATGGTAATCACCTAAAAGTTTTAAGTTTAATCCTGTGAGATAAAGGTCAAGGTATTGCTGCAAACAGCTCAAACAAATGTTTGCCTGGGAAGCTTAGTCCAAGGGTGTTACTACTACACTACACGAGTTTACATTTAAAAAAAAAAGAGAGCTAGAACAAAATNGGAAGCTTAGTCCAAGGGTGTTACTACTACACTACACGAGTTTACATTTAAAAAAAAAAGAGAGCTAGAACAAAATCATAGTTTGCCCTTCATTGCGTTGACAGCCAGTGCTGCTAAGAAAGGCACTGTCTGCACCACTGGCGCAGGGAGAAGCAGGTGGAAGCATGAGTGTGCCTGTACAGCTCCAGAGATTTGCTCAAAAACCCAGCAAGGCACGTGGTGTGGCTGGGCATGCAGGAATCTGAGTCTCTGGAAAGCCTGAGAACATTCCAGCTGACATGTCTGACCACGAGCAGTGCTGCCGAGCAGCCGCCTCGCACCACCCCTTCTACTCCTCTGGGAGAAGCTATTCCTCAGCAAACAACATTGTGGCAAGGCCAGAAAGGCAACGTAAAGACCAGGTAGCTGCACAGTGGACGTGAAACAAAGAAAAAGCGTGTAACTTCACCCCCTGGATCACTTTGAAAGACGCAGTACCTTTAGAGGCAGAGATGTTTGCTGGGTTAGCGGCATGGCAGGTCATGCAGATGTGCAGGGAGCAGCGGAAGCCCTTGTTCTGCATGACCGTGGGTGGATATTTCTGTATGCAGGCCTCGTGGTAATACTTCCCACAGAGGGGCAGCAGGCACCGCTTCACATCCTCCCCGCAGCTCTTGCACACGAAGCAGGTGTGGACGCCTGGAGAAAGAGAACACACCGGTCACACAGGAAGGCTAAATGACGACCTGATGCTTCCACCAGCCTGCGTGATAGCACAACGTATCTTCCCAGCCTGGCTGCACCCATCCCAGAGCACAGCTCTCTGCACCAGGCTGGTTTGGCCTGCAGCTGCAATAAATATTATCAATATTTAGTTTAGGCTGGACAGGCCTTGGAGCAGTGGTCTAGTGAAGATGTGCCTGCCCATGGCACAGGCTGGAACTGGATGATCTTTAGGGTCCCTTCCAACCCAAACCATTCAATGATTTTAATTAGAAAGTCATTATCAGACACCAAACCAATAATCTGAGGACTGAGAGCTAGTTAGCAGCCCTACTGCAGGAACAGCCCTCCAGCCAAGGAAGAACCAGTTAAGTCTGCAGGAAGCACCCTTTGACTGCATACACAGAAGCTGCCATACCTGTGGAACACTCATTGCAGATGAATTTGCCCTTTGGCATCTCGGAGAGCCCAAGGCACTGCAGGTGGAAAGCACCACAGCACTGTGCCTCACAAAGCAACAACTCCCCTGGCTTCTCGCAGATCTGTGGGGAAAGAAACACAGCTCTGAGCAACCTCCTTCCCAGACAGCAACAATCCACATGCTGGCCAGAGCTGCCAGCGAAGACCCCAGTGGAAAAATGCTACATTTTCTTTGTGTTGGTCAATTCAGGAGATAAGTGCATCCCCACTGCCATCTGCCATCCAGTCCCTGATACCATCCATCAGCTAAAATGAATCCTGCATTGGTCACGTCTCCCTGACACCTGTGAATCTCAGTAGGAGGAAAGGCTCAAAACAGAGCACAAAAACTTGGTTAATTCTACAATATGCACCTTGAGGTTACCTGGGCTTTCCTGGGGCACCAGTGTGTCTCAGAACTTATACAAAAACACTTTACAGTGGCAAAGTGATTTCTTCAAAAACACTACCTGACACACGTTCTCCTTGAGAGCTGCTCCTCCTCCACGCTCCCCCTGTATCTTTTTGGATGAAGGCACTCCATGGTCGTTCTCTGACCCTTCCTCATTACCCTCTTTTGGGCTTGCAGCTGTCCCATGAACCGATGTCTCCCCCTTTAAACAGAAAACCAGAGTCAGGGCTGTCAGTAGTTCCTGTGCTGACCTGGAAACCACAAATTCAGCCATTAGGCACATAACAGGTTTGGCAGTTGGTCTCTGTGTGTTACCCACCCTGGAGAGAACACCCCCTATACAGTTCCATCAAAAGACTTATCAAAAAGGAAAGGGCTCTCAGTTTACTAGAAGATTAAAAAATACACACTCAATACAATTATCTTCCTGTGTATAACCCCCCTCTGAGCAACCAGTCATTCATGGCCTGAATGGAAACAAATTAGATAGGCTGGAATAGTGAGAAGCATCCCAATCTCTACTTGTACTGGAAACAAAAATGAAAAACCTCAAACAATCTTCATAGCAGCTGTCACTCACTAAATGAACTACACTTTTTCCCCACATTCATCTCAGCATGTCCTAACCCATGTAAATTACAGGCATGAAGGTACTCAAGGCCTGATATGAACTTGATGATCCTTGTGGGGCCCTTCTAACTCAACATATTCTGTGAGCAGCACAGCACAGCACTTACACCCCACCCTGCCTGGGGTACAGAGTCTCCCACAAGCATCTGTCCAGTGCAAGTGTCACAGCACTGCCTGTAACATCTACTGGTGGAAGAGCATCCTGTGGAGACAATGGATTTCAAATTATAAAGACCCAGTTGCACCCTTATGGGCCAAGTCAGGGATCCTGCCACAAGGCTCCCCAAGGTATCTGACGTGCCCACAGGACCTGCCCAAGCACTGTCAGAGGGAAGGAGAGCAGCAGGTATCCTGGAGACACTTGTTTCTACCACAAGATACTGCTGTCCTGGAGCTACACATGGCAACATTGCCATGGATTTTGTCAGGACAGGCAACTAAGACCTAGAAAACACTATCCTGCCAACTTCCAGCCCTCTCAGGTATAGTCTAGGGAACAACACTTCAGTGATCTCACAAGCCCCAGCTGCCACTCCAGAGTGAGTACAACTTTAAGAGCCATTAATTCTGCACCAAAGTGATGCCTTCAGCTAAACGCTTTGAGCAAGAACATTTTAAGGACTCTGCCACTTTTTAACATCCCAGCTCACTGCAATTAGCTGAGTGAGACCAGTGCATAGATGTCAGTTCCTTCTTGGGTCACCAAGCTGTACCCAGTGTAAACACAGACACAAACTGTACACTTGAGAGACCTTGTAAGGAATTCAAGCTGCTGGCAGAGGCAGCACACATCACTCCCACACCTCCAGGCCTGCTTGGTGCAGGGTGTCCAGCAAATGATCACAAGAGGGAGCTTTGCACCACTATCTGTATAGGAAAGTCTGAGTTGCAATGCTACTAAAGCTTGTAAGCTGAACTGAATGTCTTTTGAAAACATTTAAAGTTGGGGCAAAGCAAGCACATAAAGATCTTCCAAAGTTTAAAGCTGGAAGAACTTGGAGCTGGTATTTTGTTCTAAGGATGTTTCCTTGTGCCTGGGTTTATTGTCTTTCTTCCCCATTCCCTGAATGTAGCAGTATGATTTTACTTGGGGACATTTTAAAGCCACGGGAGTTCTGCGGAGCAATGATGCACACGTGCACTGAGGGTATATTAAAGCACACAATACAAAGATGAATGGTATAAATTGCCTTTATTGAGCACAAAAAAAAAAAAAAAGAAAAGAAAAGAAAAAAAAGAAGAAAAAAAAACACAGCAAAGTCCCAGCTACAAACTACTGCCAGTCCAACACACCTTACAGAGTACAGCCTCACAGACTATCAGCACGGTCTTGTTGGAAGGATGGCAGCAATGCAGCCTGTGGGAATACTGGTAAGGAGCACATAAGCTGCTGCCACCCTACAACACAGCCCTGGCAGAGGGAAAGGTCTCTACAGCACTGGCAAAAAGACCATCTAAGAACACAACAGCCATCTTTGCCTCTACATGCATCTTCTCCAGGTAAGTGCTACAACACTTCTCCTCCTGCAGCAGTATTTCTGCTAGGAATTACGTAGTCTGCTGCAGGGCAGCTCCCTGGCCCAAACACTTGCTTTGGCTCCTGGAATGCTCCAGGAGCAGCACTGGTGACCAGTGCTCCAAGGACAGCTTACAGCTCAGGTCCTCCTATTCCTACGTAGGTGCTTCCTCCTCTGCTCAGCCCAGCAGTGATTTCAGGCTTTCAGGGGTCACAGAATCACATAATATACCGAGTTGGAAGGGACCCACAAGAATCATCAAGTCCAACTCTTAGCCCTGCACAGGACCATCCCCAAGAGTCACACCCTGGGTCACTGTAACGGAGAACAAGTGCAGGATTAATCAGCTACTGGTATGGGCAAACAATGTCAGTTCATAGCTTCTGCTTGTCCTGGGGCCCAGAGTTACAGACACAGTGAGCTCAGCCCCCCTCATGGTCACTGAGGTCCCTCTCAGGAGGGGCAGGATGTTGGTAAACAAGAATCACACATCATGTGGTCAGTGGCACCAGCTTCCTGTTGTAGCTAAGGCTTCAAGGTAGTGTTTTGGAAGCAGAGGGACATACTCTGATTGGCTACAGGCAGAGGTATGTGGGATTTAGAACTGGTTTGTCTTTCCACCCTCCTCGTCGCTTTCTGCGACGGATAAAAGGCCATGGAGTCCCATGGCTGCAGGACTCCTCGGTTTGAACCCTGATGAACATGTTTCATGTGTTAATGAAATGGGAGACTAAAATGGACTGAGGAGTCCTAGAACATTAATCAGCAACTCTCTCTCTGGATTTGAAAAAATTTGCTAGCAGGAATGTTACTTAACAACTAGGCTCACACTGCCCAGTGTGGCACAGCATGTTCTAGCCCTGCTCTGTCAGCCTAAACACATCCAATTCAGTTCTGAAAACAGCTGGCCAATCCATACATTCCACATGCCAGGATATCAGCCTTATTCTAACACTGTTCCCAGAACTGCATAGGGAAGGGAATATCAGAGCTAGGCAGGATGGGCAAAGCCCATCCTTTGGGAACAGGGAGAAGGGGATCTCCACTCACAGCCATCACTCAAAAGACCTGTCACTGTTCTCCCTTCTTCTCCTGCCCAGCGTGAGCACTGCAACACTACAAATCTACATATCTCCTGCAGAAAGAAGGGCTCATCCCTGGTCTTCCAGAGCTATCCCTGCTGCTGTGTCTGGCCCATCCCCAAAGCATGGCCTGTTCTTTGGCACAGTCTGACCTTGGCTTAGATCCTTGACAACCATTTCAGCAGCATTTTCCACCCCCTTTTCTCAGTCTCTTACTGGCCTGATGTTGTAAATTTGCACTCCTGGCTCCAGAGACAGGCAAGGACAGAGAAAGCTGCTGAGCTCAGCCTAGGCTGACAAGCTTTCCTCTGCCCTCTTTTCCTTGGCAGGCAGCTGGATCCACGGCTTCACTGCTGTATCATCAGACCATTTATTTCTTCTAGCACCATTGACCTCAAAGTGGAGTTCCTTGCCTGGTGTGTGTAAAGTCACTGAGGGACCAGCACGGTCCCAATTCCTCCTGGAAGCATAACTGCATCTCCACAGCAACCCAGTACTCACCAGAACACATGTACTCACCTAAGCCAAGGGATGAACACTCAGTACAGCAGCTCGAGACACAATCACATAGAAACAGATGCTGGCAAAGGTGCCAAGCACTGACATTTCTGTTTGGCATGGTTCACACCGTAATTAACTTCAAGTACTCAACACAGTTGTCTAAGGCTGGAGGCAGTTAAAACTGGGCTTCCTCTGCAGTAAATGGTGGGTACAGGATTCTGACCCAGGGCCTAGATCTTTGCTCTTCTGAACTGCCACTCTTTTCACAGAGAATTTGCTGCTTCAGAGCCAAGCCAGTCTCTTAGTGAGGACTTGCAGACAGCCTTAACTGTTCTCCCCAGCATTGGCAAAGATATTTGTACAGGTTGCTTTGAAACACGATGCCAGATGAGCACACTTCAGAAACAGTACTAACATCAGCAGAGGAAGGCTTCCGTGGCCCAGGGGTATTACCACAAATTATCAACCTCATCAGAAATACCCTTTCCAAAAAGCAGTACAGTGGCTGGAACTGTTCAAAGTGGTGTGAGGTTTGTGCTCTCCTGGATGCTGTGTGGTAACAACAAATACATCAATATACAACTGACTCCTAAAATACATACTGACTATCCTGCCTGCTGCTGAACCTGGGCCACTGGAAGTGGGAGGCGATAGCGAGAGGCCCAGTGGTGTCCTGCCTGTCCCAGGAAGTCTTGCTTTCCCTACATTTGGTGATACCTGGCTCATTCCTAAAAGGCAAAACGTGTTTGTCAGAGAGATTTGTACATTGACCCTGCTGGGATGCAGTAGGAGGTAGATGCCCCAATTATCCCTTTCTGCTGGATGGCAGAATACAATCAGAGGCTCTTGTGAGCAGTCAACAGTTCCCCCTCCAGCCCTCTCAAGGAGGTTCTTGGCTCACCCTGGCGTGCAGGGGCAAGCAGAAGGAGCTGAAAACCAATCTAGTGCTTGTGCTTCATACTGGTGCAAGGGCAAGATTCCCACCATCACCACCAGAGAAGACATTTAACAGCAGCTTGATTTTTTGAGGTACAATGCAAGATGCCAGGCAAAACCCAGTTCCATCAGTTCAGAACAGCACCTCCCCTGGAGAATTAGCTGAGTAGCAAAAATAGCTATTAAATCAAGGTGGTACCTTCAGTCTAACCCCAGCTTATACAACAGCATCAGTGGGACAAGCTTCCAACTGACAGGCCAGACAGCCAAGGGTGCCCTGGTTTAGGCTCTGCCAAGTGCCTTGGGAAGTATAGACAGGATATAAGGACGACAGCATGTAGGAAGACCTTACAAGTACCTCAGAGTGTGGGGTCTCCCCCAGTCCCTCCTCATTTTTCTCCTTCTTGGAATGGACTGCAGCAGTGGTATGGCGCTGTCTCTTCCGCTTCCGCTGTTTCTCCAAGAGCTTTTCAGAAGCTGGGATGAACCAGAAAGATCATTCAAGGAAATCGCAGAAATCATGCCCTTGCTACAAGTGACATCAGCAAGTTCTACCCCCTTTCCGAGAGCTCCAGGCTGGGTTCTATATTCTTTGAGGGACTAAGGGCTGGAGTAATACCTCCTCCAGGGACTCTGTCTTCTGCCCTGCAGCCTTCAGAGGAACCCCAATTCATACTGGTTTAAGATCCTTTTGCCGGGCTGCAGAACAGCATCACTGTGCTGAGACAGCCCACCCAGCAGAAAATAAGAAATGGTACCAACACAAAGCTTACACTGCTAATCAAATGTTCATTACTACCTCCTCCTGCACTGCAACAGAAACCTTCTCATGCTGATATGGATGGGATCCAAAGGCAGGAGGGAAAGGAGTAGCTGTCCACAGGAAGGGAGCCACTGCTGGGCCCGGTCACAGCATGTCATCAGGCAAAAGACAGCATGTTGCTACAGGAGCTGTGCTGACAAGCTCCCTTCAAGCACATAGACTATCAATGAGAAGTGAACAGCTTCTCACGGAAACATGAATACACTTCTCTGCTTTCCAGAGGGAAATCAAAAGCATAACTACACTGGGGGTGAACAGTCTCAGTATCTCTTCTCATCTGCTGCTGCTGAGGCAAGCACGCAGGACACCAAGTCCTTACACACACACACAGCGCCACAGGCACTGATCCAAATGTCATCAACAGCCACCATCCCTGCCTTCACTTACCTTCTCCCAGGTCCTGAAAGTGGGCTGGTGAGTAGAGCTCAGAGCTGTCGCTCTCTGAAGGGCCAGTACCCTACAAACACACAGGAGAGTCAAGTCACCAGATGCAGAACAGAGGCGTGCACCCCTCAGCAACGCAGCCTTCACGAACGACTGCAACACCTAACTTACAGTTCAGGTCATGAATTCATTCATCAGTCATTAGAGATTTCACAAGAAAACATTTGTTTTATGTGTGTGATAGATCCCACATGTAAAGGTCAGCCTCTGGGCTTGGAGAAATGCTGAGTCTGTTGCCCTGTCTTGTGCTCACCAGCACCGTCCACTGTTTCCAGAGCTTTCCCAAAAAGGCTGCAAACCCCTGTGAGGTGCTGGTTTACACTTTTACAGAGCCTAAGACTGGAATATACTAACCTCTGCATTACTGCAATTGTGATAACTGTACGAAAACTGTGCCACACACACACAAAAAATTAGTGTTATTACTTAACCTTAGAACAGTGGCAACAAGTCTCGTGCATATACACCACATGAAATAAATACAAGTCGCTTTTTTCCAAACTCTATCACTGAATATTGAGTATTTATTGAGGAAGAGCAGCATTTTCTTTAAAAATCTGAACCAAGCACTGTATCCTACACAATTCAACTCAAGCCTCCATCCAGCTACAAACCCTGCCCTTATGCTCGTTCACCAGCTCACTTGGGAAGGAAACACTGCTCAGAGGAAATCTGATGGAAAAGGACAAAGCCTTAGGTTCAAGCTCAAGTCACACTGCAACATGACAGAAAGCCTCTGCGCAAGAACACTTCTGCTCACACATTCCCAGCCAGCAATCAGATGACTCCTTTTCCATAAAAATCAATAAAGACAGGAGACTTTACAGCCAAAACTACCCTGGTGGAGAGGGGTGGGGAACAGTAGATTTCCTCATCATAACACAGCAAACAGCACCTTTGGGAAGGGTGGACCTTTGCTCCTGGGCCTCAGCCAAGAGAAAACCACATGCCATTGCACTGTGGTTCATTCAGCAGGGTCTGCTGTCTAGACTTGTTTTCTATCCAGTTTTCAAAAGAGCTGTAAGGAAAGTACCTTCTTTTGGGGAGTCCACTCCTCCTTCTTTGGCATAAAGGCAGTGTCCAAATCATTGGATTCCAAGAGCTTTTTAGTGGGCTTCCTTTGACGTTTGCCTTCAAAATTTCCTGCAATGAAATCCTTCACATCAGATAAATGAGGGTTTTCTCCTCTTCAATCAGATTAAGATCATTAAGTAAATATCAGCCAACAGTTCAAAACAATTTGCTTCACCCTGTCTTTGGGATCATAAGCTCCTTGGGCAGAGATGCCAATTACCTGTTTCTGTACAACTTCAATAAAAATGGACCTCAGTCTGCCATGACCTTCAGGCTCACCTCAATATGTAATACAAAAATCCACCCACAGAAGAGAGACTGTGAACTCACTGCCAGAAGGTAACACATCCTGGCAGCACAATTCAGATTGTAATTTCCCAACCCCTTTGATCTGGCATAAGCCAGTCCTACCACTAACAAAGCCCTGCCTCCACTCCCACGCCCCGCACACCAGTATTCATGCTGCTGTAACAGACAGGCTGGAGATCATAATCCTGGTTAAAACTACCTGAGAAGAGACAGCCAGAAAACCCTAGGTGTAACCTGCCCCATTTCATACTCAAACGTGCCATTTCTGTATGACATCCACAAGTCCTAAAGGCAATCTCTCTTCTCTCACACAAGACAGGTTAACTGACCTCCCAGTGACCATAACCCCTGTTTGTTTGGTCTCATTTTTTTGACCACAGGCCCTTTGGGATAGGAACGGTGTTCCTTCCAATTTAGCACAGCCAGAAGACCTGGGCTTTAACCCTGGGCGTGCCTTGCATAATTTTTCACTGAACTTGTGACACTTTCACTTATGAAATCAGAGTCACACAACCTTCCACTCACCTGATTTCAGGAATCCCTCTTCTGCATCTGGAGAAGCAGAAACTTCAGAAGCATCTGAGGCAGACAGCACCACCAGGTCTGGAATATCTGAAGGTCCTTCTGGAACTTGATTATTGGGATCAGTGGAGTGGGATCCTAGTTCTGAGAAGGAACACTCTGCTTCAAGGATGGGAGGGGATTCTTTGGTTGAAGATGGAGTTGAAACCAAAGAACTCGGCCCCCGCTGGGTATCTTTGTCAGGACTGCATTGTGCAGGAAGACCTCCTTCAAATTCAGACCTCACCACAGAATTCACCTGGCGTGGTGAAACATGTTGGTGAAAACATTCATCCTGCATGGCACTGCACACAGCAAGAACACTCAGCCAACAAGAACATAAACACACACAGACCAGACCCCAAAGCAATAACCATGAAGACTATGTTGGCCTTCACCCACCTTTTGCAACTGCTCCTGGTTTTTCTTTGATTTTTTCTTGGGTGCAAACAAGTGATCATATTCTTCTGCATATTCCAGAAGCCTTTTACTTGGCTTTCTAAGGCGCTTCCTCTCTGAATGTGCTAAGAAAAAGGAAAGCAGCTTCAAGACTGTGTTTCTGAGACTATCACAAGGCAAAACTCTCCTCACAATCTGTGGATAATAGTTGTTCCCGCCTTCTCTTCCAGAGAGTCCATGAGGGAAGAGCCAATACTTTTTTCTCTTTGAGACAGCCTTAAAATTTTTGAGCTTCCTATTTTCCACGTGGGGTTTTTAAGGACCCAAGAGACTTTAAGCAGTTCAGGTTAAGAAATCAAAAAAACATCAGACTGAGGGGGCTCCTGAAATTTCACTCAACATCTCCCTACAAACTACATCTAACCTTTTTGCAGTACTTCAACCAAAACCAAAGACCATTAGCAACTCAGACGCTTTTGCTGTTTACCCAAAATCCTTTGGTTTTAGTGCAGGAGCACAGGAAAACATTTAAAGCAGTTCAGTCACTGGTATCACTAGAAACACGTAAGCTTAATTCCTTCCCTTCCCCTCCTCCCCGGCATTTTTTCATATACTACAAATTCCCCATCTGCTACTGCAAGCCCATTTGTTGCTTTATTTATTCCCCAATGAGATCAGGGAGCCAGTGACTGCAAGCTCTTCAGGGCTCATGTCTTTTGTGTTTGCACAACGTGGCACCACCACAGAGGAATGGGGATTTCCTCAGCACAACCACCCATGATACAACCACCTCAACACCCCAACACATGGCAAACTCCTAAAAAAAGAGCCCTGACACTCTACACCATCTCTACTCAACAGGCTGCAAAAGCAAGATTCACATCTTCTTCCTTTCCAGAATTTTTTTGACTTTTTTCCTTTTTTTAGCTTTCAGAATCACTAAATAATCCTGCCCAAAGATTTCTCCTACTTATGAAAACATCTGTGGTCTCCTGGAAATTCAGGAACAAACCAGTAAATATTCTCTTTGCCTCTTTTAATTTGTAGGAGGTGGCATTTTTTCCTTTAAAACGGAAGCATTTTAAAACAAAGCATTCCATTGCAATGCTTCAGAACAGGGATGTTGGACAAGACTGCTACACTTTATTGTGGCTTTGTGGTTAAACAAGCATGAAAATGTCAAACTTAGCCAAAAGAGAAGAAAGAAACAACTTTCTCAAACGCAACTATTTTCAGCTTCTATTAACACTCTGCACAGGTGTCTGGGTGAAACACATTTCAGCACATAACCAGTTACAGGGCGAGTATCCTCAGCACGCAACAATTTAGAGCCCCAAAGCCATGCAGCAGAGCACACAGCACTGTGCCAGAAGGCCTGGCTTAACTGTTTTTTTTGTTCCCAAAGGGAATCCCGTACAAGAATTCCAAATGCAGTCTGACTGGCAGTGGCAAATCACATACTTGATGAAACTATAAAATTGTTTTACATCAGCAAATTCCATTAACCTTCACTTCCGCCTTATTTGCTTTAAATCGCATCACAAAGTTTGTAGCAAAAATTTGCCAAGTGTTGCCATTTAACTATGATGAAGACTAAAGTTTGAGCTTAGTGGGAACTGCAAAATTGTGACTGCAATCTGTTGTGATCTCTTACACTGAAACTCCGCCTGCTGCAGACAAGGATGGGTCCCATCTTCTCCTAAAACACTGGCAAGCAGAGGAAACTCCTCTTCTGTAAGCTGCAGTCAATTCAGCTTCCAGCATCAGTCTCTTTATTTTCAATGTACTTGGCCTTGCCCGACATATAGAAATGGTCTTTTCACGGCAGTAGAGGTTTACCCCGTACCACCAGCACTGGGGATGTTACAGCAGCTCAGACAGCAGCTCCAGTGCCTCCCCATGGCACATCTGTCCACAAAGGGCAGGTGTGCTCAGGGCTCGTGTGCTATTTAGGGCAGGGGAATTGGATTACACTGCGGTTGCTGCTCTGGTACTTTTGCAAGCAAACCCAGGCCCTGACTGCTGCTGCTGCACCCCTGTGTGCAGCACCAGGACAGCGTACACTCCTCTCACCATCGCCACCTCACCCAACAGCCTGTTGTCTTCCTCTGCCACTACCCTCCAGCCCTCACTGCCTTTCAGCAGCCCCTCTTCTCTAGCTTTCTTTGCAGACTTGTATCTTCACCTCACACAGCAGCACTGCAGGGATGCTTCCACTGCAAAACCAGCACAAAGCCATGAGAACTCAGCTGGATCTCAGTGCGGAGGAGGAACTCACTCCCTTGGCTGCAATGCTCCTGTGGCAGAGCCCCGACAGCCCAGAACAATGTGTATCCTCACAACTGCCCTGTGGAGACTTCAGTCCTCAGAAACACACAGACCCAACCAGAGGAGTCAGTGAATGATTAAGGTGGTCAGGACTTAAAACCATAACTTTTACCCCATGTGTTACACCCTATGGGCTTGTTTTCTGTGCCTGCTGTGACTTGCCTTGGGCAGGTCCCACAGTCACCAAGCCAGGAGCTGCCTTTGCCACACTGAATCATAGGTGCAGGCAGTCTCCAGTAACCACTTAGAGCAAAATACACACATCAAAATGTGCACTGAGGGAACACATAAGTGATAAAATAACACAGGCTCAAAATCCTGATGAGTTCTATTAACTTATGATATTGTAAGTAGAGCAATTTAGTTTGGAGAAATATATGCAAAAATTTAATTTTATTGTTTTTATCAGTGTGTGTTCCCATGGATTCTGAGGATGGTATGTGTCCAATGTGGTTCTGCTGGTCCTATTCCTTCTGCACACACCTTTTTATTTCTTCCTTTGGCTTTAACCAAATGTTCCCACTTCTGTGGGAGAGGGAGGGCTGTCTGACCTTGTGGTCTTCAAAGGCCTCCTCCTTCCTAGGTCATTTCCCTTCCAGCGCTGCTGCCTCATTTTTTTCTGCCATCTTTCAGACCCACCTCCAGCCCAGCCTCCCTAGCAGCTTCCCTCCCTTCTGTTCTCCTCTTCACCCATCAGGCAGCCACACCAGAGCTGCAAATTAGGAAATCTGTGGGACTCTCCAACTTGTTATTAACAGCTAGTAAAATTTCACACTGAAATGCAAAAATTCCCCAAGAACCCCCAAACACATGATGAGATTCTACAGAACAAACCAAAAAGACAAACTATGTCAAACAGCACTACAAAAGATAAAATCAGAGCAGCCATTGAGGCTCAGTTTCAGATAACTTTCTAGCACTGATCTACCCCACTAACACCAAGCACGTGACTCTAAGGAACACATTATAAAGATGCAAGTTTAAAAAAAATCCCAAGCTCAGAGAAGGATGCTCATTTTACCTTTCATGGTACAGAAACTAATGATTTGTAATGTATTTAAAACTTTCTGACCAATAACCTGAGCACAAGCCGATAACTGATTTGATGTCTTTGTTGTCTATGCTTAGAGAGAACTCAAACCAAGATACATTTTCTTCTGCTCAGACATAGACATCTCCACATTGTCAGACAGCCCCAAGTTCCATAACTTATCCTTTAAATGAAAAAGTATAAAATGTATACAAATACACACTCTGGCGCAAGTCCAGCTCCCTTACCTTGTGCAGAGAATTCAGACTGGGGAGCAAAGTTGCCAAGCTTTGTTTCTGAGTCCATCACACTGGTGTTTGGCTTACCACATACATTCAAATGTTTATCAACTAAGTCTAAACGATTCTCAAAGTCCTGAACTGCTCCCTCAAGCACCTTTGAATGAGGGGAATGCCTACGTCCCAAGCACTCATTTCCCTTCAGTGAAAAGCCACGAGATTTCAGGCCAAAGGCACTCTCCAAGTTTCCTTGTTCCCTAGATCTACTGATGTGCTTATTAGATCTAGCACTGCTTTGGTTAAAACGCTGCCATCGCTTTTTGGGTGCTACGTGATTTATATCATTAGACTCATCACCAAGAGAGCTCTCACTATTTGCCTCTGAATCCAAGTCTGGACTCTGCCCATTTTCAGCAGAATTGCAGCTCTCAACACTTCTACCAGCTTCAGGTCTCCTTCCAATACGACCTAAATTGTCATCAGATAAACAGGCAGAGTCTTCATCAGTTGAATGCTCTGTTAAATCAATACACTCTTTCCTCTCAGTATCTTCTGCCTCATTACCTAGAGGACTGGTAACCGAACCGTGCACACGGAATGCATGTTCTCCTGAATCTCTGGATAACCGACTTAGCAACTTACTTGGCCCTCCTGGTTTTAAGTCCTTTCTGTTTGAAACTGTTTTATCTCCAAGCTTAGATGACTGCTTAGATTTTGAACAGTTGCGTTTGGACACACAATTTGTGCCATTTGTCCCAGAAACAGCAGCACTTGCAGGCTCCCTTTTACCAGAACCAACCCCCGTCAACTTGGTTGGAGGACTGTGTGAAAAGGAGGAGTTGCTTAGAGTGGAGTTTGGATTTACTGTTTCCTGGACACAATCTCCATTTTTTTCTATTTTATATGGAGGACCTACAATAGACAAAGACTTCAGACCACTCGCAGAATTGCTTCCAGAACCATCAGCAGTGCTGGTATTTCGAAATGGGCCTATATTTTGACCAGTCATCAGTTGCTGCTCTTTTGTCTTACTGTCATGCATATCCTTCAACATCATTAACAAGGTGCTGAATTTGTAATCTGGTTCAATAGGCAAGCGACCATGACCAGAGGCAGAAGAGAAAAGTAAAGGTACTGTGGCCTTTGGAGTGCCAGAGTCACTGGCATCATCATTCATGGACCGGTAAGACAGTTCCTTCAGCTCCGACAAGACGTGCTTCACCACAGCCGTTTCGATTTCGGCAGAATCCCTGGGTTTCTCGTGCATGTTGTTTAACAGTTTCTGACCATCAACTTTTCCACTTCTCTGAAGGCCAGAGAAACCTTTGGTATCCGAAGAGCAGCGATTCACACCACCCTCCTCTTCTGCAAGAGAAGGCTCCAACCCACCAACCTTTTCTTTATGTTTGCATTTTATACTCCTGATTCGGGGTAATTTCATGCTTTTCGGTTTTAAGATTGCTTGATTTGCAACAGCAGGCCAGGAGCTGTCCTTGGAGACACTCTGGGGGGTAGTGTGCTTGTTTGCTGGGGAAAGATTGTCATTTCTCACATCTGAAGAGCACTCAAGAGCCATCAGTGACATCTCAGCATCAGAGAAGCCAACCTCCAGCTCCCCATCTGCAAATTCAGCATCAAGTCTGCTGGCTACTGAACCTCCCAGAGGTTTGCGATCTCTGTATGACTTCTTCCTGGCCCTTCTGCTGCTCTTCTGAGAAAGATACATGGAAAGTTTAATGTTTCCACTTGACGTCATAGGAAATTCCTTCTCCACTTTATCTGAAGAATCACTAACTTCAAGAGCACTAGAGGCTCTCTCTGAACTTTGGTCCATGGTATCTACATCACTGTCCCCCCCATCAGAGAGGGAAGAGGATGAATCCGATTCAGTTTGCTTTTTCTCAATACCAGCATCAGACGCAGAATAGTGTATTTGCAATTTAGAACTGCACAAAATGCCCAGGGAGCTCTTCTCTCTCTCAAAAGACGGGCTGGAAAACAAATCCGTTTGGAGAGTGTTCTTGAGGGTATCGCTTTTACGATTCTCACAGTCCGGTTTCAAAGGTGTCTTTTCAAAACGTCTTTCTCCCAAGGAGGAAAGCAAATGGTTTTCCCTGGCACTGCTGGACGCTGTCAGGCTGTTGGCAATCCGGCGAAGTTCATGAGACGCGTGTTTCTCTGGTAGGTCCCCAACAATCGTGTTTCTAACTATGCTCTCTGGTGTTTTGTCTTTGATTTCTCCCCTAGGTGCTTCCCCTCTCATGACACTCTTTTTTACTCTAGTCCTTTTTCTGCTTTCAGAGCTTTTTTTCATATGTGGCTTAATGTGCAATTTTCCTTTTTCACTGGCCGCGTGTCTGGAGTCAAATGCCAAGGATTTAAAGCAGCCATTCAGCTGCCTGTCCCTTTCTGCTCCAGGGCCATTGGTATAGTATTCCGACTGCATGTCCTTCTCACTGTCCGGCTCGCTGGAGTTCTGGCTGCACTTTTGATCCTCTGGCCCTCCGAGAAGAATGTCTTCTGCCTGTCCAACACTGACTTCCCATTTAGCCATAAATCTTTGAGGAACCTTAAAAAGTTGGAGACAGAAAAAAAGAGAAAGACAATATTTGAGCGGGTACCCAATGAGATAAAAGTGAGATTGAGGAGCACAAGGTACAGAACAGAGGGACATTCCTGCCTTTTTCATCTTTAAGACAATCACGTGGATTCCCTGAGACTGTGTCTAGCAGACACAGGAAGCACTGCTCCTGGGTAAGCAACCTGCACTCCTGCTGAGCCTAAAAGAAATCCCTGTGCATTCCCAACACAGCAAAAAGGTCCCTGCAACCACAGGTCTCCCAGGAACCAGATGTCCTGGCATCCCAAAACATCCTGAACACAACAGCCTGTAAGAGGAATGCATATAGTATGGATCGCTGGCACATAAATGCAAAGCAACAGCCAACAAGGTTCTCAAGGCAAATGCAGCATTGTTTTCCTCAAAATATCTGAGCAGACCTGTTTGCTTTGTTCATTCTTGATTCTTCCTGCGCCCCTTGGACTCAGAGCATAATTTAATCTGCCCTCTCCATCAGCTCAGCTTGGGACAAACATGAGATCCACACACATTTAAGATGCACTTTATTAAATTCACGATGTTCGTTCTTGAGGTTTCCCAGCTTTAACTCTGCACCTTTATTAAAAACAAAATCTCTCCTTATACTGGACAGGAACTTCTGCTAACACCCAAAACTAGCAAGAAACTTGTTTCTTATGTGCTTCTGCAGGTTCTGGCTGCACAACAGCAAATCAGAGGCTTCATAAACACTTAAAATCAAAACCAATTCCAAGGCAGGAGGAACAACTCAAATTTTCTGACTTTTCCTTTAAAAAATACCCAAACCAACAAAATCTCATCTCAGCAGATTAAAAAAGTTTTATGAATCCTGATAGCAAACCAGACAAATAGTCTCAGCTTTGCATCAGATTTTTGCTTCCAGGGATGCAAACCTGGACATTTTTGTGAGCAACAAACATTTGATTCCCTCTACTGCAGCCTTGCTGGCACTTCATTTACGCACAGAACAAGATTCCAGTCAAGCAATTCTAGAACCAGAAAAGTTACTTGTGAGAATGTCACTTGTTGTTGGGGGGCTGTGAGCACAAGGAGAGAAGTCCTTTAAAGAGATACTGAACGTGGCCTTGGAAAAGGAAAACCAAATGAGAGCATTGCAACCAGTGACTCATCTGCAAGAGCACGTTCAGTCTGACGGTTCTGCATTAACATAGGTTATAAAGCCCTAGAATAAGAGAAAAAGAAAAACCAGACATCACTGCCTAAGTGTAACTATTTGCTCTCTTACAGTAACGCAGTAGTCTGTGTAGTTCTTCACTTCAGCAATTCTAACAAGTTAATTTCTCCAGTCACCTTCCTAAAGACATAGACCAGACCCCTGTGTCACATTACATTAACTGGCTACAACTGCTCAGGGCTGTTATGTTTGGAAACGGAGATGGTGCGATGAGCCACAAAACTCATTCCCACAGGCTCCCTGACAAAGCGTTTTCCAAGTCAAATTATAAGTCCTAACAGGTTTCTATAAAGAGAATTACTGAAGCAGGGCTAAAAACGCCACTGCTTTATCTCAGCCAGTGATCTAGTGAAGCGTGCAACTCCACCTCTGCTCCAGATCAGCCAAAAGGGGCTGCCAGAGAGCACAGGAAGTTTTTTGCAGTGCTGCAATAAACATCAGGAGATAGCTGTGCTGCTGAACACATCCCACACCAACAGAGCCCTGACTCCTCCGCTTCCCAGAGTGGCCAGGGCAACAGAAGCAGCAGGCCACACCCCGGCACTGAAGAGAGCCTAAAAACTCCTGGCAGTTTATAAACTACGTCTGATGTAAGGATGCAAAGAATCCCCTCCCTGGCTGCCTTGCTGCAGTCAATCTCACAGAAGAAAGCTGTCAAAGTGCAATTCCAAGCATAAAGGAGTATTTTGTACTGTGCAGATTCAAAGAATCAAAAACACGTTGAAGAAAACAGATCTTTCACCTTATGTCTGTAGCCTTTTTCCTTTTGCTTCCCTCTTCTCCGGGGAACAGGCAGCTCCTCAAACTGATGTCTTCCTTCAAAGAGGACAATAGCTTTCCCAGCAACCCAGGTTTTCTCTGAGGGTTCTCCTAAGGCATCCACACAGTACTCTCGGTATGGTCTCCGACCGGAAACTATTTTGAGAAATTCAACAGAATTAACCCCTTGCATATGACAGAATAAAGATACACAAAAAGAATCACAGAAAGAGGTAACAATTTGCCAGACAATTTTCAGTCTCATTTTGCTTAATAACATTCCCACATGAATGCCAGTTCTGGCGATTTCTGCTCAGAACTAAGGGAGACCCCTTGGATCCCTGCTGTCTATGGTCTATGTTGCTACCCTCTGCTTTTAAGTTGTTTGGGTTTTTTTTCCTTATAAACAATAGATTAAAGATGGGTCATCTTCCTAGAGTAGAAATTGTTTTCAAAGAAAATTGCAAAGATATTTTTTCCTTGAGAGGCACAATATACCAGGCAGGACATTTCTTTTCTGCTACTCCCTGATTAATGATTAAACAGTCCAGTCCACTTGACCACTGCGAAAACACAACGGTGCTGGCAACACCCAGAATTGACATCTTTCTGGATATGATCTACTCATACAGGTTGAGCCTCCCCCACTACAATATATCCCATTTCGCTCAATGCTTTGATACAAAACAAACTTTTATTTAGGACACAAAACATTTAAACAAACACACGCACACACACCATAAGGATTAGGTGCAACATGACAAAACATTAGTTGCAATAAGTCTCTCCATTTTTGGGGCACAAAGGTGCAGAACAAGAGAAGAAATTCAATTGTAAGGGCACATTCAAAGATTTTTCAAAGGTGCTTTCTGCGCAAGGATGTTGAACAGACATGGTACAAGCAAGAACTGAACTGGCACTGGGTGTGCTGGTGAAAAAGGACAGGTCACAAGCATTAGAACAGAGCAAACAAGGCTTGAAAACAAGGGATATAAAATTTTCCCTGCATTTTGCTGCAATGTATGCTTAACCTTCTACTTCTGAACATTCAGCTTAGACTTCCAACCCTTCTGGTTTGTGCTGCCTATTCCAGGAGTGCCAGCACAGTGTAGCAGCCTGGCCTCAACAGATGCTGACAGTGAGATTCTGACCAAGACCACTGAGAGGATAATAAATAATGACCAGAGCAACATCCAAACAAGGACAAAGATGACTGTAGGGTCCATCCATCTTATTCACAACACTGGGACTTGAGCCACTGAGCCTCAAAATTCCAGCTCCGAAAATCTTTGAGCAGAGAGCTTGTTGAAAAAAAAGGCAAACTGCCTTGAACTAAACATCATTCCTCAAACCCAAGAGAAGAGGTTTCTGCACAAGTGACGAGTTTGAAGCGACCCGTCTTGTTTTGAAGGGCTCGTTCCCTTGGCAACAGAACCAAGGCAGGAGGGCTCTGCTTCCTACAGTGCACACGGAGCCTGGTAGCTCTACCTGCCCAAAGGCACCAGAGTTCAGATCCACCCACTCTGCCACCTTGGCATTGGGAAGAGGAGACCAACAGATTAAGTACAGCCACAACTGGAAAATGCAATATTCCCCAGAGCTCCACTGGTCTGAAAGCAGATAAAACAATAATGGGAGAGTCCACCATGTGGCTGGAGATCAGGCCTTGAAGGAATTTGTTAATATCATGTTTTCTCCCTGCAGAATTCCTTTATTAGAAATCCTCCTGCACAGGCTGAGAGGGGAACACTGGACAGCTATATACATTAAATCTTGTCATCAGGAGGGATGTGGGGGAGAATATATGTCAGCATAGCTTCTGGAAACATCTTCGACAGGAATTTGAGAGCTGGAAAGAGATTATTTAAAACAGCACATTCAATATTCTCTAGAATCAGGATGAATGTCTCCCAAAGGATGAAGGGGAAGGTGGAGAAATAGCAAGTAAGAAGACTACAGCAACAAGGCTTGGGTATGACCTGAGTACCATGTAGGAAAAGCTACTTTGTGTCTCTAGACAAATAAGCAGCAGACTCTGAGCTGACAGCCGCTCCAAAAAAAAGTCCACTCCTGCCCATCACTTGTCCTTATGCTGGCAAGGGCCACAAATCCTGGAGAGAAATACATCAGTGAGTGGCAATCTCACAGGTCTAGAGCTGTCAGTGGCACATGACACCAGTTCAAAGGGTTTCCAGTTGCCCACAGAACAAAAAGAATCAGAAGGGGAAACCAGGAACAACTAGGCCTTTCTGTTTGTGGTAGTCTCCCCGTGGCAGCTGGTATGATCCTGAAAGCAAACAATTAATCACTTCCCTTCTGTTCTCTCCATCACTCACATAACTCTGTCTTGAGCCTGTAAGCCTCTCTTTCTTCCTGGCTCTCCCCTGAGTTCAAGCACATGCAGCTCTGCCATATTTCCCCCATCTCTCCTTATCACACTCAGCTGACTCAGACTATGGCCTAAACTTTCATATACATGGTTCCATCTCCAGGTTCTTTCAGTATTTCTCCAAAAACAGCCCCTTGCTTTCTCATGCCAAACAAGACCCAAAACATTTCACTTCCTTGCACACATTCCCATCACACCTTCAGGCATTCAGCTGCTATCCCACACTCCACTCCTCACCCTCTGCAGTCTCCCGTTCTCCAAGACTGGCCAACTCTCTGTGTCCTCACACACTCAAGTCTTCCCAGCTCTGCTTCCTCACTTGTTGCACCTCTCTGATCCACCTCCTTTTACTCTGCATCTCTGCTCTTTCTTCTGCACCACCCTGAGCTCAGCCCAGACACTCGTCCCTCCTACACTCTGTGAAGAAAAACCTTTATGTCCAACAGTTCTCTGTGCCACTTCCACCAGCCCCAGCTCCCTCTTTCTCCTGCAACCTCCCTGAATTAGGTCTACTTTATGGATCTGGGTCTTCCACAGTAAGGTCTATGTCTTCATACCTTTCAAGAGCCAGAGATACTTTTAAAATTAATCAAAAACTGCAGCACCCTGCCATACACACCTCCACTTTGTGGTCTGAGTAGATACAGTACCTTTCATTTTTGAGTGACAGTCCAGCACTGGGTCATGACAAATTGTGCATGGCCACCATGGGCGTCTGTTGAACTTGGCCCAAACAAGATCTCCAACTTCATACTTCACTGGAATAGGTTTCTTCTGGGCTTGGATCTTCAGGGAAAAAACAGAACACAAGAAATCACTAAAGCTTCAGATGCTTTTGAAGAGATTTGCCTCCCCACTGTGTGCAGATTGCATCAGACAGCAGAGACATTTACATTAAAAAGCAAGTCCTTATTTTTACTTAGTGGCTCCGACCCCTTCAGAGAACACAATGGTTCTCCCCATCCTTCTGAAAGAACAAAACAATAAGAGGATTTGAGCAGGCTTTTGTTATATTTTAGTAAGGAACATGACCTCTTGTAAATGACTGCACTCAAACTACACATTTGAGCACGTAAATATCTGGAGTCACTATTAACCTCCACTACTTCACTCACAACAATTTGTTCATTTCAAAGGTTGAAACGTCCAGAAAAAGTAGTAGAAGAGATAGTGAAATTTTCCTGACTGAAAGGTGATAAGAACAGCAAAATAAGGTTTTATCAACTGGGGGGAGGGAGTGGGAAGTTGGTATGTACAAGTTTAATAACTTCCCTGCTTCTCGGATGTGCTCAGGAAAAAAACTGGACCATGAAGTATTTGAAACTACAGAGCAGAAATGAAGCACAACAGCAGCCACCCCCCTCTAGGAGACAGATGGACACACTGACCTTGTTTGTCTCCAAAACCCGCTCACAAGTATCAACTCTGCAGACAGTCACCCAAACCCGCTCAGCTTCCCAGGGCTGCGCAGTGACCACAAGAACAACAAAATCTTTCAACACACAAACCCTAAGGCTGCTTAATGCCATTTCTGTATCACTGTCCAAGAGCAGAGAGCAGATCCCGTGCCGTTTGTTCTCTGGCTGGATGTGAACTACGAGCAGGAACCGCTGCCAAAGAGAGGATCCAGGAGCTTTGCCGTGTTGTGACTAATTGAGCCAAGCCAAGGTACAGTAGGTTTTCACAGAAATCAAGAGTCCCTGTGCCCAGCTGTGAGGTATCCTGCCTGTTTAGCAGCACCCACCAACACATCCCAGGTGGGTTCAGCATTTAAGTGCTCCAAGAAGTGCTGGAGGTATTTCTCCTGCCAATAAGCAGGAGCAATATGCTCCTCATTAAAGCTGTCATAGTACAAACACACACCTTCTCGCTTCACTTCTCCGTTCTGCTCACCACCCTGCTTGAGGCACGTCTCTTGCCGTTCCTAGTTCGACATCCCAGCAACAAAAACATAACAGACCTCTCTAATAAAAGGTAAAGTCTGCTTCAGGTTGAGTTTTACGGGTTTTCTTCATGTGGTTAAAGAAAATACAAAAGGATAAATCCTGTCACATGAAAAAAAAAAAAAGCAGGTAATGATGTTACAGACTACATCGTCGAAATTCTTCTCACTCACTCATCAAAAGCCACACAATAACTTATAGCTGAGCAGGAGATCAGGAACAGGAAGGAGAAACAGCACTGGGCAGGGGCTGCAATCCCTTGTTCTGCCAGTGCCTTGCTGCAGTGTCCACATCCAGGAGCACCTGAGTTGCTGCCTTGACTGCTGCTTTTCAAATGCAGATGTACTTTCAGATGCAAAAGCCCTCTTATTTCGGTCCATTTCCACCTCGTGTTCTTCCTGTAAACATTACTTTTGCCTCAAATTTTTTACACAGATTTCCATCCTGGGCTTTAAGAGGCACATGTATATCCAAACTGATTACCTCTGATGTCGTGCATATACACATACAATGGATGTGCATCTTACTGACAAATGTAACCTGAGCACAGTCAGCCGGACTGAGCAGCAAAACCACCATGCTGGAGATTTGCCAGAGCCATTCACATTGATCTACCTGAGGGACACCCACAACCCCTGCCCCGAGGCAAGTCTGCATTTAAATCAACTCTTTGTCGCCCTCCAACACCCTACCTGGTGCCCGAATGAAAAGGTGGCTTTCAAGAAACTATTCAGACAATGCCTAAACCTCTCTTTACAAGAAGTCAGTGGCTATTCTCATTCCTCCGGGGTTTGCTCTCTCCCTTCCCTGGAATTTGCAGTCAGGTGTTGAACTCATCATCACCCACCACAAACGCCCCACCAGGGATTGCAGAGGCAGATTAGGAAGCACCATGACCCCAAGGAAGAGCCTCGGGACAGGATGCACTGAAGCACGATTTTCCTCTCTACTCTCCCTAAATACCACCAACCTGCCAGAGATGCCTGTACATTTTTCCACAGGAAAAAAAATTTTTGCTAGTGAGTTAAAACTTACAATATTAAAAAACAACAGCAGAGGAGCGAAAGCAGCAGTTGTTGTCCTTTCCAGGTACAGTAAAAGCCTCTTCCTTTAAACTACTGTATGATGCCAAAATTACAGCCTCAAAGCATATATTTCTGGGGTCAGAATACAGCAAGTTTCATTCCTATTACAATTACCATTTACTATGCCAAGATCAAACTGCTGATGTATTCTAATGGCAAAAAATTCAGCCCTGAAGTAATGGTGACTTTTCTGTGAGTGAGGGAAAGTCGAAGTTTTTAAAACACAACAAACATCAGATGCAGTCCCTACATCTCATCACAGCACTGTTCACCTTCAGAGGATGGAAATGTTCAAGAAAACTTGTCAGCCACTGCACATCAGGTAGGTACCACATTTTAACTCTAGTAGAGATACCTGCTTTGGATTTCTTCAGTGTAAGAAACTTGGTTAGTGAGGAAAGGAAGGGCAGGGCCTTCCTCCACAGATAAGCAACATCATGGTCTTGTATCATTAGAGGTTCTAAAGGGCGTCAGTACTGTCTACTCTGTTATCAACTGTTTGGCATTAATTTGCTGTTCAGATGTGACAAGCTACAGCCTAAAGTCTAGACAATACACAGCATTTCAGATCACTTTGTGCTATTTTTGGACAAAACAAGACTGTACCTTGCAGATGGTTTTAATCAAACTCTCTCCAGCCATGCAAGACCCAAAGGATCACTGTGGAAGGGGTCACAAGCAGAGGTTCAGCAGCAGGATGACATAAACACTACCTGCAAAGTCACCTCTTGAATTAGTACTGTGCCAAACACGGTGTGCAATTCACTGAGTGAAATACCAAACCTTGGTGCTCAGCTTCACCAGAAAGAGGCTTTCCATCAGAAAGCCAAGTACCTTCACCCTCCTGAAATTCTCACAGTAAATAATGAAACATATCAACGAAAGAAAGCTTAAATTTTGAAGAGATTTTATTATGGTACATAATACTGCCAGTCCTCAACTGTCTGTTACCAATATTGCTACATTTGAAATAACCACATCATTAAAAAGTAAAAAACACTTATCCAGTAACCACTCCTGGCTCTATCATTGGAAGCTGCTGTTCAATCCATTAATCTTGCTGGAAGAAGTGGCACAAAGCAGAAAGCCCACAGACACACACACAAGGCTGACAGCCACAGGCTGCACCTTTCCTGCAGCACTGGACATCTCTGAATAGCAATCAGAGCAGCACCATCCCCTCCAGTGCTGCTGGAGGCACAGCTGCAGATACTCCACATGCCCCAACAGCATGACCAGGGATGTGACCATCTTGGCAGAGCCACAGCAAGACCAAACTGCACATTAAGGGGCAGAGATATATCTACTGTTACAGACATTTTCAACTTCATATACCCAAAGAGCCATCTGTCTAGAGACCAAGCACTGATCTGCAGCCACTGTAAATTTGCACACTTCCAACTCAGACCCGCTTTGGAAAGCCATCACGGAAATATTGGCCAAGAAAGCCCTATTGCAGTTTATTCCTGACTTAATTATAAACAAGACATCATTCAGTGAAGCAAAGGACAGAACATGCTTTTGGAGAAAGGCTGGGGCAGCAAAAAAGATTGTGTACAAGGACAGAGAAAAGCAAGAAGGAAGCCACTGACCCCTGAGAATAAGGGAGGAAGATCCTGCCAAGCCTGTTTCAGGCGTGGAACTGGACAGAATCAAAGCCAGGGAAGAAAATAAAAGGAGGCGGTCACATCCAAAGGATAATTAACCAATACAGCATAAACAATGACACTAATGGGTTTTTCCTCTGAGCGTGAGTGTGCAGCAGATACCTGCCCAGGGCCCTGCAGCAGGAGCTCAAGATATCTCCTGAGCAGATCTCACCACACTGGGAACTGCCAGGTAAGTCACACCCTGCACATGAGCCAGCCCAAACATCAGTGCCAGGGGCAGAAGGCAGCAACAACTCTGCCCCATAAGCTTCCAGGGCTCTCTTCAAACCTCCTCATTCCCAGAGCAGCAACTCTCGTGCTTCTCCCTGCAGCCCATCTATACCCAGGATTACAAACAAGCTGCTCACAATACCTACTTCTTATTAGAACTGAAAGCTTGGTGAGGGTCAGTCCACTGCCTTCCCCACAACCAACATTTATTCCTTAAAATTCAATGGTCATTATTTTTTCCTAACAGGAAAAAGAGATGACAAGGAGTTCACCTAATTCCTACGAGCTACCAACCCACTCCCAGATATGGCTGAACTGGTTTAAGATCAACAGCTTTTTGTACCAGGAAAAAAAAAAATATCTAACAAAACTCACTTGAGAGAGAGATGACATTTGAAGGCACTTGGATAGCCTGGGCCAAATGGTCTGCTGGAGAGGGAATTTTTACAAGGGCATGGAGTGATAAGACAAGGGGCAATGCTCTTAAACTGAAAGAGGGTATGCTTAGACTGGATGTTAGGAATAAATTCTTTACTGTGACAGTGGTGAGGCCCTGGCACAGGTTGCCCAGAGAAGCTGTGGCTGCCCCATCTGTGGAAGTGTTCAAGGCCAGGTTGGACAGAGCTTGGAGCAAGCTGATCTAGTGGAAGGTGTCCCTGCCCATCGCAGGGGCATTGGAACTAGGTTGTCTTTATGGTCCCTCCCAACCTAAACCATTCCATGATTCTATAAAGAAGTTATTCACTAACACAACCAACCACATGGTTGGTGTCACAGGTGCACAGTGCCCAGGACATGCCACTCCCAATTCCGGCCATTTCACCATCACACAACAGGTTATTCACTCTCTTCCCTTGCAAAGGAGGGGCAGCAACTGGGGCAAATTCTCCCTATTAAAAGTACTCCTAGAACTAGCCCAGGAGGGCATTGCTAAAGCTACCCCAAACATTTTCATGAGACGCTGCTTCCCTCCAGCTAAAACTGAACCTCATCGAGTTAACTTATAGTTCAAGATGAAGCAGAGCAGCTTCAACCCCAGCCCTCTGAGCTCAGAATTATCCTTCTGTCCATGCAGCTCCTATCACAGGGGAGCCCAGATCCTTTAACTCTGATCATAGAAATGAAGCAGCAATGGCTGCAGTTCCCAACAGTGACTGCTGCTGACAGTCAGAGACAGTTGAAAGGTCAGCTCTTACCTCTGTACTGCTCTTAATAAAGGGAGGGGAGAAAGACACCTGAGTGATCCATGGTTCATTACTTCACTCAGCTCCAACACTCGTGCACTGAGAAATGAATGGACACAGACAGAAGGAAAGAAAATAGGAATTGGGAAATAATCTTTGCCTGTCAATGTTGCAGGGAAAGGTAAGAAGGAGATGAGACTAAGAACAACACCGAAGGGAAGTTCAGAAGTGAAATTAGTAAGTGCTTGTGATGGAAGCCAAAATTTAATTCTCATTAGCAAATACTCATGTTTTAAATATTTTTTGAAATCAAAACCAAATCAGCTGAAAAAAAAATCCCAAAAAATGGAAAGAAAAATTATATCTACTTGATATCTTAAGGAGTATTTGAAGCCAAGCAAAAGGGTCACCAAGGTTTCCTCCATACAAAGTACCACTACCATGCACATGTAAAAGCATTCACAGAGAGAGACTGAGATGCTGACCCTGCACTTGCTGTGACAAAACTTACAGGAATCAATCCCTGCACAGAGAAAGGGGTAAGCCCAGCTGGAGTTCATATGGCCAAAAACCCCACCCAAACAAACCACAACACCTACACGGCATATCTGCTGAAACCAGAGTAATAATCACACCAGCGCTTTATGTCAAGCTTCAAGTCAAACAAAGCAGCTGGAGAAGTCTATTGGAAATTCCCAGACAGCCTGTGCTGCTGGGGAACCTGCTCTTTGCCCCAACTACTCCAGTCTTCCTTCAGCTTCAGCACTGCAGGGAAACGCAAACAGGCATCTGACCTACACTCATGCCTCAAAAAGTACACTACCTCTTATCTGGGACCATTATCATTCAGAAGTGTTAAATACTCACTAATTAAATATTCACAAGCAAAAAATACAGCAGAGATTATGATGCAGGCCAAACTTCTGTTATCAACAGTGCTTGTGGGTATTTGTTGTCTTTGGCCAGTTTTTAGTACCCTTTTCCAGGGTACTAAAGTTTTCCAGGGCTGATATGTACATATGAACTACCCTGAAAGGTTAAAACCAAAAGAGCAAATTGCACTACTTTGGGTAATTCCTACATCCTGAGGCATTTCTATCAAGGTCAGGAGTTATCCACACACGAATTTTAAATAAAGAACACACTGATAAGAGAACACCATGTCTCAGTCACCAAGATAACTCATTAACAGCAACCCTGCTTCACTCAAATGAGATAGTTTTCCTTATGGATTGGATGGAAGAGCAGTGCAATAGAAAGCTTTGGCACTTCAGCATCCTAACACCCAGAAATACGCCTGACAGCAAGGTCTGAAGCAGGCAGGAGGAGGAAGTGGGAGAGAAGGGATACAATCTCACCCAGATCCCTGGTGCAGAGAAATCCACAAGCACACACACACAGATGATTACAAACCACTGACAGGAGCCTGAAGCAGAGGACAGACTCTTCTCCTTGCTTATCTACACACATTTTAAATGGTAAACCACATTCTCTTCAAATCTAGCTCTTTTAATCAGCCCTAGTTGTTTCATCAAGAGAAGAACTCTTGGCATTACCAGAACTTCGCAAACTCTCACAAACAAATACCCACAAATATCTTTTTATGTCAGAGAACTAGCAAAAAACCCCAAACTGAAACCAGGTCATCAGATCTGTCCCGTTTTCAGCCTTACTTTTGTGCTCCTCTATATATTATCAAAGAAATTGTTCACAAGCAGGACATCTGAAAAACACAGCCTTCATTTTTCAGAAATGAAGTTTCTAAATCCACAAAATGAAAAACAGATTCAAACCGTGCAAAATGCAACTTGGCTATTTAAATTTATATACGTCAGTTCTATCGTGTACAGCTCAAGCTGTAACCACAATGAAGCAGGACTAGAGAACAACATGCACAAAGAGTGAATACTGTATTAGAACCTCAACAGATAAAATTTGGGAATTTGGGTTGAATTCAATGACATTAACTGGCCTGTTGCTAGTTTTGGTTTGGTTGTTGTTGTTCGGGGTTTTTTCAGTTCCACGGGCTTCTTTAAAAGCAACAAACATTTAAGAAGGGCTTGCAAATTTCACCTTCTGCAGAAATTTTTATTTACTCACAGGAGAGGGACAATTCCACTTTGTTGGTCCAAATGCAAAGATGCCACTTACACAAAACCATAACAACCTCCTCAGAAGAAGGTGGCATTCAGCATGCAAGTCCCCCTACCCAACTGAACCATTTTTGCAAAATAAATAAAAATTCCGGTTCATGCAAAATTCAGTTTTAATGCGCACTTAAAACCTCAACTGCTTTTGCTGAATCCCTACTAAAAATGAAATCAGAATTTTTGAACACTAGCAGTGCAATAAACTTACCTGTGCTTATTTATTTCTTGATAATCACACTCAGAGCCACGCCCTGAGGAAGGTTCATGCTTCAGGCATCAGGTACTACAAACTTATGCTTCAGAGAGGCTTCCAAACCTTTCTGTGGTGAACCCAGCTCCCTAAACATTGTAAGCACGCTGTGAGAGGACAGCCAACTAGAATCAAGAGGTATCTGACTCGTTTTGCTGCTGTTATTTAGAAATCTGCGGGCAGTCACCACATTAGCCAGAACAGTAGGAAGTCTGAACAGGTGCTTGGGAAAACCAAACAACAAAGTAACATCAGGGCAAGGGGAGGAACTATTAGAAGGGTGATAACCAGCATGCTCCTCACCCTTCTCTGTTAGGCAACAGCAGGGATCTATCTTTCCATCAACAGTGGGCGGGAAAGTCATGAACACATACCTCCAAAACAAAGAGGAACATGGAAGCTTCCAGCAGGGCTGACGGTGAGAGCCTTGCTGCACGCTCAAGCACCAGAGGCCCTGCAGGAGCTGAAAAAAGAAACTGGAAGTTTCCAGTGTGCTGAGATACTACTATGCAGGAAAATTGCTGTTCACTATTTCCTAAAAGATACCAAACCAAAGGGCACCCCATCCTTTGGCCAGAGTGCAACACTTAAATTGCTGTGTCCAACTCAACATTTCTGGTGCGTCACATATAAAAGTCAAATTCTGCATGTCTGAAAAGGCAAGAGGAGTCCCCAGTGCATTAGTTCTGATTAACGTCTCAAAACTGAAACAAGTTACACTGTTATTTTATGATATTACTATATATATATATTTTGCTATAAATTTTTTTTTCCTGAAGAGCCCAGCAGTGGGATATGCCACCTCCAGCAGCACTCACAGTTGTTTGATACTACATGTAACCCACAGAACAAGCTCCCTATCGAGAACTCACAGAAAGCTTCGCTTGGCAACCCTACCTACCCCAGTGCTTCACCCCCCCCTGCCCCGAGGAGCAGGGAGGGATGGAGAGGCACAGGAGAAAACTTCCACAGCTGGAGAAGTGCTGCCACTTCCCTGCGATTCAGACACCAACAGCGCTCCTGAACTGCTCCCTTCCCCAAAGCCAGGCACGCGGTGCCCCTTCCACCCGCAGCCTTGTTGTCTCACCCAGAGCCCTGGCAACACCTCAGCTCCAAAAAAGCAGCAGAAGGATGCTGCCAGCTGCTGGAAAAGCCATTCACCTGTGGATCGTGCCTCTCTGTCACTGCCAAGGCTACAGCCAGTCCAGGCAACAAGGTGGGACAACTTGGTCCAACCCTTCTGTTTGAGCTGTGCTAGAGGCAGGAGTGAAGGTGATCAGCCAGGGCCAGCCTACCCTTGTGAGGGAAAGGAATGATACACAAGGTGACTTTTCTCCCAACTTCTTTTTGCCATTTTTCCAAAAACATGTGTGAGATAAATCTTTATGTAATCTTAATGATAACCACAGAGAGTCAGCACGTCAACTTTAACGAGTGCTCTTCCATCCTTCCATAGAGGCAAGGCACACTGCTGAAATTCCTCCCAGCTTCATCAATGCTTTTGGACACAAGAGAGATGGATGCACACCAAGGCCATCTTTATCTCTGTCACACATTTAATCACTGCTGCAAAGCTACTGTGAGCAGCCACACTGGAACCAGATTTCTAATTTAACAAGAACAGAGAACTTCAGCTGGCCCCTGCCACGGGCATCAGCCTCTGCTCCAACACAGAGCAGCCTCTTCCTCTCTCCTGGGCACTGGGGTCAGGAGCACCTGCTCAGATCAGCCAAAGCAACACTTGTGCTCCTACCCAGAACTGAACCACTGGGACTCCAAACTCTTCAACTCCCAGCCTGTCTCTGCACAGCACCACAGCTCTGCAGCAAAATTTACTCGTGCCACCATTCTGCTCCCTTGCTGCAACTACTGCTGGGAGGAAAGGGACACACTCCTGAGGGGGCCCAAGCACACCTATGCCCTGCAGGTGTCCTCAGTAACACTTCTATGCCCCCATTCCTGTCCCACTGGCAAACTGCCAGCTCAGCAAGGAGACCCCTCTAATCCCCAGGTGTTTCTGTAAGGACTATTCCTGAGCACCTCTAAACCTAAAAAGCACTGGACACACCACCTGCACCTGCCCCTGACCCCCCCAGAGGCCCCGAACCTTGAGTAGCTCTTGGCAGCCCTACCCAGAGCAGTGTCACAGCAATGCTGATGACCAGTCCCAGGGCACCAGAAAGCCCCTCACGCCTGCACCAGAACTTGGACGTCTGCAGACCACACAGTTTCCAACACCAGCTGGACCTTAAACAGTAACACCCCACCCACGCGAAAGTAACGTTTGAACTTCCAGTAACTATTTCAGCAAACTGTAACTTTTCCCAAGCATTCCTGCAGCTGGGACAGCAGAGTCACGCAGGGAACAAACCCGCCTGCTCCAGCACAAAGGCAACATTACCTTGGAAGCGACACAAAATTCACGCCCGTGAGACACTGTTGCAAGGTGTTCTGTACCTCAGCAGTCTGCAAACTAAGCCACAGGAAAACACTCTGATGCCATCAAATTGTATGCAAGCAAGATTATTATTGATAAGTAAAATTCACTAGACAAGAGTCTGTACCTGGGAAGAGTTTAAGGGTCTGAGAATCAATAAAGGTTGAAAACTGCTGCTCTAATTCAAAACAGACTCTCTTACAGACCTTTTCCACCCATTAACTTGGAAATCCTGGCAATGCCTTAGCCACCATAAAGGATTTAACTCCCATTTTACTGAGTGAAGACTGCATTGCACAGCACAGATAGCTCCATACAGACAGAACAAAACACAGGTCATAGTTTTTCTGGTATTAGAAGTGGCATTCATGTGAATTTTGTTGGGTTTTTTTAACTCCCAGAACAAGCCCCTGCCTGCTAGGATTTCTTCCTTCAGGTGTTTTTATTCCCTGTGCCTTTCTAAACACCAGAGCAAATAACTGAAAGACAAAATCACTATATACAAGAAGCTGCCAGTCACAAGGAGAAAAAACAGAAGCATAGTCTAAGCAACTAGACTGAAAGTTAATCATCACCCATAACACTGATTTTTGAGTTGTGAATGTTTTTTTAAGGAATACTGTCTCGATTATAACTTAAAAAATACCACTTTTCTTCTTGGGGCTCAAGTAGCTTGTTAATCACATTCAGAGTTCACATGTCTTGAGTGAGCTACAGATTTGTTCAGTTAACACAGGGAAATTAAAGAAAGACTTAATTGTTGTACATTTCGCAGTTTAACCCCACTTCTGGGAAGGCAGTGCAATGAGGTGCAATGAGAAGCTACTACACTGCAAGAGGCAATCAACAAATCCACGACTACATGCAGAATATGCTGCTCTGAAGTCAAAGGTTACTGCTACAGCATCAAAATGAGCCACTACCATCGATTTTAGCAAGGCCTCAGAAGAAGCTGTAACAGCAAAACTAGAATCACTGTACCCTCAGCAACCTAATATTTGTTAGGGAAAAAAAATCTAGTTGTGGGAGATTATACTTTTCCAAAAAAAATCCCCAGCATGTAAATACAGAGACAGCAGAAGAAGCAGAGCCTGAGAGGCAGCATCTAGTCAAAAAAAAAATCTGTAAAAGCCCATTTTGTTGCTACTATTGTCATTTTTTTCCTGTAACAGTGTACAGGAATGATGTACTAATAAGCTACACTGTGTACTGCTGTATCGAGCCCTGCTGCTGAAGAGCTGAGTGAAGGCTACACTCCTCTGGCAACAACCTTCAGCAGAGACTTGAAGTATTTATGACTGCGGACAGCACGTTAACCAGGACACTGCTTGAACAAAGTCTCTCTTGCCCAAGTTTTAAAAATAAGTTTTAAATATAGAAAGCAGAAATTACATAGAGGTTTCTGCCGTTACGTTCAGCAAAACCTCACTTTCAAAACTGTCCAATCTGCAAGAAAATACCTCTGGTTTTGCTATTTGCACACAGACATGTTCAGCTGCAGAACATGAAAGCGCGAAGGCATCGACCATTGAAATTTCACACCGCGCTCCAGGTAGCCCGAATGCCCGTATTTTCTAGAGAAATACACACACAAACACGTATTTCGCACCTAATCAGTAATATGAGATTAGAGAACAAATACAATGAAACCGGGTAAGAGCAATCACAGCCAAATGCTAGCATAAATGCTTCCAGGATCCAACCTGCTGTGCGGGAGAGCTCTGGATCCTACAGCCTGTTCAAAACCCTGCTGTCACTCAGAGCAAGCTGCTCTCACACCCTCACACACAGCGGGTCCTGCTGTGACAGCTCCTAACACCCACCCACTCACACCTCCACCACCATCAAGAGGTGATGCTGCTTTCACGATCTGATGGTGCTGCAAAGTCATTAAGGACCTCAAAAATTTACAGTCAGGCAGTAACAGCCCAGGACGAGGCCCCCCACCATGGAAATATTCATTCTTCTGGATACCCACCACAGCTGAAGTCCTTTATGGGTAACTTTAGAGATGCGTGAGACAAGAATGCCCCTCAGTGGGTGCCATCAGGCTGCATGGCCAGGCAAGATCCAGCTACGTGCTCCTTTCTGCAAAATAATACCATCTACTAAACAGTGGAAATCTTAGTGGCAAAGGGGGATGTGTGCAAGACCAGAGGCACAGGCACTGTAGAACACAGAGCCTGTTCTCTCCATATGCACATAGCAGGAGACGATGCCTGCAGGAAGCACTGACAGCCAAACGGAATTCATCTCCCCACCAGGAATATGTCAACTGATCAAGGAAATTTAGTTCCCTGCTCAAACAAACCACTGCTACGCCTATTGTATCTCAGGAATATAATGTTACCAGTAGTTAGTTACACCTGGAATCAACAGACTGTAGGAGATTCTTTCAGAAATGTTTACAGGAGCAGCGAGGATCACGTGGTGTTGGTTCCTTCATTTTATTTTTAGCAGAGAGAGAAATGGCACCAGACACGTCAGTTAATAAACCAAGCACCAGAGGAACTCTCACACAGTCAAACACTTTCAACGAGAGTACTCTCCCACAACTGCAGATTAGAACAGAACTCAACTTCGTTATGGATTAATTCTAGGCTTAAAGAGAGGAGTCTGCTGGCCTTTAGTACTTTTAGCATTCTGCAAATGGTGGGATTCTATTAAAGCAAAAACATTCCAGGAGCCCTACGCGTGTCCCACTCATTCCTTACACCCAGCTACTGGAAGCAGCCATCCTTAGGGATAAGAGATCTGGCTCCGGATTTCCCTGTACCTCACCTTCCTCACTGCCATCACCCAAACATCCCATTCCAACAAGGAAACAATACAAGGAGAATGAAAAGCAACACTGAACCTCATGTGAGCTCTGCACAGCCTGAAACCATCAGGGTCCCGTGGAAAAAACAGCTCATGAATGCAAAATCTGCACAACACCCATCAGGAGGGGCACAGATGTACCCGAATCCAAGAACGCTCTGCTTCTGAGTTCTCAACACTGCAAATCAAATGACTTGAACATACTTTGTGGGTAGCAACTAAAGCCCAGCAAACCAGGAAAGTGAAAGCGAAGTAATAAGGCATCAAAAGTTACATTAAAGGACCGAAATTTCAGCACGAGAGTTCTGCCAGAAACAAGTCCACCTGCTCCAATTCCTCAGCACCTGAGTTCAAACAAGACCTCTGGCACTCAGACTTCCCGTGGCTGCACCCATCCTCCCCAGCACTGGAGTCCAGGCCCACTTCTCCTTCCAAATCGACAGTTCAGGACCTCTGTAACTTGCAAAGGCCAGGAGAGCTCTACAGACAAGCTCATACCAAGATGGGAAAGAACAGATATATTCAAGAACAACCACCCATTTAAATTTAAATGTTCCTAACCCAACATGAGCACAAGGCAGCAAGCCAGCAGCTGCCAGCCACCACTGCTTCACCACCTCTGGAAAAGAAACAAGACCCAAGAACAACTGCTATCATTTCCTTCTCCACAATACAACATCTGTCAGGAGCTGCTGGGAACTTCAGACATACTTAAGGGAAGATTAAGTTGACACTTAAAATAGCTTGGCTTCAGAATATGCACATCCCTCTTTACAACTGAATGGTACCTGAGTGACCTCTATCCTGTTTGGGGCAGTTTGGGAGCAGCAGACTGCCAGGGCTATTAACAAATCCCCATGCAAAACAATACCTGCCACCACCCCTCCTGCCCAGAGGCATTACTTTGCATCCCACTAAAGACTAAACCAAATGCTGGTCCTTGTGCTGGAAGCACTCTTGATATTTTGGAAATCAGCCTTTTCAAAGGAAGATCTAGTGAAAAATTCAAATCTTGCAAGGGCCAGACAGAGAAACTGGAGATACACACACACTTCCCTCTTGGCAAAAGAGGAAGTTTGAGCAGCAGTGGCACACTCGGAGCCATGAGCTTCACAAATGAAAGCTCTGAGACAGCCTCGCTGTAAGGTGGAGGAGCCCCATCACCAGGCAGCATAAAGGTGATACCTGAAAGACTAGCCCAGCTATGACAAGCCTAAAAATAGCTATGCAGAACTCCCAGGGATTTGTGGTGGTTGTTTTGGGGTGGGTTTTTGTTTCAAGTTTTAGCAGGCTCCCAAAAAAAGGGTTGATTCTAGTTAACCAAACACAAATGAGACAGGAATTAAATGCCTACATGAATACATGACCTGAGGAGCAAGCCTGGTTATTTCTAGCTACTATGTCATGTTCAGCAATTAAAAGATTTTAACTGTCTCACTGGTAACTTGGCACAGAGAAAAATCTCTGTCTCTTCCTACTGCACAGGCAGCAGGGCTAAAATGAAGGACCACTCTGATTAACAAGCACTTACTAAAGAAAGAATGTAAAACTTGAGGAAACAAGGACCCCGGATTGTCTAAAAAATGTTTTTCTTCTTTGTACTTTTTTTTTTTTTTTCCTGAATGCAGTTACGCTTTCAAGTCACCAGAACAATCCAGCAAGGCTAACTACAGCAGGAAGGCAGTTTTACTGAAAAGTCAACCCTGGCTGCATATTCAAATAACAGGCTCCGTCACTAAGACAGTTTTGTCACCGTACCAGCTGCAGTTCTGTGGCCACCGATAGCTGAGGCAAGTGTTGTGAAAGTACCTCTGCGAGCTTCTGTTTACAAAGTGAGACCCTCCCACAACCGCATCACCAAGCACATGTCTGCGAGAGATCCCCGCTTTGCTCTGCAAAACAAAGCTGAGGATATGCACAAACCTCAGACCCACAGCAGCCTCTCACCACCAAGGACTACCAGACTACGGGATTCTTCCCAAGGAACGCTCAGGAGTATTCACGACCTAGAACTCTGCCACAAACAAATGAAGCTGCCGCCGGCATCTTCTTGGAATCACCACTTCCCTGGGCACTCTGTGACAAGTGCTTCCCCACCTCCCAGAGCGCACACCAGGAATGCCACATGTTCCCAAAGGAACAGGGTCCTGATCCCCAAGTGCTGCACACTGTAGCAGCATCTGTCTGGCATCTGTGGATCTACTGAAATTAAAGAGAGCAAGATAGTTTCGATATCACTGCTGTCATATGAGCTAATCTTCAAACCTCACACCAATATGCAAAACCCAGAGTATCCTCCATCAAGGAATCTTAAGTTTGCAGAAACATATTTTAGGAAATACGCAAAAAAAATCCCTGAAAATCTGCAGATAATATACATATACAGCTGAAAGTAAATAAACCCCCCAAAAAAAACCCACGCTGAGAAATATCCCTTATGCTCGGGTTCAGAAGAAAATTACTCAAAAAAAAGAAGTTAAATCCATCTACCTTCTTTCAGAACTCTTGGAGTTTGATCAGTTTCGCTTCTTATAGAATACATTATAAAAAAACTAAAGGAATTTGTGAGCGTAGAGAGAAATTAGAAAGAAAAAAAAAAGTCAGCCTGAAGAGGAGGCAACGTTTGTTGCCCGTGAGGTCTGTCAGGCCATGACACGGCCTCTCCCCGGCCACCGCCAAGGTCTCATAGCTCGGGAACCTCAAGCCGGGCCAGACAAAGAGCCTCTGACAGCGTTACAGCCGGAGCGAGCAGGAGCGAGGAACGCTCTGCTCCTCATCTCCACTGCACTCGAAAACAACCCTGTAACAAGGAAAAAAACTCCACCGAACTCCGCAGCGAGTCGGAGGAGGAGACGGTGGAGTCGGCGGAGACGGTGCCTCTTACTGCTGACGGGAGAAAAAGCGGCGGGGGGAGCGCGGGCGGCCGCGCCGGGACACAGGTGCGCGGCGAGCGCGGTGACAGCCCGGCAGGGTCCCCTCGCTCGGTAAGATGGCTCCCGCCCTCGGGGTGCCGGAGCGAGGGAGGGAGCG
>VXAY01005822.1:0-12644 GCA_013399855.1 Oxyruncus cristatus
GATTCTATGATTCTATGATTAGCCCTCCCCCCCCGCACTGCAGAGCAGCGTGTCCACAGAAGACTGGTGCAGGAACGGCTGACCTGTCCCCCTCCACTGAGCAAAACAACAACACAGACTTGCAGGAGGACCCCCCTCCGCGAATTCTGTTTAACTACTTCGGGAATGGCGCAGCCCGGGAGACGGAAAACTTCTCCAACTTCGGGTCCCACTCCACTGAGCGAAAAACTAAACCAGCAGCGCTCTCCAACAGGCTCTGCACTCCACCTGCGGATCCTGCTTTTCACCACGACATGAAGCCTGACTCTGCAGGCTTATGCACAGCACGTGCAGAGCCTACCCTATACTCAGCGACAGGGTGTTTCACGGTGCAGCCCGGGAAAAGAGAGAACCCCTCCCCTCCCCGGGTCTCACAAAGGATAAACCAGCAGCGTGCTCCAACAGGCTATGCACAGCACCTGAGGATCCTGCCAGTCACCACACCACGAGGCACAACTCTACAAACCATGCACCCACTTGTAGAGCCCACCCTGTCCCCAACAACAGTGTTTCACATTCGGCATCCCATCCTCGTCGCCAAAAAATGTAACAGGGTGAGCTCGAAAGGATGCCGAGATTGAAAACCAAGACACTGTTGAAACACTTAACAATAAACCCTTTATTTATTACAAAAGTGGCCAAGTAAACGGGAACCCGGGAGAACGAGAACAATAGGAGAATACGACACCCTACTCACTCAGGTGCCACTCATGAGGTATCTTACCCACTCCAAATATCATAAAATCCTCTGTAGCAGATGTGTTTTTCGGAGAAGGTGATGGCTCACACGTGTATGCGTCCCTGCTACAGACAAAATGGTCCTTCGTGTGAAGCAAAGGGAAAAAAAAAAACAAAAAACCTCTCCAAAAACTGAACTGACTGCTTTTTATATTATTACCTTATTACATCTGTCCAGGCAGGTGTGGCCAGTACCGCCTAGGCAGAAGTAATAAGTCCATCCCCTTGGTCATGTAAGAGCATCCCTTCCGCGTGTGCGTATTTTGGAATTCCCCTTAGGCATGCGCAGTTTGACTCAGGGGTCTTATCTATTTGAGNCAAGAAACTCTCTCTCCAAGGACAAGGCTCCCGTTTATCAGTGAGCTTGGCAGGCGAGGAGCAAAACTTTCACAGGTGGCTTGGCCCAAACACAGACCAAAAAGATATTGACATTTCCCAATACAAGCATTAATGATGGAAACATACGCTCCAGTATCCACTAGACCAGTAAAGTACCTGTCTTCTTTTTGCAATTTCAACAACGTCTGAGATTAAAGTCGACCAATAGATCTGCAATGTATTAGTACTTCCAAAACCTGTTCTCTCAGTCTGATGATCTTTGTGCTACTTCACATAAGGCAATAACAATATCTGTGCTATTTTTTCCCCTTGTGATATGTATTCATCAGTAAGTAACATGGGGGATATGGAGTCCACAGCATTATTTTAATTTCACCTTTATAGTCAGAATCAATAAGTCCAGGAATAACAAAAAGACCACTTTTGCTGGCAGATGAGCGACCTAAAATAAGACCACATGTACTGTCAGGTAGAGGCCCGTAAACACCCGTGCCTGCTACAAAAACAGCATCATCCGATATGTTTATTCCTGTGGCGAGGGCAAAATCCAGCCCGGTGCTTCCTGAGGTGGCAGGTTGGAGGCTGCATATACCCCGTTTGTCTGAGGGCTTAGAGACGTAAAGTTCTGGGCTCTGTTGGGATTCTCAACAGGTGGGACCCTGTTTTGTTTTGGGGCACTGGGCTGCACACCCCCTTTGGAGTTTCCTGAAAGGGGTTTGCCATCATTAGTAAATTTGGACTGGCACTGCTTTGCCCAATGAAATGCTTTGCCACATTTTGGACATGGAAGGGGGGGGAAAATCATGCCTTTTTCATTGCCCAAGGGGCAGTCTCTTTTAATATATCCTTCTTGATTACACTGATAACAGCAAATAGCAGCGTGGGCTACAACCATCTGTTCAGCTGATGCAGTCGCTAGCAAGGAAGCTTTAAAAGACTCCGTGCCGACATGCTGACAAACCATAATGAGTTCCGCAAACGACTTAGTCCGATTTCTTAAAAGCACCAGAGCTCTTTGACAATATGTATTTGCATTGTCAATTGCTAACTGAAAAAGCAAAACCTGTGCCGCTGTGCCATTATCTATCTGCCACGAAATTGCAGTCTGCAATCGATCGACGAACAACACGTGAGGTTCCTGTGGTCCCTGTTTAACAGCTGTGAAAGATGGCTCTCTGTTTTTGGTGTCTGGAACTTTTCTAAGTGCTTTCATGGTCAGATCAGTAGCTTGAGTGAAAGCGAGCCGTGGCAGCGTGACCTGTGTTGTTGCAGTAGACTGTTGCCCTTCACCCAGTAACTCGTCGTGACCTATAGTTGTCCTGCTGTGCTGGTTTAAAGGTAAACCGTCAGGAGAAATGAACCCAACTCAAAAGAGATTATAAATCAGAATTAGAATTTAACAAAAATGATACAGTAAATACATTTTTTCAGATGAACAATTGGTTTTAACCCACAAAAACCCAGATGTATAACCTGGCACCCTGGGGCATGAACAGAATGGTGTTCGTTGGCCTCCGTGCTGATCCCCACGTGGCCTCCCTGAGTCCAAGAGTAAAAGGAGGGGAAAAACCTGTTGGTGCAAGTGATGGTCACAGTCTGGTCAAGAGTGGTGGTTGCAGTCTGGTTGAGAGCAGTGGTCTCAGTCTGGTTGAGGTTCTGGTCCTCCTCTGGATCCCATGAGTGGTACCAGAAGTCCCAAGACCCCAAGATTATATTCCCTCAGGTTCAGGCAGGAATGCCCAGTACCTCCCCCAGGGCGGGGAGTTCCACAATGGGTGATTGTGAGTCATGGGATGTTTTTGGAATCCTTGATGGCCCATTAGCAGACATGACCCCTCAGGCTGGGTGTGGAGGTGCTACTGACTCCCCGGAGGGGAGTTATCACACCCGAGTCATTGGTGTGAAGACAGGAACATCCTCCTATCTCACAGGCCTCTTAACACCCAGCTTATAGCTTGAGGGGTCAGGTGTGCTCTGGGCAGCTGCTGCAAAGGGTCTATTGTTAACAGTTCCTGGGAAATGACACAGAGGGTGTAGAATACACAGTTTGGGTCACACTCACACAGTGATGAACTGGTCCCGGCTGTTCTAACTAAGACATGCGCTCATGACATTGTCCCTAACTTGAGCATTGACCAGTTCACGATATTCAGCAGACCAGACTGTGTACTGTGTTGCAGACAAAATTAAACGTAAAAAGTCTTTCCAGTCAGATGGGGTCATAATGTAAGAATCCTGATAGTCACAATCAACGCCAGTGTATATGATGACTGCAATCCATAGTCTTTTGTGGATTTACGAACCTCTTTCACAACGTCATAAGGCATATGTTCGAACTGCGGTGGGCGGTGTGGCCTATAAAGCACTGGCATAGCATTTAAAAGCTCAACATCCACACATTTTAAAGCAGCCAATTTACAGTCCTACAAAATAAAGGAATCCACACCAGCCTCTGGGCAGTGTGCTGGTTGCGCTGGCACCATGTGTGGTGGTGCGGATAACAGAGACTGAGGTTGATTATTTTGTGCCTGTAAAATTTCCTCTTTCCGTTGGGGCAGAAGCCGCCACTATTTCTGCCTGCTTTAGGGGATATAGAGCTGTCTCTTTTTCAGGGTTTGCAGGACCCAGATCAAATGACTCATTAAGCTCATCAGTCACTGTCAATGGGTCATTAAGTATTTTATCATCCTCAGAGGATTCATCCCTATATGGTGGACCAGTGGCCTCCAAAGTAGTGTCTGTTTGTTCCACAGCTCTTAAAGCTGTATACACAGCTTTCCAAGCAACTACAACTTTGGTCGGGATATTCGAAGCTCAGTCAGTCTTTGTTCGAAGCTCCTCACCGACCCTAGCCCATAACACAGTCTCATAAGAACCATGTTTAGGAAACCAGGGACAAGAGTCTCTAACCCACACAAGCAATTTGACCACATCAGCCGTTTTAACAGCAGAACCCTGCTCTTTTGAAATGGGATGCAAAATTTCTGCATATAACTTATGTTCCTTTGACACCAATTGACCTATAGTTCTGCAGCCGCTCACCTCTGTCACAACAATGGGTGACAATCCCGAAATAGGATGATGCACACAAATGACCGACCCAGTTTGGCTGCAGCTTCCATCACAGAGCACTGTGTGCAATGATTTAGCCTCGTTCGGGCGCCATATATAATGGAATGGAAATCACGGACTCCTGTCTTGATGGACAGAAATTGCTTTATTGCCCTGATCCAGCGTTTTTCTCTCATTCACTTTCAGCTGGGAGTGGTTAAGCAAATTAAGACAGAACACAGCTGCAAGTCACACATCCACCACTCTCTCAGCCCAGCCTATCACACAGACAACACACACAAACCTTGGAGTTTCAAGCAACCCTTTTTACATCCCCACATGGTGAAATTGCAAACTGGAGAGTTCAGCTCTCCCTGGGCAGTAAATCATGGCTTAGAGAAAACAACACAAGGTCATCTGAACATTCCTCAGGTCTTTCTCACACTGGCAAGCTACACAAGACTTGGAGTACCTTTTTCTAACTATACTTGCATTTTTGGATAATTTTCATTTTTCTACTTTGCTTCTACTTTTGATACTCATCCTGTTTCTCTTTCTTCTGTTTCCTCAATGCTTTGTTGTCTTATACCTAATTCTTTAAATGGGCCAGATAGAAACTGACTCTTGGCTCCTTTTTACTTGTTTTTGCTGGATAATCTCATTCAGTCACATTCATTCAGGAATTATGTTAACAAATCTGGAACTCACTTTTTTAAGTCATACTTTAATTTTTTAAAAAATATGTTTCTCTGCCACTGCTCCTTTGTAACCCAAACATACATGCTTTGTCCTGCAAACTTGCAGTATTGTGTAAATTCCCCTGTTTTAACTAACTTCAACCTTGTGTACTTTCTTTTAATAGTCTTTAAGTTCATTTGCATCTTAATTTATCAGCACTTTCTCACTTTCCCAAAGCCAATGCCCTTTTCACATTTTCCACAAAAGTCCAACTAGAATTTCATTGTTGCTTCTCGCTTGTTCCATATCATATGTTCTGCCTCCCCTTCTCCTTGCCCCATCTGAATTTGTCTACCACAGTATTTCTTATTCTGTCAAAGATCCTTTACAGTATTCTCTGTCTACTTGATCAAATTTATCTATTAACAGTATTTCAGATATTACTCTGAACCATATTTCTTTGTCACAGAAATTTTGCAACTGCCCCATGTTGACAGAGAGGAGAGGTGAGGATGTATAGTATAAAATTATAAGTAACTCTTTATTAATGCTCATGAGGTGTCCCATTCAAATTGGGGTACATCAAATGTGATTTTACACATGGCTCTTATACCTTTCAGGTGTTCAGATACAACATGATTTGACCAATCATTACTTTAACACACACATATTACTGTTTTGCAAAGCAACTATAATTCTATGGCATCATCATCCATCTGATTTTTTTCTTGATTGAAATGTGCCTGGAGTGGGTCTTACTACAGTTACTTGTCTATGATACCAGATAATTGGGAGGGTATCACAGAGGTGTTAGAGGGGCTAGGATGCTGGCTTTATCTCGATAGTCCGGGCATATCCTTTATTCTTCAGCATGGGCTCTGTCCTTCTTGCAATGAGCTGGGGTCCTTTAGTCATGCTTACTTAACCATGACTATACAGTATACAATGTTAACTATATATCTTAAGAATCATAATATGGTTTGGGTTGCAAGGGACCTTAAAGATCATTTAGTTCCAATCCCCCTGCCATGGGCAGGGACACCTTTCACTAGACCAGATTGCTCAGAGCCCCATCCAACCTGGCCTTGAACACTTCCAAGGATGGGAAATTCGCAATTTCTCTGAGCAACTTGTTCCAGTTCCTCACCACCCTCACAGTAAAGAATTTCTTCCGATTGTCTAATCTAAACCTGCCCTCTGTCAAAGTCATTCCCCCTTGTTCTATCTCTACATACCCTTGTATAGAGTCCCTCTCCCACCTTCTTGTAGATCCCCTTTAGGTACTAAAGGGCCACAATAAACTCACCCTGGAGCCTTCTCTTCTCCAGGCCAAATAACCCCAACTCTCCCAGCCTTTCCTAATAGGAGAGTAGTTCCATCCCTCTAATCATCTTCATGGCCCTCCTCTGGACTCACTCCAACAGGCTGATGTCTTTCCTGTGCTGAGGGCCTCAGAGCTGAACGCAGTACTCCAGGTGGGGTCTCAAGAGCAGAGCAGAGGGGCAGAATCACCTCCCTTGACTTGCTGGCCACCCTGTTTTTGATGCAGCCCAGGATACAATTGGCTTTCTGGGCTGCAAGCACACATTGCCAGCTCATGTCCAGCCTCTCATCCACTGGTATCCTCCAAGTCCTTCTCAGCAGAGCTGCTCTTGATCCATTTGTGCCCCAGCCTGTATTGATACTGGGGGTTGCCTGGTGCAGCTGGGCAGCCCAGGTCCAGCACCTGGCCTTGTTAAGTCTCATGAGGTTCCCATGGGCCCACTTCTCAAGCTTGTCCAGGTCCCTCTGGATGGCATCCTGTCCTTCAGGAGTGTCAAACACACCACTCAGGTGGGTGTTGTCTGCAAACTTGCTGAGGGTGCGCTGAATCCCTTTGTCTATGCCATTGATGAAGACATTGAATAGTACTGGTCCCAATACAGATCCCTGAGGGACACCACTTGTCACTGATGTCCATCAGGACTCTGAGCCGTTTACCACTACCCTCTGGATGTGACCATCCAACCAATTCCTTATCTGCCGAACAGTCTGCCTATCAAATTCTTGTCTCTCCAATTTAGAGAGGATGTTGTGGGGGACCATGTCAAAGACCTTTACAGAAGTCCAGATAAATGACATCTGTAGCCCTTCCCTTGTCCATTGATGTAGTCACTCCATCACAGAAGTCCACTAGGCTGGTTAGGCAGGACTTGTCCTTGGTGAAGCCGTGCTGGCTGGCTCTCGAAACACCTCCCTGTCCTCCATGTGCCTTAGCATAGCTTCTAGGAGGATCTGTTCCATGATCTTCCCAGGCACAGAGGTGAGGCTGACAGGTCAGTAGTTCCCAGGGTCCTCCTGGGATGAAAGAAGTTCATACAAATTAATACTATAAAGACTGGTACAATAGTCTGAAACAAGGATTTAAAGGGTTAACTAGGAGGATGTTGGTACCCCACTCTGAGGAATGCAATGTTTATGTTAAAATGTAATAGAGGCAAGGACCAGGTTTTTGAGGATTAACTAAGAGAGAGATGGTACCTTGCTCCAAGAAGTTCTGCTTACATTGAAATATAGCAGAAGATGATTTGTTCTGTTCTGTTCTGTTCTAGTAGAGATAGCAGGAAGGTTGACCTAGTAGTCGTAAATAGAGAGAGGAAAGGCATCCGGGGGGGATAAAGGAGCAGTGAGTCAAGGGGAGTTTTTGCAAGCCCCTAACACGTAGTCAGTGAAACAAAGAAAGTTGAAAAGTTCACTGAGGATGAGGAGAGAAAACGACCCCTAGCGAGGCCGAAGAAACAGTAACGACCACCAGAAATCTCCCCAAAAGATGACTCCACCTCTAACTCCGCTCAAACCCTGCCTATTATGAATATTGTAATTAGATGTCAGAATCTAATGAATATGTATGTAGAAATATGGTAATCTCTCACTGAAACTGTATATAATCCTTGGCTTTTTGCCGAAAACTTTAGAGCTACTTTGTCTGATGCTAATCAGGGGCTCTCAAATGTTGTATGCAATAAATACCTTACTGCTTAAAGACACCAAATTTGTTTCTAAGCAGTTATTTTCTGCCAGTTTTGGCATCAAGTCAGTGAATGAAATTTTCCAACACTGTCTTACATTCTCTTTCAGGGTTTTTCTTCTCCTTTGCCATGTGTGGGCCATTTTATGTTACCTTTAGGAAAATATTTTTCTTCCAGTTCCTCAGTATCTGCTTCTGTTACACTTGTGAGGATATTGTTTAAACTTAATATTTTTATATCTTTTTTGTTCTATTTTAATCAATAGAGGGTGGTGGGGTTTTCTTCATTATTTCATTGGTTACTATTTTGGAGACACATAATAAGTTGCATATAACTACTTTTTTCCAGATCAACATGATAAAAAAGAAAAGTTTCATAGAAACTTTACAGCTACATCAACATCTTAAACTTGCAGGCACAATCTGAGTTATTAAGCCCTTGTTGCTTCCTGACAAGAAACAAACGGGTTAGTTTAGAGGAAATGATATTAAACTTGCTTTCATTATTTCTTTTTTTATTAAAAGCCTCAGTGCTCTGCTTTTGTGTATGGTTTGGTTTTTAGACTGAATCTGGCTATGCATCAGAGTCAAGTTTGCGACGCCATGGCTCCATGGTGTCTCTTGTTTCTGGAGCAAGTGGATACTCTGCAACATCCACCTCTTCATTCAAGGTTAGTGAATAACATTTTCTTAGTATTGGTGTGTAAATAACACACACAGCTGGAAAGTAAATAAGCTATGTGAAGACTTATTCACACAATTATAGGAAAAAATCCAACAAATCTTTGGTTTGTTATGTGTTAGTAATTCAGCATGTGATGATGAACAGATTATACAGGAAAGTTTTTCATGCCTCTATGCAGTTGTCCCTCTTAAACTATGCTGTCATTTTCAAATCAAACCTCTGGGAGGATTTATTAGCCTTTCTTAGCATACTTCTGAGAATATAAGAACTTCTAAATGAAAGGAAATGCTGATTCTGTGACTTAACAAATTTGCTTAATAGTGATTGACAAATAACAGCTTTGTTTCATGTGTATAAATATTTAACATTTGAAATTGAATGGGCTGTAGTTCTGTGAGCAGAAGAGGAGCAGCACAAGAAAGGGGGGAGTAAAGATTAGAACAAAGATCTTAGACTAGAACTTCAGGTAAATAGGTGTAAACCTGGTAGTTTGTAAGATTGTTTTTAATAAGCTTTTATTGAATGTTCTAAAGTAGCAGGTGCAGTCAAAAGGAAAAATTGAGACCAGTGGACAAAATGAGTAAGAAACACTTTTATACAATTTCTTATGTTGTTCTAACATTAACAGTATTTCATAGTTGCTGATATCTGAAATTTCTTTGATGTACTTAAAGAATTTGTTCTTCATAATTGCAGAAATCCTTTTTTTTTTGGCATTGAACTATTGCTGAGTCTGTAGAAGCATTTGAGCCTTTTTCGCTTGTATTTTCAGAAGGGCCATAGCTTACACGAGAAGCTTGCAGAAATGGAAACCTTTAGAGACATCTTGTGTAGACAAGTTGATACTTTACAGAAATACTTTGATGCTTGTGCAGATGCAGTTTCCAAAGATGAACTCCAGAGGGATAAAGGTAAAACTGGAATTGAAAACTTTTATCTCCATAGAATTTATCTTTTTACACAGTAATAGCCTTTGAAATAGTTACTATAGCATTTGATACCATATAAATGAAATAGGTATATTAAATTTGCTCTTTACTAGTGGGATCAATCACAGATATTTCTGCATAAACAGCGTTAACTATTTTCGCTTCAGAAGTTGGATTCCCATAAAAATCTGCTTAACTTAAATATTAACCCCTAGCTGTCAACTGTATAAATGTTCTTTTAAGCATTTGATGTTATAGAACAATAATTGTTTACCCCATAAGATGAATTCAAGTTAGTTTACTGCTGTGTCTCTGCCATGGTTTAACCCCAGCTGGCAACCAAGTACCATGCATCTGCTTGCTCGCTTTGCCTTCCCTGCCAATGGTATGGGGAGGAGAATCAGGACAGAAAAGAAAATAGAACTCCTGGGTTGAGATAAGAACAGTTTATTTGAAACAAAGTAAAAGATAATAATAATTGTAATAAGAAGGAGAGGGAGATAAAACCCAAGAAAGACAAGCGATGCACAATGCAATTGCTCACCACCTGCTGACCAATGCCCAGCCCATTCCCAAACCGCATTCAGCCCCCGCTTCTAGGTAACTCCCCCCAGTTTATATACTGAGCATAACATTCTATGATGTGGAATATCCCTTTGGCCAGTTCAGGTCAACTGTCCCAGCTATGCTCCCTCCCAGCTTTTTGTGCACCTCCTCACTGGCAGAGAATGAGACACTGAAAAGTCCTTGACTTAGAGTAAGCACTACTTAGCAACAACCAAAACATCAGTGTGTTATCATTATTCTCATACTGAATCCAAAACACAGCACTGTGACAGCTACTGAGAAGAAAATGAGCTCTATCCCAGCTGAAACCATGACAGTCTCTTATCTTTATTTTGAAAAACAATAGCATATTAGCTTTGATAGGAACAATAAATTATTTTAAAAAGGTAAAAGTTCTGCCATAATGAATGATCCTGACATGTATTGGCTGTAGCTAGAGCACTGAGTGCACACTTGAAGTCCTAGTAGACTCAGGTATGGATGTCTACATATCTCTGAATTGTTCTTCCCAGAGCACAGCTTGTTTGTGTATTCATGCACTCTCCCAAGGCATTTATATTCATTCCCACTTTTGTTCTGGCAGCCTGAAACTTTTGAAAGTGAGAAAACAATAGATAATTACCATTCCACTTCTTTGAGAACTTTCTAGTGTAAGAGTAGATAGTTGCTCAATTGTGGCTCCCTGCTTATCCAGTTGTAACAACAACATAATGTTCTTCTTACCATCAAATCAAGTGCTAAATTTTTATACTGAGGAAATGTTAGTCTCCTGATGGTTTCTGACAGCAATGTTGATAGTGGTCAGAAAAAAGAGGGGAGGGTGTGTGTCACGACTGTTATAGGAAAAAAATCTTAAATGCTGCTCAGCCATGAAGATGCTCTTAAATCTTTCTTGCACACTAAAGAATTGGGAAAGCTTTCTCACTCCCATAACACACACTTTCTCACATTTAGTGGTAGAAGATGATGAAGATGATTTCCCTGTGATGCGTTCCGATGGGGATTTTTTACATAACAGTAACAGCAGTAAGGAAAAATGTAAGTGTGTCAACTTTTTCACTGACAATTCATATGAATGATAAGCCTGATACAAGATGGGTATTTATGTTCTTTTCTAAGCAGAAAATTACAAGAATAGTTATTTGAATGTATGTGACAGGAAGTTTTTATTTGTGCTAAAATAATCACAAAAAGCAGCTAAGGAATTATAATCTGAGTTATTCTTAATTCACACAAATATTAATGCAAGACTGTTAAGCTGGAATTTCCTATTCTGTGTCCAAAGCCATTTCAACTACAAAATTCTGTTGAAACAGCTGCATCATTTGTATATTGGGAACTGAGATTTGTAACAGGCAATTGCAGTTTTTCTTGCAAGTATTACCTACTTTAGGAGTATAGTGAAGTACAATGCTTTTCCAGTTAGGTGTGCCCCATTATGGTTTTTCTAAGTTCTATGGCTATGTAATGATTAAGTCAACATTGTTACTGAATCTCATTCATCATACTTTTGGCACTTTTTAAAACTGTATTTTTCAATGTTATGCTGAACAGAATTCTGATTTTTATTCTTATCTTAAATGATCTGGTTATAGTCATTGTACTTACTGCATCCATTCAGTAAATGTGAACTCCTCACACAAGTCCTCCTTTTTTAGAAATCTGATACTTCTGGCCTGCCAGAAGTTGTGTATGCATTTAAAAAAATCTATTTATATTCTTATACTTTCTCTTGTTTCCTGACTGAAATTATTTCTGTATTTGCATTCTATAATTGTTGACAATTCAGTATTTGTTAGACTTTGGTTCACAAAGTTTGAAGCAGTACAGTTTCAAATCTGATGTAATGTCCAAAAGAAGTACTTACCAAAAGCATTTTTAAAATTGTAGACACTTTCTTCAAGAATATGAAAAATATATGTGCAAAATAAGACTTTTCTGTCTTCTGTTTTCTTTTATCTGGCCCTAGTTCCCCATGTATTGCATGTTTCCTTGCTGTATTTAAGTGTTCTTTCTAGGATATTGCCAAAACTCTTATGAGGAAAGGAATTGGAGTTTCAGTATACTTCCAGAAAATTAATCATATGAGTATGATAAAAAGTGCATGCTCTGCTAAGGATTAATTGTAGTGCTGATTTCAGAGGTTAAGTAGTGTATAACTGAAGTTTTGAATAAATCAGCAAAGATAAACAAGCTTTCAACACTCACCTGTAAGCAAGTCCACAGTTCCACTAACCCTATTTTGTATATAAAAGTATATATAAAAGTATACATTTCTGAGGACTGTTAAGTCAGAACAAATTTCAGAAAACTGAAAAAAACTCACCTTCTTTAAAAAATGTTAAGTGAGAATTTAATTTCACTGCATGATTCATTTTGAAAAAGATGTCTTTGTCCAACTTAATTTTTGTAGAATGATATAGGAGTTTTAGCTTAATTTACCTTTAGAACATTTCTTCATATATAAGTTCTTCTGATGTATCCACTATATATACACACATTAGGAAAATCCATATTTTTAGTACATCTGGTCATTTTAGAACATTTAAATGCAAAGTGACTTCATTTATATTTCACGTGTTTAACAGGAATGTGAGAAATATCTCTAATT
>VXAY01005824.1:1825-15902 GCA_013399855.1 Oxyruncus cristatus
AGGGGTGGGTGTGTAAAGATTAAAAAATTTTCATATGTGGGCAATTCATTTGGACCAACAGGGACATACTATAGGTAAAGTTGAAGGCTGTGAAGTTGAATTCTTGGTAGATACAGGAGCCACATTATCCCTTGTGAATTTTACCCCAAGAGGGTCTAGGACCACAGACAGAATTTTAATACATGGAGTCACAGGACAAAGAGCAGAATTCAAGTAAACCCCTATTAGTAACCCTTGGAAACAAGACTGTATGGGGGTAACTTATGTTAGCAGAGGACTCCCCAGCATGCCTGTTAGGGAGAGATCTCTCACAGGCTCTTGACATAGAATTACACTTGTGACCTGAAGGAATAGATTTAATAATCATGGGAATGATGACTGTGGCCACTGAAAGCCCACAGTGAGCTAAAAATACTGGAAATATTGAAATCAGTACCAACAAAGCTGTGGAGTAAAACTAGCACAGATGTAGGTTGACTAGTTTCAGCTCAACCCATAAACAAAAACAAATGGAGGCAATGCTCCCCCAGCTGTAAAGCAGTATACTAATCACAAAGAAGCTGAGGAGAGAATTCAAAAGAAAATAGACCAGTACTTAGCTCAAGGAATTTTGAAAGAATGTGTGTCACTAAATAATACCTCCTATACTTCCTGTAAAAAACCCCAATAGATTAGATGAAGATAGGGACCTGGAATACCATTTTGTACAAGATCTAATTAATCAGCACACTGTGGCTCCTCATCCAGTAGTGCCTGATTCCTCTACCATACTTTTACAAATACCACATTGGGAAAGATATTTTATTGATCTAACCACCGCCTTCTTTAGCATTCCTCTTAGATGGAGACAGACAACTTAAGTTTGCCTTTACATGGAACGGACAATTAACCTGGATGAGTCTCCCCATGGTATCCTACAATTTTTTCACAAATACTGAGAAATTATTTGAAAGACATAAAACTACTGGGTAAATCAGCTCTTGTACAATATGTAATGATTTGCTAAAAGAAAGTACAGATAAAGATGCCTGTTTAACAGATACTATACATCTACATACTGCCTTAGCAGAGAAAGGTCATCCCACATCTCCAACCAAATTCCAGCTGTGTCAGGAGGAAGTTAAATATTTAGGGTTTATCCTAAGGGAAGAGCAGCAAGTAATAGACCCAGGAAGAATAGAAGCTATAAATAAAGCTTCCACGTCTGATTACAAAGAAACAGTTGTGAGGGTTTCTTGGAACTGTGGGATTTTGTTGACAATGAACTCCTGAGTTACGAGAATTAATGAAGCCTCTGACAGAAGCAACAAGAAATGAGGACATAGAACTTATTGCATGGGGTCCATCCCCTCATTCTGGGATACAATGTAACAGTTTAGGTCACAAAGTGGAAATACTGTTGAAACAGTATGCAACCCAAGCCTTATTGCCGCAACAGGCACACGGATGCAAACTGATTCTTCTAATGGCAGATAATATAACTTTGAAAAGATGCAATAACTTGAATCCAGCATCCCTAATGCCTTTGCCTGATGATGGGGAACAACATTACGTGTGAGTAGGTGATGAACATATCAAGTAAACCATAAGTAGATTTAACTGATGTGCCTTTGCAGAATCCAGATCTAATTCTGTTTGTAGATGGCTCATTTTACTACCTGCATGGACAACAACAGACTGGATATGCTGTGATCAGCCATGGGCAAGTAATGGAAGATGAACCTCTACCAAAAACGATGAGTGCACAAGGAGCAGAGCTGGTAGCTTTAAAACATGTAGCACATCTGAGAAAAGGTAAATGACTCAATATTTATAAAGATTCTCAGTATGCCTTCAGGGTATGTCACACAAAAGGAATGTTATGGAAAGAATGAGGATTTATCACATGATCAGGAAAGAAAGTGTCCAATGGAGAAAAAATATATAACTTGCCAGAATCAATCCAGCTACCTATAGAAATTGCTGTCATATACTGCCCAGCCCATACTAAGGGCACTACAGAAATTAGCAGAGGGAATGACTTAGTCAATATAGCCATGAAAGCTGCAGCCCAACAACCTTCGAGAAGATGCACGGTTGTGATTCCAGCAATAGATGAAAGCAAACAGCCAAATTTAACAGACCACAAAATGTTGTATGAGAATGACTGTTCATCATATCAAAAAGAACAGTGGAAAGAATGGGAAGCAAACAAAAATGAATGAATATAGACAACTACAGTGAAACCAATACTACCAAAGAAATACATAATTACTGTGGCTAGACAGTTTCACAAAAACACTCACGTGGGAGCAGAGGTGGGATAATCAGCACCAAGAATTTATGCTGCTTCAAAAAGAATCACCAGTAGTTGTCTGACTTGTTGTAAAATCATAGAATGGTTTGGTTTGGAAGGGACCTTAAAGATTATCTCGTTCCAACCCCCCTGCTGTGGACAGGGACACCTTCCACTAGACGAGGTTGCTCAAAGCCCCATCCAGCCTGGTCTTTAACACTTCCAGGGACAAGGCATCCACAGATTCTCTGGGCAACCTGTGCCAGTGCCTTACCACCCTCACAGGGAAGACTTTCTTCCTAATAGCTAACCTAAACCTACTCTCCTTCAGTTTAAAGCCATTCCCCTTTGTCCTATCTCTACATGCCCTTGTAAAAAGTCCCTCTCCAGCACTCTCTCCCTTCAAGTACTGGAAGGTTGCTACAAGGTCTCTCTGGAGCTTTCTCTTCTCCAGGATGAACAATCCCAATTCTCTTAGCCTGTCTTCACAGGAGAGGTGCTCCAGCCCTCTGATCATCTTCTTGTCCCTACTCTGGACACACTCCAGCAGGTCTACAACCTTCTTATGTTGGCAGCCCCAGAGCTGGACACAGTACTCCAGGTAGGGTCTCACAAGAGCAGAGTAGAGGGGCAGAATCACCTCCCTCAACCTGCTGGCCACACTGCTTTTGATGCAGCCCAGGATACACTTGGCTTTCTGGGCTGCAATTGCACATTGCTGGCTTATATTAATTTTTTCATCAACCATCACCCCCAGGTCTTTCTCCCCAGGGCTTCTCTCAATTCATTCTCCACTCAGCCTGTACTTGTGCTTGGGATTGCCATGACCCAGGTGCAGGACTTTGCACTTGGCCTTGTTGAACTTCATGAGGTTTGCACAGGCCCACCTGTCAAGGTCCCTCTGGATGGCATACCTTCCCCCCAGTGTGTCAGCTGCACCACATAGCTTGGTCTCATCAGGAAACCTGCTGAGGGTGCACTCAATCCCACTGTCCATGTCACCGACAAAGACGTTAAACAGCACCAGTCCCAATACTGACCCTTGAGGAACACCACCTGTCACTGGTCTCCACTTGGACATTGAGCCCTTGACTGCAACTCCTTGAGTGCGACCATCCAGCCAATTCCTTATCCACCAAGTGGTGCACCCATCAAATCCTTGTCTCTCCAGTTTAGAGACAAGGATTTCATGCAAGATTGTCAAATGCTTTTGCACAAGTCCAGGTGGGTGACATCAGTCACTCTTTCCTCATCCACTACATCTGTAAACACCATCAACCAAATTTGTCAGGCATGATTTGCCCTTAGTGAAACCATGCTGGCTGTCACCCATCACCTCCTTATTTTCCTTGTGCCTTAGCATGGTTTCCAGGAGGATCTGCTCCATGGTCTTGCCAGGAACTGAGGTGAGACTGGCCAGCCTGTAGGTTCCTGGGTGTTCCTTATTTCCCTTTTTAAAAATGGGAGTTATATTTCCCCTTTTCCAGTGCACATGAACTTGTGCACCTCCAGGTTCCTTAAATGGTCTCCAACTTGATCTTCTTGAGCAGGCAGTTCCTCATTTTCCCAGTCCCTGCCTTTGCCTTCTGCAACTAGGGCGGTGTGGCTGGAACACTTGCTGGTGAAGACTGAAGCAAAAAAGTCGTTGAGTACCTCAGCCTTCTCCATGTCCCGGATAACCAGGTTTCCCCTTTCCTTCTGGAGAGGGCCCACATTTTTCCTAGTATTCCTTTTATCACCAACTTACCCACAGAACCTTTTCTTGTTGCCCTTGTCATCCCTGGGCAGGTTTAGTTGTATCAGAGCTTTAGCTTTCCTAACCTGATCCCTAGGTGCTTGGACAATCTCTCTGTATTCCTCCCAGGCTACCTGTCTCTGCTTCCATCCTCTGTAGCCTTCTCTTTTGTGTTTAAGTTTGTCCAGGAGCTCCTTGTTCATCCACGCAGGCCTCCTGGCATTTTTGCCTGACTTCCTCTCTGTAGGGATGCATTGCTCCTGAGCTTGAAGGAGACAATCCTTGAACATCAAACAGATCTCTTAGGTCCCTCTTCCTTCCAGGGCTTTATCCTATGACACTACCAAGCAGATCTCTGAAGAGGCCAAAGTCTGCTCTCCTGAAGTCCAGGGTAGTGAGCTTGCTGTGCGTCCTCCTCACTGCCCTAAGGATCTCAAACTCCACCATTTCATGGTCACTGCAGCCCAGGATGCCCTTGGGCTTCACATTCCCCACCAGCCCCTCCTTGTTGGTGAGAACAAGGTCCAGCATAGCACCTCTCCTCATTGGCTCTTCTATCACTTGGAGAAGGAAGTTGTCATCAATGCGTTCCAGTAAACTCCTGGGTTGCTTATGCCCTTCTGTGGTGTCCCCCTCCAGCAGATATTGGGGTGGTTGAAGTCATCCTCCCTCCATGAGGACCAGGGCTTGTGAATGTGAGGCTGCTCCTGTCTGTAAATGGCCTCATCGGCTTGGTCTTCTTGGTTGGGCAGCCTGTAGCAGACCCCCACTATAATAGCACCTGTCCCTCCTCTCCCTTTAATCCTGACCCATAAACTCTCGGTCATCCATTCCTAGGTGGAGCTTGATGCACTCCGGCTGGTCAGGGACATTTTCATTTTGTCCAAAGTTCTGAAGTACTAGGGAGAGTGTCTAACATATATGGAAAAGGGGTTTGAAGAAAAAAAGGAATCATGTCAGTCCACACCACCTGAAATACAGGTACCTTATATACAACCTGGAGATGGAAATGTTAATTAAGGTATTTTCACAAAAATCCAAATTAGAACCCAAATGGGAGAGGCCATATACTGCCTTATTGTGCTCTAATTTTGCTGTTAAAGTTTTAGGAAAGGAAAACTGGATATACCAGTCTCATGTCAAACAAGTTATGAATAACCAACCAGCTAACAAATAACTACATTGGAAATAATCTATACACCAAAGAGATGAAGTGAGACATCCCATTACTCTTGGTGCTGTTAACCCAGAGGACCACAACTGCATGGCTAAGTATAAAATCAATGGATGACCCATTGTGGCATAAAGTTAACAAGACTAAAGGGGAGCTACTTGACATAGATTTTTATCTAATGGGTGACCAAACCCTTGGAAAACCCAATGAAAGGGGGGTTTTTTTGCAAATCGGATACAGCTCAAAATCTAACTTTGATAGTTAATCAGTAAGATGAAAGTTCATTTTCCCAATGCTACTGTTGTTTAACATTTAATTCTAGTTATTGTGTAAGATTGGACACTGGATTTCAAGTAAATAGAATATTTGTTAATGCGACATGTAAAAAAATTCACTTTCACCTAGATATGCTTTTAAATGGAATAGAGTTAATTTTCTTCTTAGTAGCTGTTACAGTGCCATGTTTTGGATTTAGTATGAGAATAATGTTGATAACACAGTGATGTTTTAGTTGTTGCTACATAATGCTTACTCTAAATCAAAAACTTTTCAGTTTCCCATGTTCTGTCAACTGAGCTAGTGCACAAGAAGTACAAAGCTGAAGATAAGGAGGCTACAGCTGTCAGCAGAAGCTGCAACTTGACAAGATAAGAACAGTTAATGGCCTGTCTGCATGGACATGGAGAAAGAATCCAGTAAAGGGTTAGAAGACCCCAGACCAAAAATCACCATTGGACCAAGAGGTGCATACAAGGTGCGTGAAGAACAGGTGAAGAATGGCTGCATAGATTGTGAGGGCATAAAAGCCCAGGGGTTTCTTTGTTTGGGGTCCCTCTCCACAAGCACCCAGGTCGAGTTGACCTGCTGCTGTACCACTCTTAAATTATTTATTTTTATAAAATCAGACACCTGAGACTCTTCTGTGGGAAACCTAGGGTCAAGCCTGAAGGAGGAGGAAGCGTGCCTGAGAGCAAGTGTGTGTGTGAGCAAGGAGTCAAAAGGGGAACTCATCAGCTCACTGGAGCCACCCACTGCAAAGGGACTCTGGTCTAAGCAGTTTAATTCTCAGGTGGTGTGTGTGTGTGACTCCTAGAATGGTGTGAGAATACTCAGGCAGTGGTTTCTCCTTTAACACAGTTCTTCACATACAAGGCTCATCCAACAACTCTTCAAATGCCTTTGTCTCTCAAGGGTTTGTTGGTACTAAAACAAAGAAGTTGAAAATTGCCTTCATTCTAATAAGAGTCACGCAGACTACAGCACGTGCTCTGCACATTAGTAGCAGTTAAGCTATAAAAGTGATCTAATATCTGTGTCATGTGAAATGCATTCACATTTTCAGAAGTTAACTGAACACTAACAGAATGGTTATTTTAACTGCAATTTGCTACAGATCTTCATTCCAATCCTTCCACTTCTTGGAGCATCTTACCAGTTCCATCATCTGCATCATTCTGACCAGTCTCCCAAATATCTGATTTTGTCCCAAAGCCATCAGTGGCAGAAGACTCCATATAGTCTGCAGGATTAAATGTCCTAGAGTTTTAAAAGTCAAAAGATGGAAGAGAACACATGGGTCATTCAATGAACACAAGTGTCATCATTTTTATCTGAAGTTGCATTTGATTAAACTTCTTGATTTCCACGTAATCTTGATAGTTTTGGTTTCAAAAGAAAGTTATCCTCTATGAGCAAACACAGATAAAAGAGGGATAAAAGGAGGAAAAAAAATGAAGAGACTGAAAAAAATTACTGTAGAGAAACTGAACCAAACCAACAATTCCTGAAAAAGCAGTTAACAGCATACCTACTCCTCCAGTCTTATAAAACATTAGTTTATATGCACAATGATAAGCCTCTCTCAGCTGACAGTTTCTCAGCAGGTGGCTTACTGATGAGAAATCAGTGTCATGCCCTTTCAGAGCACCAGACCTGTGCAGGACAGGAGTCGGAAAATCAGTAAGACTATTTCAGAATGCACTCCTGACACCAATGCCAAAGCACACAGATGCAGCTAAAAGGTGAAAAAGAATTATTGAAGAAAAACCTCTTTTCAGTTTATCATCTACAAGTATGAACAACAAGAATTATTAGAAAAGTAGAGTCTTCTGTTCATCATGACATCACAGATGTTACATGAAATGTCATTAAAGGAAAACACCAAGTAAAAGTAGTCGAGGCGACACTTCATGAAGCAAGTTATTCCAACAAAACTTGGAACAAACTTTAGAGCTGCTGAGTAACTTCTTTTAATTTTGTTTTAGGGTCGATGTATGTCCAAACAGCTAAGCATGAAACCTCAAAAACAGGAGAAAGTTTAGAATCACTAGTCTTTCTGGTTTTATATAGAACTTGAAAGTTCTACATTGCACTGAAACAAATCTTTTTTTAAGTGACTTCCAACTATATGCACCACACAGAGCTTTCAGCCTCCAAGGCACTACTGATGGCTGCTACTGATAGGTACAAATGGGTTCTCCAAGTTTGAGATATTAACATGAAGTGAATTTACATTAGGTTTGTATAGGTGTGTCTAGTTAGAAATACTGTATTAAGACAAAAATAATCCATTAATAATCTAAGAAATTTTTTAATTTTTGCATCTATATAGGTTAATCATACAGCAATATTAAGACATACAGTGGCAACATTGTCAATTAATATTGCCGGTGAGTTTGATCCTTGCCAAAATCTGTGCTCTGCGTGTTTCTTACCCCATGCCTTGGGCTGAAAACCTCCCCGCTCCTCTCCCTCTGCCACGTCCAAACCCTAGGAGAGAAAACACCATATAACAGCAACAGCAGAGGAGACACCAATTGCTAGTCTGTCACATTAGAAAATATTATGGTTGATGAAAAAAAAGTATTGTGGTTAAAGTTAAATACTACTTACTTCCCAAATTTCCCTAACACACGCAAGTAAGCCACAGTTCATCTAAGACTTTGCGTTTCAGCAGGACTTGCAATTCTTTGCTAACTTTTCTGTATCTAGTGAAGTAGCTCCAAATGCCAAGAAAAGGACTCACCTAAAGAATCATCCCACTAGACTGCTATTGCTAAATCATTAGACACTGTTCAAAATTTTGTCTAATTTTTTACTCTTGCCTAAGATGCTTTAGAATCCCAGCCTCCCTGTATACCTTGATCTCTCAAGAAATTCCCTGTCACTTCTTATCTGAGGAGAAAGTTTAAATATTCCATTTGCTTCCTTCTCTGACTCAGTCCACCCCTAACCTCCTGTGCTTTCACCAACCTGTGATCACACATTCCTTCTGATTCCCCCTTAAACATAACTACTGACATGAAAATTATTCAATTTGAATTACTCAAACTTCCTTGTTATCACCCACAAGAATATTAATTTCTATTTTAACAATGACAAATATTTGTTGCCTCCAATTTTGGTTACTGACCTCAGTTTATAAGTGTAAGTATAGATGAATCTTTCAGGAAGATTTACTCGAGGAGACAAGGGTTTGTCACTCAAGGAAGCTTTGCTGCCTGGGAAAGAGGCATCTTCCCAGGGATAGTCTTATGTGTTTTCTTCTCCTGCTTTTCAGAGAGGCTGACTCCATGGTACAAGAGAAGTTTCTCGCAGACATGCTTGAAGGCCCCTGCGGGGGAGGGGGGGGGCAGGTGAACGATAAAAGGCCCTGAGGAGAACAGCGTGTGCACTTTGGATGCCCAGTGCTTGCACCATCATATCAGTGCTCTCGGCTTTCCGAAAAAAATTTTCCTAAATCCACTGCTGCCTGGTATCTGGGGTGCCTGCACATAATCTTTCCTCACAACAAGTTTCTTAATATAGTGAATGGCATGTTGCATAGTGCTAAGAAGGCATGAAAATTTTTGTTTACTTAACCATGCATAAAGCACATCTATGTAAACTGTTAGAAACTATTTCTTACATGTGGCATATTTCTACATAGTTCTGGTGGAATTTTTTTCTTTTTTATAACCTCAATATCTGAGGTTTTACTTGTTAGGTTTTTTTGAGGAAGACTATGTATATTATTTGATATTACAAGAACAGGAGGAGGTTAAGAGCTGCTGACTGAGAAGAAAGCAATGTTTATTTTAATGACAAAATTATGTGGTTATAAAAAGTCACTGAACAACAAGTTTACCAGAGTACAAAAGTTATAATCCTAAGCCACTGATACACTGGTTGTTCAAACATCAGAATTACCCATGATAGGCTTCAAATTTGGATCAAAATTACCACTTATTTTCAGGGGACCATCTAAACAAAATAAACAGCAGCTCCAAGACATGGTAAATCCAGTTTAGAAAGTTCCTATTTTAATGACTTTCCTTTTCCTCCCCTCACCACTCATTCTTCTCCTTGCCCTAGTTCGCTGTCCATGTTTTAAAAGACATTTCTGGACCTCTAAAATATTTTGGTGGTTTGACTTTGGTTGGATGCCAGGTGCCCAGCAAAGCTGCTCTATCACTCCCCTCCCCAAATGGTCAAGGGAGAGATCACTCACCAATTACCATCACAGGCTAAACAAACCTGACTTGGAGAAATTAATTCAATTTATTACTAATCAAAATCAGAGTAGGATAATGAGAAGTAAAACAAATCTTAAAAACACCTTCCCCCAACTCCCCTCTCCTTTCCAGGCTTAACTTTATTCCTGATTCTCTACCCCCTCCCCTCCAACGGTGCAGTGAGATGAGGAATGGAGGTTACAGACAGTTCATCACATGTTGTTTCTGTCACTGCTTCCTCCTCAGGGAGAGGAGTCCTTTCCCTGCTCCTGCATAGGGTCCCTCCCATGGGAGACTCCTTCACAAACTTCTCCAATGTGAGTCCTTCTCACAGGCTACATTTCTTCATGAAATGTTCCAGTGTGGGTCCCTTCCACGGGGTCAGTCCTTCAGGAACAAGCTGCTCCAGCATGGGTCCCCCATGGGGTCACAAGTCCTGCCAGCAAACCTGCTCCAGCATGGGCTCCTCTCTCCACAGGACCACAGGTCTGGCCAGGAGCCTACTCTAGTGCAGACTTCCAACGGGGTCACAGCCTCTTTCAGGCATCCCCCTGCTCCAGTGTGAGGCTCCTCCACGGGCTGCAGGTGGGTCTCTGCTCCCTCATGGATCTACATGGGCTGCAGGGGCACAGCTGCCTCACCATGGGCTGCACCACAGGCTGCATGGAAATCTCAGCTCTGGTGCCTGGAGCACCTCCTCCCTGTCCTTCTCTGCTGACCTTGCTGTGTGCAGAGCTGTTTCTCTCACATANGGAAATCTCAGCTCTGGTGCATGGAGCACCTCCTCCCTGTCCTTCTCTGCTGACCTTGCTGTGTGCAGAGCTGTTTCTCTCACATATACTCACTCCTCTCTTCTCTGGATGCAATTACTTCTGAGCAATTTTTTTTTTTCCTGTTCTTAAATATGTTCACAGAAGCATTACTACTGTTGCCGATTGGCTTGGCCTTGGCCACCGGCAGGTCTGTCTTGGAGATAGATGGCATTGGCTCTGTTGGACATGGGGCAGCTTCTCAGAGAAGCCACCCCTGTAGCCCCCCCCCCTCCCCCGCTACTAAAACCTTACCACAAATACCCAGTATCTACTACCTACATTTTCAAGGACTTCTTAGAAGCATCAAATTAGCAGGATAGCTTTATCCACATTTTGATGAAAGGGTTTACCCATATTTTATACAGAATGATAACCATGGAAACCTGCAGAGGAAGGATTCCTATCTAGCAACACAGAACAAGAACACGGAAGAATAAAGTCTGACACTAGGCCATTTCTCCCTCTTTGCTCTCTTTTCACAATCTGGAGAGAAGACAAAGAGAGGTTAGGAAAGAGGTAACAACTGCAACAGGGCAATCGATATCCCTCTTTACTGAGCCCACACATGGAGCTGTGCTCTTTGCTCTGTCATAAACAGTGTCACAGACCCTGCTGTATCTATCTGATAACTCAGCCTCTCAACCTCCTTGCTCAGCCTACCTCTTCTACTGCTCTTCTCTCCTTCGCCCACCTAAAATCCCATATCTGAGAAGCTGATTCATGGCATTACAGGGTTGTAGCTCTAGAAGTCAGTGCACTTCTGGATTATCTTTCTGCCTAGTAAATGTTGGTTTTGTTTGGGATTTTTAAGAGTAAAAGCAGCTAGACAAGTTTACTTGGGGACACTGTACTTCCTACAGCTATCAATACAGCATTAAATACCATTTACTAATGATGCTCAGAAGAGAGATAAACAGTTTTGTGACAAACTCAACTACAAGTCTGATTGGGAGCTGAGAATCACAGTAACAGTCAAGCAGAAATATTTTTGAGTGAGGCAGACATTAGGTATAAAGAGATTAGCTGGAATAGCTACCATGAAAGTAGAAATAGATTTCAGAAGAGGAAGTAAGTCTCCTCAGCCTCCCAAGTGCAAAAGTCTGAAAGAATAACCTTAGCATATTAAACATAAGATGAAGTTTTAGCAAGCAAGGCATATGTAAGATGCTGTACCAGCATGGGCACAATAAACTACTGCTAAAAACAGCAATAAGAACCTCTAAGTTTTAGAAATTGCTAGAAAGAAATCGTGTTGTTCCAGAATTTCCATGCACAGTCTTAGACTACTAGTCAGCAAGGCATTTTCAAAGTGAGCTGGTATAAAAAGTTAATCCTGAACTTGAATTTCAAGTAGATTCCTATAACTTCATAAAGCTGTGTCTATGCTTTCTGTCAAAACTGAAATTAAGTTTAATCAACAAATGCAACAAAAAGTATTCTAATGAAGACAAAAGGATGGTACCAAACCAGCAGGGTTAGCACTAAATTCAAAGCTAGAAGACACTTATGAAGAACTGATTCAAAATATGGGACAGTGAGTATTCACCACTGAAAGATCACCCTGACACAGAATCTCATACATCATGGTCATTAATGCAAGATGCCAGTGGGAAGGGCTGATATTCTCTGACACATCCAAATCACTAGTATGATCTTAAATTCTCATGCTAAGAAAGTTACTTGTCTCAGCTGCCAAAATTAAAACATGGCCTTAAAACAAATAAAAGGCACACAGTCTTCTAACATAGAGAAGTTAGTCACGAAACAACTGTGAATGCCCATCTGGTATTTGCAAACTTTTTATGCTTTTTAACAGTGACTAAAATGGCAGTGAGCAAACGGGGCTTCACACCACCATTCAGAGCATGCAATCCCACAGTAACTTAAACCCATTTAAATCAGAACTACTACAACAGAAGTCTTCCTTACTAGTGATCACAAGCTCTGCTCTTTCCTGCACTAAGTTTTGCATATACTGTCACAAAATGAGTGAGCACAAAACCACCATCAGAAACCAAAATTATTAGTTCACTGTTGGATCAGCTCCTCAAACCAGTTTCCTTCTTGCTAAATGCCAGAAAACCAGTCACCTTTACACTAGGTTAAGCCACCAAAATCCCTGTTGTCCCCAGCTATCATGCTGCCTGCCCCCTTTTTACTTTTTTGGCTTGGTTAGACTTAGATCAATCCTCTGATCAAGTTCAAATGCACCAAGAGATAGACAAGATTAATTCCTCCAGCAGTAATGCCAGTTTATGCTTTTACCATAAAAAGTATAGCTTTAACACGACTCTAAAAAGATGCATATATATATGTTTAGATTGCAACGGTCAATGTTTACTAAAATTTTTTTTTCCTGTGGTAATTCACAATCAGTATTTTTTCTAACAACATTTCTATATACCAACAAAAAAAGAACAAGTGACTTGGCAGTAGCTCATTAAATCTTCCAGTGAGTCTAAAGGAATAGACTTTCTTACAATCAATCAGCATATTGAACACAAAAGCAAATGATGGACATCAGGCAAATAACAAAGTTACTGTCCTGCCTCATATAAAACCTCATAACATTTCCTCACATTCTTTTACACTTGGATCTTCAAACAGTTGCCTAAGATATCAAGGCAGAATTGCTTATTCATTTCTGTTCCAGGAACCCAGGACTGGGAAACTATGTTTACAGTTGATTCCAATCAAAATTCCTGCAGCTACTACCCCTATCCAACATAATTTTAAACAATTAACTACTTAAAATATGTTTTGGTTTCCTTTAACACTAACTCTGATCAACTGTGTATCGTTAGGGTTTTTTTTCCTACTCTCCACCACACCTCCCTCAGTTGACTAGGTTCACATTAGCCATCACTTATTAAATTTATATTTTTCTTTTCTGGAATTAATTCTCGAGATGTCAACACTTATACCCAAGCAGATAGTGAGATTTTCTGTTTCCACTAAAACCCATTGGGAGTTCAAAACACTCATTATCAAACAATCACATCTTCACTCTGGTACCATCCATGCATAGAAAGAATTGTTCATCTCCTTCACAACATTTCTTCCCACAAAACAAATGCACGCTGCATGGGAATATGAGAAAGGTGTGTAGCATCGCAACTCAGATGGGCCTAGTTGATTAACTTAATAATCTATTCTGTAGAAAATCCAGTTTGCTGAGCTTGCAGAACTAAATCCTTTTACTGCAACACAGTCGTTTTATTTTGAAATTCAGATTTTCACATTGAAAGGTTTAAATTTAATGAAGACACTTTAAGAAAGAGGCTTAAGAAAAGCTAAAAGGAAAAGGAAATGCAGACTGGACGGGCAGAAAACACCTTAGATTTGCGCTTATGTCTGACTAGACAGTAATCAAACAGTCCTGGTCTCTGCTATGGAAATGCAGAGCCAGCCATCCACCCAGCAGATACAAAGGTGACAGAGGCTTAAGCCTTACGAAGAAATAAGGAGGCTAAGTATAGAAAATTTGCATTCTAGGTATTCCCTATTACCAAAACAAACACTGAAGTTATATTCAATATATTATATTGACATGATATACATATCATCAGGTGTTTATTTCACCAAACT
>VXAY01005828.1:0-70383 GCA_013399855.1 Oxyruncus cristatus
TTAGAAAGGAACCTTATCTTCTATATAAAACTATCTTAAAAAAAAACCTATCTTCTTAATTAAAAATCTATCTTCTTAAGCTATCTTCTATATAAAACTAACAAACTTCTTAAAAAGTCAAAAATATAAAACGTATTTACAAGAAAATTGGGAACANATGCTGTGGCCGGCGTGTCCGTCAGTCCTGGAAGAAAAGCAAGGGCAGGGTCAGTGCAGTCGGGCCCTGCTGGGTGTTCCCTGTGCCCCCAGGCTGGCGAAGGCTGGGCACAGCGGGACTCTGGCGCCAGGCCTGAGCCCGGCTGGGGATGGGAGCCGGGCCCCGGGCGCTGGGACGTGGCTTGTGTGGCCCAAAGCAGGCGCAGGGCAGGCCGGGGCTGGGGCTTGTGGCGCCAGAACCCCGGGCACGGGGCACCGTGTCCCTGAGCGGGGCCACCCAGCCCAGCCCCAGCCTGGCGGCAGGTGACCCCCTGTCCCTGGGGCAGGGCACGGCCGCTACGTGCCTGTCCTGCTGCTGGGGGACTCTCCTCATCCCAGCACCATGTCCTCCTCCTCATCTTCCTCATCCACTTCCATGTCCTCCATCTCCTCCACCACATCCACTTCCATCTCTTCTTCCAACTCTTGGAAGTCCACCTCCATCATCTCCTCTGTATCCAAGATGACGTCCACCTCCATCTCTTCCTCCGTATCTCGGGTGGTCTACGTAAGGCAGCACAACCTCAGAGAGGGGTCCCTGTCCCACACCATCCCCACAGAGCTCCAGCCCTCCTGGGCAGTCAGGGGGTGCCCAGCTCCATGCAACGGCACTGTACCTTCACTGGGACAAGGCTGCACATCCTGCTGGGAATGATGGCAAGACCCAAACTGCAGGAAGAGTCAGGACTGACGGATGTGTCAGGGAGCAGGACGGGACACTCCACAGGGAGCAGGGTGAAGGGAGCTCTTGGAAATAAGGTTGGTTGGGCCACAGGGTTCGCTGCGAGCTGCTGAGCCTTGGCTGGCAGCAGGGGAATGGCTGCGTTGTGCTCGTCGCTGGGCACTGGCAGTTCCACACGGAACACGGGCACAGCTCTGGCAGCTGTGATGTCACAGGAGTTGTGGGGCCACTCCACACTGGGGGATGGGGATCATGGAATGATGGAATCCTTGAATGGTTGGGCTTGGAAGGGACCCAAAAATCATCTTGTTGCAACCTGACCAGCCTCCCACCAGACCTGGTTGCTAATGGCCCCTTCCAGGTGGTCCTTGAATGTTGCCAGGGATGGGGCATCCACAGCCTCTCTGCACAGCCCCTGCCAGGGCCTCAGCACCCTCACAGGAAACAATATTTTCCGAACATCAAACCTAACCCTCTTCTGTGGCACTTTGAGCCCATTCCCCCTTGTCCTGTCACTACAGTTCCTGACCAAGAGTCACCCTCGGGCTCCCTTGGAGGCCCCTTCACACCCGGGAAGGTTTCTCCGAGGTCTCCACACAACCTTCCCTTCTCCAGGCTGCACAGCCCCAACTTTCCCAGCCAGTCTCCAGAGGGGAGCTGCTCTCGTCCCCTGAGCACCTTTGTGGCCTCCTCTGGACCTGCTCCAACAGTTGCCTGGCCTTGTTCTGTCGGGGACCCCAGAGCTGGAGGCCGCCCTGCAGGTGGGGTCTGCTGAGAGCGGAGCAGAGCGGCAGAACCCCCCCTGCCCTGCTGCCCCCGGGGCTGGGGACGAGCCCAGGACACAAGGGGCAGTTCTGGATTCCAGCACACAAGGCTGGGGCATGTCCAGCCTCTCACCCACCAGCACCCCCAGGAACACTGCTTGGTTATTTTTGGTGGGTTACTGGCTGCAAACTTTATTTGTTTGGGTCCTCAGTTATGTCTGTGAGGTATTATTCTGTCTGTAGTAACTGCATAAATCCCAGATCATAGAATCATTGAAATGTGTTGAAAACATCATCCAAGTTGATGGTCTCTGCTGTCCTTAGGAAGTTCCATTTGCAGTGATTCTTACTGAGAAGAGGCAGCTCTCAAATATTTGCCAACAGTTGGGTTTGGTGCCTTCATTTGCTTTGTGAAATGACCAAGGTTGTCCTCTTCCTCCTCCTGTTTTGAAAGGCTTTACCATTGTCAGGGAATTAGTACTAAGAGCATTTTTTTTTTTTCAGCTAGCTGACCTTTTTCAATTCTTTTTACTGTAAATGCAAGTAATGTTCAAGTTTCTTTAGAGCTACAATAGTTTCTTTAGAGCTACAATATAAAGAAATGTCAATGGCATCTTACAGCTGATTTGATGCTTTAAAAGAGATATATAAGAAAGCCAGAAATAAGAGGAAGAAAACAGGCAATTTCATGGGAAAGTGGGTACTTGGAGAGGTGCCTCTTGTCTGTGCATGTCATTGTAGCACAGTCACACTGATATTTTTTGATGTTCTGTTTTGTTTGTGCTTCATCACGAATGTGGTAGATGAGATATGTTTTAGTCCAGGATAATTCAAATCCCTTTGATCCTAATGTTTAAAGCTGATGTATTGAAATATGACAAAGGTGTTCAAGAATAAGGGCTCTCAAGTGTCCTTGTGCCATTGACCGTATCTTAATAATATCCCACATCACATTAAAGTCACAAAAATCATTTCCCCCTCTGCCCTGTCCCTCTCCCACACCAGAAATGAGGTTACTGTACACCTTTAAAATGTTTCGTTTTTTTTTTTCCTGGAAAATGAAAGCAGAATCCTTCAGTAGCCAGTGTTTCAGAGGGAACCAGTGGCATGGTTTTAGTAGTTCTTCTAGATTTAAAATAACTTCTGAACAAAATCCACAGGTTTTCAACATTTAGGCCAGCACTGTGAAGTAGAAAGTGGCAAAAGAAAAAAAAAAAAACAAAACAAAACTATTTTACTCTTTGGGCCGTGCTTGTAGCTGTAAACATTTTATAAAGCTATGGCCAGCCAGCAGGTGAATATCCAGTTTGCCCATTGTGACTAATTAGGGAATATCTGAGCTTCCTACTGACACAAATGGCCGGGAGCACAGCAAAGAGACATTCCTTATTGACTTGTGCTGCTTTATGTTTTTTACCTCTCTGCTGTGCTGCTGCAGACAACATTAGATGTCTGTCTGCCCCCGCCAAAATCTAATTGAGCTTCCTGCTCTAGTGCTAATAACGTTCCAATAGATGGGCTCCAACTTTGCTTCCACTCCCTGTGTATTTAAAAACTAAACAAACAATAAGAAGGCATATCTGTATTTTATAGCTGTAGCCGTTGGCAAGAGCAGTGTGTGAGTCTGTAAATTCTGTTTGATGTTGTTGGATCTCCTCTGTGACAGCAAGGTTGAAATGGAGGAATTTTGCTGCAGAGATTCCAGGCAGGAATTACACACCAGCCCAGTGGTGCTGGGATCTGGGAAGGTGGCCACAGCTTTGAAACCAAGAGGTTCTCTTTGTTTTCCTTCCTCCTTCCTTGAAGACCGGGGAAAATATTTGAATCTATCTTGGTTAGATTCCACCTTCGTTGTCTTTTTTTTCACTCTACAAATAACTTCCCAGGGGAAAACGTGGCTGGAGAAGATGGTTTTTTTAGGTGCCTTTGAAGATGTAAAAAACAGCAAATGGAGCCTGCAGTGGCATAAACATCAAAGATCAGCCCAAGGAAAATCAAAGCATTTCTTTGAGTATATCAGCTTGCCCATAAATTGAAATGTGTGTCCTCAATACTGGGCACCTTACCTTACTATTGTTTATGGTGCCACCCAGAGATAAAAGGATGTGCAGTACTTAAAAACTGCTTTTACTATAGAATTCTACATCTCGATTCTAAAACAGCATTTTTGCCTGACTGTGCCAATCTTTTTTCCTTCAATACCCTGTTTTTAAAAGTTTGGGAGCACAGCCAGCAACATTCTTGCTGAAAATATGAAGAAACCAGTCACTGTCATCCCAAAACTGGTAGGGGTGATGGCAGCAATCAGTTTGGCTGGTGGAATTATTATTATTGGTCTTGGTACCACGTTTTGTTACCAAATATTAAATGTCACTATACTTGCGTAGAGAGCGTATCATCTGTAATTAAACAGTTCAGTTTTAAATACACAGTCGTGCTACTTTTACCAAGTCTTCTGGGCTTCTGGTTTGTGTTAATGTGCAGGAGGAGATGTGGGCATGGCTTTGCTGAGGTGGGGAGGAGGAAAGAGGAATATCCCCCATGGGCTGGCCGTGGATGTCACGGGCAGTAGGGGTTGTCAGCAGTAACACAGCAAACCCCCACCAGCTCTTTTCTTTGTGTCCCAGCCTTACTCCTGCGCCAGGGCACCCAAGGATTAATATGAATGCCAGTGGGACATGCACCTTATATTTTTTCTTAACTGTTGTTATGAATGTTTTCCTCTTTACGGCTTTTCTGAGAAGCAAATGGACCTCTGTGAGTTTGACCTTATATTGGCCACTGTTGCAGTGTGTCTTATACTGAATCTCCCTGTTTTGGGGGCAATGATCTTGTAGGGGCAAGTGAAAGATCCTTCTCATTACAACGCTGAGAGTGAACTCCCTGGTGTTGAACCTGAGTTCTTAATGGGGCAGGTGTTGGTTTCTTCAAGGAAGAGCAAAATGCTGTTTTGACACAATTTTATGTGATGATTATCTCTGGATGTTCTAAACCACAGGGTATTAACAGTGTTTTCTGGTTGGTGGTTGTTTCGGGTTTTAAGGTTTGGGGGGGGTTTTAAAAACAATTTTGTAAGTAAAGTGTATTTTCTACAATACCACCTACTGCTATTTACTGCTTATAACACCAGTTTTATTTTGATATGATTGTGTTTCTGCTGAAATCTTGTTTCTTCAATAATTTTCAAATTGCTTTACTCTCTGTGGCTATTGCTCAAGTTTCTGTGCCTCCAGAAATATTTCCCCAGTGCCAGGGGAAATTGTTGATGTTAAACTGATAAGAGTGAAAAGAAGAAAAGGAACAGCTTTGACAACCTGACAGTACAATACCAATTTAAGAGCTGTGTCCTGTTAGATCTGTGCTGCTGGCTCTGGTGTGGTGTCCCTGCCAGCCTGGCCTGCAGAACCAAAGCTCGGTGTGATCCATTAGCTTTATTTTTTTATATCAATGAGAACATTCCTCTTATGTTCCCTCACACACACCTTGCCCAGATTAAGCTCAACCCATTTAATGCCTCTCCTTTGGCTTTAACGGAGTTAGGAAGGTGTGATAAATAGAAAGTGATGTTTGTTCTTTGCTGCTCTTGCAATCACCCAGGGTTGGCCCATGATCCTGTTTGTCATGGTTGGGCATCCATGCAAATGCTGGAAGCTCGTTAGATGCTTCATCCAGTCACCATTTGCACTGCCTGAATTGAAACCCTTGTTTTGTTTTCCCTGACTGACCTCAAAGGCTTTTCTCCTGTCCTCTGAGGATTTTAGGGCTTTCAAAGGCTGCAGAGTAACACTCTTGACCACAAGGTCAGAGTTTTTAAAAGTGTGGATGTCACCCCTTGGTGTGCAGCGAGTCCCTTGTGTTGGGTTTTTCTTCTGCGCTGTTGTTCTAAACGTGCTTTGGTATGGAATTTGTCTCACCAAAAGTAGAGGTAAAGGAATGTGGTGTCACTTAGAAACACCTCATTCTGAGGGACAAGGTGCTGTACACTGGAATTCTCATGTTCGTGTTATTCCCTAGAAGAACTGTGACTGTAGAACAAAGCTGAGGAACACCTATTTCTGGCAGTACAACAAACTTGATTTTCAGAGTTGTTTGTTAAAGACAAAACCACATTTTTGAAACGACCAGCACTATTCAGAGTCCACATGGAGATGGTTATGTTGCTGAACCAGTGCTTTGTGTCATTTTTTGTCACTTCCAATGAAATAGAAAGCTAGTACAATTATCTAGGTGTATGAACTGGAGAAAAATCACCTCTTTCTTATACCACGCTTTGCTAGAAAAAAGAATGGTTACAGTGTTCTTTTCCTAAGATATAAGACATGGAAGTGAGAGGTCTCAAAGCAAGAGAGCCTTGAACCGTGGTCCTGGACTTGCACATGGATGCAATGGAGCCCTGAACTAAAACCTGCCTCCACACCTCCCAGGGTCTGTAGTGAAGGGTTCAGGGTGTTCAGTAAGTTAATGTTGTTTTATGAAGATTTCTCTGAAGTGGTTTTGTCCTACAGCAGTGGTACTTTGCTTTCTCACTTTTATTTTCTGTACTTGCATTTGCTGTGCTCGGTGGCCACTGGGATGCTGAGCTGAAATCAGCTGTGGTAGCTCAGTCCCAGGGAAGTCACTGAGCAGAGCCAGGGATGGGAGTGTCCAGCAGAGGAGGAGTCATGGCAGGAGGGGCTGAGGAGACCACATCCCCAAAAAGGCTGTCAAACATTGGCACAGCTGCCCAGGGCAGTGCTGGAGTCACCACCCCTGGAGGAATTGAAAAGATGTGCAAATGTGGCACTTGGGGACAAGATTTAGTGGTGGCCTTGGCAGCGCTGGGGAACCAGTTCAACTCAACTGGTTTTTAACTTCAGTTCAACTCATTCTTAAACCTCCTTTCCAGCCTGAATGGTTCTATGTGTGGTTGGAACTGAAGCTGTGACGATGCTTGCATTAGAAAATGATAATTTAATTAAAAAATGGCACCTCAGATTGGTGTGATTTTAAAAGGCTCTTGGTACTGCTCAGCTCAAGCTGTTGGTACAACACGAACATGACTAAAATCTGAGGTAGAGGCAGTGCTAAAGAAGCACTGACTCCTTTTAACAACACACATCCATTAACTTCTGGTAACTGCTGGGCTAATCCAGCTTCACAGGCATCCAGAGTCTCCAGGTCTCATGGTTGATTCAAACCTTTCTACAGCTCCATGTGCAAGGATGCATCTGCATTTCTGTGCCTGTGGGTGGGAAAAGTTGATGTCAGATTCCGTAATTGCTGAGCTGCAGTTAAAAAACTTCCAGACCCTAATTTTGTGCCTCATGGCTTGGCAAGTTGGGAGAAGACATGTTCATTTAAGGAAAAGAGAACTAAAAAACAAATTTTATTTGCCTGTTGTTTGTGAGATGGTCATCAGCCTCTGTATGGGAGAGGTCTGGGCTGCTTTTGAGCTGGGCAAAGTACAGCAGGACCCAGTAAAATCTTCCTTTTTTTTTTTTTTTTCCTTTTTTTTGGAAATTCATGCATTTTGTCTCTGACCTGGAGCAGTTTGTTTATTGCCAAGTTCCTCTTTTTATTCTCCTCTTAACTGACCTTGAACGTGCGTTTACAAATGAAACATTATCATCTGCATAGAAATGACTCTCCCTCTCAGTGCTGACAACAACTCTAATTCAGGTACTTCTTGGGGAAAATGCACAGTTCATTCAAGTCCTGTTTCAAAGAATGCCCTCTGGGTCAGAAACAAGGGATCAGACATCCTGAAGCAATGCAAGGATTACAGGTGTGATCGCTGGGAGATCAAACTCACTGTCCTGTGTGGCAAAGTAAATCATCTGAGCAGTTCAGAGTTCCTTTTTCATCCCCTGTGCTGACTGCAGGGCTTTGATCAAAAATCTCTTTTGAGAAGTGTTTCCCAAGATTACTTTTTTTTCACTGTTATGTGTTTAAAACTAAGGTGTATTGCGTGTTTGGGGAAGAGTTAGAATTAGGTAGGGTGTGGCTATTTTAAATACAAAACTGATATTATATGGAATCTATGGTGCCAGAACTAAACCTCATGTCTCAGAGACCTTGAGCTTATGCCTGTATCACTGGAAAATGTTTAGAAATACAACTGTTTAGGAGAATCCAGGGCTGGTAGAGTTCCCTGGAGTTCAGTGGTGTTTTTCTGCAGCGCCTTCACTCTGTAATCTGCTTTTGCCATTAATCTGCAGTATCAGTGCTCAGAAATACATGTGGTGCTGCTTCTTCAGGCAGAGACAACACATTTGGTTTTAGGGGCTATTTCTTATCTAAGTTCAGAGGGTTATTTAATGCAAAATCCTGGTGGTTACACAGTTAATACAATAGTACTGTTTTTGTTGCCAGCACAGTTGTGAATGCTCTTCATGCAACTGGCAAAAAAAAACCAAAAAACAAATCCCCAACTAAAACACACACAAAACAGAAAAGGGGAATGTACAGATGTCACAGTACATGTTTCGAGGTGAAAGCTGTAGCTTCCAAAGTAACAGCCTCATTTGCAGCTCTTGTAGTTCAACTTGCCATGAACTCGGAAGAGAAAACGACTTTTGCCTGTCAAGTAAGAAGTGTGGGCTCTGAAAAACAGGGGGAAGGGAAGGGCTAAAATGCTGCTCTGTGCTTTAGGCAGCTCGGTGTAAATTTAGAAGTTTGAAGTGTAAATGGGGGAGATGATTCTTTCGAATCACCTCAGGTGACCTGTTTGGTGGGGGTTGCGTCAGGTTACAAAAACCGTGGAACCGCCTCGTTTTGGTTTCCTTCGGCAGAGAAGTGGTAACTCGAAGGGGAAGAAGGTTATTGTCAGGTGTAACCTGTACCTGTGGTAGTTATAGGGACGTGGAAGGAGACAAAGGGGCAGTACAACTGTAATATTGTCAGGGGTGGATCAATAACATCCTGCAGTGATGAGGTGAACCCACCTTGATTTATCTCCTCTCCCCTGGAAGTGCTCCTGCTTGGTCTACGTGTGAAAAAGTGCTTGCAGCTGTTACTCTCATGCAGGGCTATAGGATATTGGTTTTATTTTACTTCCATATTTTTGAGCAATAAAACATTTGTGTCTATCCTTGAATTGCAAAGTCCTTGCTCCTTTTTCACTGAATATATAATGAACTCTCCTTCAGGACAGTGAGCTGTCAACCAGGAAGGAAGAAAAAAAGCAAAATGAAAAGCCCCAAAAGAACTCCACACACTCCACAGTGGGCACATTTCTGTCTGTGTGTATTTAATGGCAGGTNTAAAGCCCCAAAAGAACTCCACACCCAGTGGGCACATTTCTGTCTGTGTGTATTTAATGGCAGGTTCTCATAAGAAACTCTTTGAGCTCCTCCAGCAGATTTCCTCTCTCCTACCTGGATCCATGACTTGTGTAATAGTTGAATTGGATCCTGAAGAGGTGGCATTACATGCTGTAGACCAGTGTGTAAGACCCCAGTCTTTGAAGTGCACTGTGAAAACCTGGCCAGCAGGTGCTTTGGGAACAACACAAAATGATAAAAAATTGGCTAAATATCCTCCCCGAGGTTTTCCCCTTGCCACTGTTGCTGTCAGCTCTTCCTTCAAGGCAAACTTGAGATGGTGTAATCACTGTTTAGGAGACTCTGTAAGTCTCAGTGCAATCTGCCTTGGGTTGAATCTATTTGGAATGTGCTGAAAGAGAAACTGTCTCTTTATTACCCTTTTTACCCCATAAAAAGTGTTGCCTGTTGTCCTAGAGATACCTGTATGTCCTCTGACAAGGAGTTTTGGATCATTTCTGGTTTTCTTTGTGACATGAAGCTGTTGAGCAGAGTCTCTATTAGCACAGTTATCTCTTGACTGTAATAAGACTTTAATAATGTTAAACTGAAGAACCCAATCCAGTTTTGGACACTGCAGAGTTACACGTGGAGAGCAACAGAAAGAGCCCAAAGGAAAAGTCAGAGCAACCTGGAAGGCAAGATTTAATCATTAGAACACTTTTGTTGGGATGACAGCACATAAAGAACGTAATATTCTTCAAGAACATGAAAGAAGAGAGTAATCTCTTCCATGCATCTGTAGTGCACAGGAATAGAAGTAAATCAGGTTAAACAGCAGCAAGAAAGATTCAATTTAGGCTTCAAGAAAAAGTTTTTAACATTAGGGCTACTGAAGCACTTGACTGGATTGTGTGAGGAGGTTGTGTCACATCGCTGAAGAAAAATGTAGCCAGCCATCTGTGAGGAATGACACAGCTAAAGATGATTATGGGGTGTATAATGTAGGAAGGCTCTTTCCCATCTGCTTTTTTCTGTGTCTCTTCTTGTTCTGTGCCTTATAGGTAATTGGAGCCTGTTGATTAATGAAATGACAGGACTTTTGCAAAGTGGGTAGTTTTATAGATGCTGATAAAGACCAGGAGGAAAGGGCTTGGGAGGGCACATCTCACCTGCTTGGAGGTGATTTACAGACCCAGCATCTTCCCTGCACAGGTCACAACTTGATCAGTGACTGACTTCAGCATAACCAAGCTCAGTGCAGCACAAGAGGCTTTGGAGGAAGGGATTTCCTTCCTGCACCCAAAGAGATTCGGATTTAAACCACCAAGAGCGAGTCGATAACCTTGCTTTGGGTGTGAGCTGACTTCACAGAAAAGCTGGCTGAGGAGAGCCCTGAAATTAATACATGAAACCTTTGATTGCATAATCTTGATCTGTCATTTCTGCCTCAAAATCCATTTGGCAAAATTAGAACTATGCTCTGAAATATAATTTACTATCATGCAAGAATTAAAGGACATCAATAGAATAAGATCAATTATATTCATTAGCCAGGGAAATTTTTAGGTAGTAATGCTTGGAGATGTTTGTACTTATGACTAAATGCCCAATTTAATCTGAGCTTCTCACCTGGATAATTAAGCAATAAAGACACATCAGACAGTGCATTTCTGGGTGCTTATACCTTGAGTTGGGTGGTACTGTAAGGCAAGAGGCCAAAGATTTAAGTGACTTAAACCAGCTGAGAAATGAATTAATACCTAGAAATTTGCTGCCTAGGGTGGTTTGTTGCCACTGAGAGCTGGACTTGTACATAGAACTAGGGAAAATGAGTCATTTTATTGGGAATTTCACACAGCTTTGGGATTCCTCAACAGTGTGTGTATCAAGCGCTATCAGAGGATCATTTCAGGCTTCAGTGTATTAATTTAGGATGACAATCTAAAGGGACAGTGCTGGTTTTAAGGGTCTCAGATGGCTGTAGAGTAAAGCATGAGAATGCAATGATACTTCTCCCCTTCATCTTCTTCCTGTTGTTCCCTTCTTGTACTTCCCTTCCCATTTTTTTTCAAGACTCGAAGAATTATGTCTATATTCCACCTGATAATATGCTCCTTCTATATATAACAGTGTAGTGAATGCATATGCCTCTTGCTTGCAGTTTTTATCTCTAAATCTGCAAGACTTCTCTTAATAAATCCCAAGTTACTGGGTAGCCCTGTGACTTCACTGAGCTCTGTACACGTTGTGTTCACCTCAGCTGGGTTCTCTGGGTACCACTTGGAGGGAAACACTGGGCAGTAAAAAGCATCCTGTGGTTGGTGTTCAGCAGAGAGCAGGGCTGAGTGTTTAAAAGCTTTGTGATTCAGTGTGTTCACTTCCTAAAACAACCAACAGCAAAGTCTTTTCTCTTGTGTCCAGCTTTCCACCAGAGCTCTCGTGGTAACGGAGTTAATCTGGATTTACAACCGTGGAGGAAAATCTGAACAAATCGAGCCATTATGGTATATTTTGACAAATGAAACCATTAAACATTTTGGTGGGTTATCTTCCCTTTTGATTCATTCAAGATCAATGTTCTTCATTTCCCTCTGGTCCCGTGCACATCCCCCAGAACACATCTCTAAAATTTTGTTTTCTGATTACGGCAAGGTAATGGATTCCTAGACTGGCACAGATACCCACGTGCAATTTCACGTCAGTGGGGGCTTGATGAGAGCTGCAGAGATGATAGTTTTAGCTGTCACCAAAGATGTGATGCCTGTCTGTTTATTTTTGGTTGGATGAAATATAATTGCTCTTCTGGTTGACATTAATAAATGGTGTTGACTGGAGTGTGTTCTTCTGATTGCTGCAATGAATGACATGTATCAGGGGCTGATATTTGACTGTGAAACAAGTATCAGGAGAAAGGAGATTATTAGTCTCTTGCAGTGATGTGAGAATTAGACCCTGTAAAATGGGAGTAAAAAAGGGTCTCATGCTCCTTGGTGTTTAGTGAGGATGAACAGAGATCAAAGAGCAAACAAACTCAATTCCTGCTCCCTAGCATAGGATGTGTGCTCATTTTTTAATGCTAAATATCATCGGAAGACACGAAACCAAGATGGTATGTACAATACCACAAGAACTTTTGAATTAAATCAAATTTATTCAGAATCCTCTGTTTCACTATTTCTTAATGCAAAACTGACATATCTCAGCACAGATGTGATTGAGCTGAGATTTGGGATGCACTGAATGTCTTTGGCTACGTTTTGGCCCAAGTTCTGCTTCATTTGAATAAAAAAAACTTTGGAAGGGGTTTGGAGGAAGTGATTGGAAGGGAGACACTAGAATTTCCTTGCCATTTCCAAAAAGAAATGTATTCCAAGCTCTCCCTCTTTCCGCCTGCACTGTCTGAACATGTTACCCTTTCTCTTGAGGCTCTGCAAATGTTCTGCCCAGCACTCAACTCATCCTCCTCTGTGTTTGATTTCTAAATTTACTTCCTAATGATTTATTGGTGACATATTTCCGTGCTTACTCATGTTCCTACAATAATGCTTGAATTTGTGAACCAAAATGCATCTTCAAGTGCTTTTTTTCCAGAGAATCTTGAGGTAGTGAGTTCAAAATGAGAGCAAAAAGAGGCTTGCAAATGCCGGTTTCCCAGCACGAATGGAGTACCTGATGGCTTCCTTTGGATTTTCCAGAAATCTACCTCGCACACACCTCTCCTGGGTGCAGGATTTTCCTGCTGTTTAATAAGTATTGAGTTCTCCATTGCTTACTTAATCTCACCTAAATTATTTTATAACTTAGTGAGACAATTTTATTTGTTTCATTTGTTGCACTTCACAGTCACCACTTTGGGAATGCTGCGGATCCAACTAAAATGTTGGTAGTCAGGAACAGTGGATTTTTTGCCAGCTGATTTTTTTTTTTTTCTTGTCTTACTTTTATACTATTTTTTCACATTTACTCACATAATATTCCAAATATGACCTCTGGACCTACCAATCTTACGACTTAGGAGGCTTATCTAATGCTTTGGTTCAAAGCGTGGAGAGGGGAGAAATGTTTCTGGACATATAATAGTAATAATAATAATAATAATCATCAGTCATTATCTTCAAGATGATGGAAAACTGGAAGGCTTTGAAATAACAGCGCTCAAAATGCTCAGGGAAATCAAAGGAGCTGTTTGTGGGCTTAAAGAGGTAATTAGACATGTTGTGCCTCTAGTGGGCAACATCTGGGCAGAAAGTAAAAAAAAAATCATATATATATAATATAGGCATTGGTAAACACTTAGGGGGAGGAATGTAGGCTGATACCAAGAGTGTAACTATGAATAGCTGAATGGAAATTAAGAAAGGGAAAAAAAAGCCAACTAATTCCATTAAACCTCAGTCTTGGGAAATGGATTAGAATTAGTAGCCTCTTCGCCTGGGGCATTTAAGCTTAGCAGGGAAATTGTGGTGCCAGATCATTTCCTGCTGCTGTGCTTTCCAAGGCAGAGGAGATTATCCTAATGATCTGTGGGCCCCAGGCATTTCTAAGTTAAACTTCTGGGTTCACATCAACACAATGCTTTGGAAAAGATGAATATTTATATTTTTCTGTCACCTTTGCTGCTGTTTGTTGATGTCCAAGACTCAAATATATGAGTATTTGTGTTGGAACATAAGGATATCTCATGAAAACTTGTTGTTTTATGAATAGTGATTCTGCTTCTGAACCTGAAATGGAAGGGCTGGGACCTGTAATTTGAGGAATGTGTGGTGACACACGTGGCTTTGCTCATGGAGTAGCTGTACCACACACTTGAGCTTCTTCAGAGCAATTTTTGAGTTGAAAGTCTTCGGGCAACAGGTGGGCCGAGAAAAATCCTAAGGAAAAGCTGTATTTAAGTGGCTTGAGGACTTTGAGTCTTGATGTGATTGATCTCATTGGTACCTTTTCCAAGAATTTCCATCTCTAGTCTCGTCCCTTCTGCTGCCATCTATGCCATTGATCGCTCGGGGAAGGTCAATCACAGATCAGTAGCTGCTAATTTACAAACGTCCTTTCAGTCTCCGGAACTCCTAATGAGAAACCTGAGTGTCATTAGTGACTGAACAGAGAAATATCCAAGGCATTGACCAGGGACCATCAGAGAACAGCCCTGTCAGTGCCGGCAAACCTTCCTTATGTCACTGCTTGCGTTGACTTTTTAAGGCTGCTTTGAGGAAATCATTTTGAATGTGTCGCTTCCTCACCCCGAGATTTTTGTTCTTTGATCACATTTCTCATGCAGTAATCTTGGTACTGTCTGCATGATGCACATTTGGGATACAGCTTTCTAATACTTTGGGAGAGAAAGTGAGGACTTCAGGCCTATTCCTTGTTTTAGTTTGTCTAGATGTTCCAGGACGTGCTTCTTATATATTGTGTAGTCTGTACCATAATGTTACTCACAAGTTCCTATAACCTGAATGCAAAGGAAGCTGTGAAAGTAGAGAGAAATAATAGAGAGAGTTTGCATTCAAATGCAGGAGGAAATTATTCAAGACAAATGCCACACTGCAGATTGCATCCCAGCAATCCAGTGCATTCCTGATCAGCAAGGGAGATTCCAGAGCTTCTGTGCCTCCCACAGCAGGGCAATTACACAGCAACCACCCACCCACCCCTGAGCCTCAGCATGGAATTGAAAAGCCCCAAGTACATTGAAGAGCCACCTGTTTCCTTTTGGGATTATAGAAGGATGTAAATATCTCACTTCAGGAAAACGTTAAGAACGCACCAAATATTTGCTGATTCAGGAACAATTTATCTCCAAGGCTACCTGCCCTGTGCAGCAGGAGGAGTAAAACACAGTCTGAAATATTTTGTGAGCAGCGTGGAAACTTCAGAAGGTTGGCAGTGGCTCTCCCTTGGGAGCACATGCTGTGCTCCATCTCACACACAGGCATGTCCTTCCTCAGGGTTCCCTGGCCTGCTCATTGCATATGAAAATCTATAAAGATTGGAGGCACTTTAAGGGCACATTCAGATCAGGAGAGCTGGAGACAGTCAACTTTAATTTCTTCTTGAGCAGGCTGGAACAGAAGGGTTGTCCTCTGAACTAGGGATTTTTCATGTTTTCAGTGTCAGTTGTTGACAACTTGGAGAGCAGCAATTTTGGAAGGAGTTTGTCTCAAGGCAGCTTTGTGTCCTAGGGCTGTGCTAAAGGGCAAACTTGCACTTTCGACAAATGGAACCATCATCCTTTTTGAGTAATGCTTCTGAAAAAAGTGCCTTCTAAAGAGCTTCCCATTCTCTTAGAACCATTTGAGATTTTAAATAGATCAGTAGAAACACACCAACATCTGTGATTATCAGCTGACAAAAGATTTGCCCGCTTTGGACAAAATAACATCTGAATACAAAGTTCAGACCTTCCTATTAAAAATGATGGAAGCAGAATAACCAAAAAGCAATATGGAAGTGCTAAATGGTAAGACTGCTGTTATATTAGTATTTTGGCATGTCTTAATCTCAGAATTCAATGGCAAATAGAAAAAAATTTCAGGAATTTGCAAGAGGGGCCTCCACAGGGTGGACAAGCCCAGAGCCAAGGGAGAGGCAGGGAAGGAGCAGGCAGTGCCCTTGCTGGAAAGGCAGATTCCCACAGCACCCGGACAAGCCAAGCCCAGTGTGTCTGATCATGGGAATCAGGGTCAGGAGACAGCCCTAAGTGCCACCAAGTCCGTGGCCCTGAGCCAGGCCTGAGGTCAAAGCCAGAGGGTTAAGTTGGGTTTAGGTGACTGAGGTGCAGGTGGAGCTGCCACCCAGGTCAAGCAAGGACCGAGGGGGAAAAAGGGATGAACTTGGATGCTGATCCAAGGCCACAGCTGCCACCTGCTGAGGGTGGCCCTGGGCAGCAGAACTCCTGCAAAGCACTGGCAGGGATTAAGCTGCAACTTCGCTTCCTACGCAGAATTCCATTCATAAAAACAGCCCTCCGAGGGCTGGCACACCACAGAGAGGAGCTCCAAATACCAACGTCTGTTAATGTTTGTGGTTCTTGTCTACACAGAGGGCTTCTGCTGCCTTTCATCAGCATGACATGCTCATCAAAGAGAGCTGCTTTTATTCCCATTTGATTACTATTGCAGTTTTGGACTAGGAAAAGCAAGTTTAGAGATAAAAGCAGACTGTCGGTAGCGACAGAGTTGTTTCCCTCTGTCTTTCCTTGGCTGGAGACAGCTCTCTGAGCATTGATGCTCAAGTGACAAAGTCAACACATGGGCCAGGCTTGTTCTGTCATTTCATGCTCCTGAACGCAGCTTTTTGGGGCAGAAGTTCTTTCTGGGAGTTGGGTCCTGTATAGGGGCCACTTCAATCCTGCTGTTGCTGTATAAGAACTAATTTTAGTAACATCCAGGAGCTGACCCAGAGCTTTTGCTAAAATTGGAGTTACTCCGTTCACTGGGGCAGAATCCCCAGCTCTGTCATGGTTCAGGGCCTGGAAGGGGAGCAGATCCCCCCAGATAACCAGTGTATATTCCTACTGCTCCTGATTCAGCAATGGCATTTTCCCAAACTGTCTGACGTTTTACTGGAATTTTAGATGAAAGTTGGAAGCTTCCAAGCAGGAAGGAGAATGACTGTCTTCTGATGCAGTGATGACAATGTTTATTGTTTCAAAGGGCCAACCCTTTCTTCCTTCTTAACCTGAGGAATATTTTTTCCTACTGGATACAGGTAGAAATTGAAATTTGGGACCGTTTAAATGTTCCCTTTTAGCCTGTCGTGCTCACTTAGGGCTACTGATGGATAGCAAACTTAAGATTTAAATATTTTCTAGGACTCTGTTTAAAAGTTCTAGGTGGAAAAAAAAAAACAAAACACAAAAGCAACAAAGCTTAATAAGAAACAGGAGGAGTATTTTCACCTTGCTCTCTATTCCAAGAATGAAATTTGTTCCTCAGAGCATCACTTTCTGCACATGCAGCCTCCATTTCTTATGTCTTTACATACAGCTCTCTACAGCTAATTTGGTGTGTTCTTTTTTATTCTTTTGAAGCATTAGATGCAAAACAAGAGGGGGAAGAAAGGCAGTTACAGATTTCTGTCAAATGTGTGAGTTTTGTACCTCTATTCAAAACACAGACATCAAGTTTCTTAGTTCCTTTTGCAACAGGCTCAGTGTATTGTAGGCAAAAATACAGTTATAATTGCAGCACTTATCTTCCCAGGGACACTCTTTATCATATTAACGTATTGAAGTAGTTTTGATCTGTTTTCTGTCTGAATCCTGTGGATCTTTATGCATATATAATGATGACTTGCATAAGAAAATCCATCCTGGAATCAAGTCTCAGCTGCTGAGCGATGCATTTGATCTGCTGCACCATCAAGTGACTCATTATTGATGTACTTGGTTTTGGAATTGGCATCTCAGAGGCCAGTTGCTTTCAGACTCAATTCAGGATACTAAAAGACAGGATGGTCTGGGTTGTAAGGGATCTTAAAGATCATCTCATCCCACCCCCTGCCATGGGCAGGGACCCCTTCCACCAGCCCAGGTTGCTCCAAGCCCCGTCCAACCTGGCCTTGGACACTTGCAGGGATGGGGCAGCCACAGCTTCTCTGGGCAACCTGTGCCAGGGCCTCCCCACCCTCACAAGGAAGGATTCCTTTCTACTATCCAATATAAATCTCCCCTCTTCAGTTTAAAGCCATTTCCCTTTGTCCTACCAATACATGAACTTGTCCAAAGTACTTGTACTTGTACCCCTTCCTTTAGGCCCTGCAAGGGGCTCTCAGGTCTCCCTGGAGTCTTCTCTTCTCCAGGTGAACTCTCCCAGCCTGACTCCAGAGCTGAGGGGCTCCAGCCCTGGGAGCATCTCTGTGACCTCCTCTGGACTCACTCTGACGTGTCCGTGTCCTGCCTGTGCTGTTCCCCAGAGCTGGATGCAGTGCTCATACACTGCTCCTTCTCCTTCCCAGATTTCTGACTGTCGACACATGGAGCAGATCCACCTCCCAGTGTGCTGGTGGTGCAGACACTGAGCAGTCAGATGCAAGCCCTGCTCTCAGCTTCCCACCCTGCCTGATTAGCAGTCCAGGATTAAATGACAAGTCTGGCTTTTTGTCACAAGGAAGTGTAAGATTGGAAATGCCAAAAATGTATTCTTATGCAAAGGCTGGTATTTCAGCTGATGAGCTAAATAAGACTGATTTAGGGTTATTTCTACCTGGGTATTAATTTCTGCTTATAATAGAAGCACCAGACATGTGCTGTCCAGTGCAGCTGAATGCAGCTTTATTTCTCGTCTCAGAGCCATCTTCTGGCAAGTTGGATTTGTCACATTTTGGATAGGAGGATTATCTTCACAAGAGTATTACCCCTGTAGCTGAAAATTTATGGTTCTTAATTTCTGGTTCCTCTTTCTTCATACTTTCCTTGTTTCCTGGACTGTATGATCTCAGTACAGTGTGTGTTTTTTAGCTCTTTGATAGCATCGCCTACTGTTAGTGGAGACATGCTCAAGTTAGTTTTAAACTGCCTGTTGGAAGCACAGCCCAGAAGAGAATGGGATTCAACGGGAGAAAACACCCCTATATTTAATGAATTTATGCAGTAACATTTACAGTGTTAGGGAGTTTCAGTGGCTGCACTCCTAGGGTTGAACAGTCCCTGCATTCTAAAGCTGGGTTGGTATGAGTAAGTGAACAAACGTGTGGCAAGCATGTTCCTTTGCACCCTCATTGCTGGCGATTAAATCTTCCTTTAGGAAGGAACAAGAAAGGAGGGAAGGTGTTTTAGTAAGTTGTCAGGTGTGTGTGTGTGTGTGTGCTTTGACAGTGTGGTAGGTGATGTGAGGAAACTCTTCACTGCTTTGGACTTTCTCCAAATTATCCCCAAAGACCCTTGTAGTATCAGTGGTTCCTTTTCATGCTGCTTTGCTTCAGATATAAATGGATTAAACCTTAACACTAATTGATATGTTTTATGCATGGACATGAAAAAAAGGATTTCACACATTCTTAGACTAAACTGCAAGGATCTCAGGCCACCCAAAGTCTGGAATTTTGTGTGAACCAGAGCTTAGATGTGGCACTTGGGGCCGTGGGTTAGTAGTGGGCTTGGCAGTGCTGAGTTACTGGTTGGACTTGGTGATTTTAGAGGGCTTTTCCAACCCTCACAAATCTGTGATTCTGGGGTTCTGTGACAGCAATACCTCTTGTACCTCATGTGACACAACGATCTCTCTGTTTGCAGGATGGAAGGTTTATCTGTAGGCACTGGGAGATTCCTAGTTTAGTGACCTTGAGGCCTGTAGCCCCTGATGTTGATGGCTTTAAGGAATTTGATGAGATGGGAGACTCTGCCCAGTGCAAGGGCTGTTGCTTTGTGCTCAGTTCCCAAGCTGACACCCTGGGAGTGGAGGCTGGACACACTCCTCTGGTGAGGCAGCCTGTGTTATTCCAGCTGATGAATTCCTTCCAGCCGACTGCAAGACTTGTTGCAGTAATACCTTTGACAAAAACTGGAGTTAAACCGCTGTGATGTGGTAGAGAAATCTCCTTATACTGCTCCTTTTATAATAACATTAACTTCTCTTTTGGTGCCCTTGTGCAGCAGTTGCTATGGAAGTGTATAAAGAGATGAACACTGTGTGGGTAATCCATAACTCAGAGCTGTTCTCAGGGCTTTTTAGTCTCCTTCATTAACCCTTGTGTGACCAGTTGGCTTCCTGTTAAATGCACATTCCTGGGATCGTCTTTACCACACCCAGTAATCGGCACAGAGTGTGATAATCACACCTTGATGTTCACATCCTACAGTGTGAGAAAGTAGCAACTTTTTAATGTTCCAGATGGTTGATACCTGGCACAGTTATTTCACAGAACCTTGCCCGAGTCTCTTCTGTGTCAGTGTAATGGCAAAGGTCATCTTCTGAGCAAAATGTATAAATTTTGATTCTCATTTAAAAGGGGTGTCTTGGGTGCCATCACTTCCTCAATGGTATTTACGGGCATGGGAGCCTCTGTGTTTTATTTCTGTGTTATGCAGTGGTTTTCACCCAGTAACATCACAAATCACTGCAAACATAAAAAATGGAGAGTTCTAATGTGGAAAAAGAAGTCACAAAAAAATGAATCAATACTTAGTTCACTCTCAGGGTCTGAGCTGTGTCTGTAACTTTTACTTCAAGGTCTTTTTAACATTTTCCCTTCAATTCATGTAACTGAAAACTGTCTTTGACACTATCAAGTCTCATTGTCTCGTATTGCTACCCATTATTATGTAAAATCTTTTTTCATACAATTACTGAGGTCGACTTTGAAAACTAAATAGATTTATTTCTTTTTTAGCTGCACTTAAATCAGAAGGTTATTTCTCCTGGCATTTGGAAATACAAGAGTGTATTTCTAATGCTTTATTGGTTGTTACTTGTCCTTCATTTTCCAATGGAAATGAGAAATTAAAGGTAGATGGTTCTTTCCCCATCCATCAGCCATCTTCCCCCAGGATCAGATCACTGGATTATGTTTTCTCTGATTTTGGACAAGATGCTTCACCAGCAGTGGCTGATCTGGGTTCATTTCCTATCACAGGAGCTAAAATGGGGAGAACACTGGGGAAAGAAATGAAGTTTATGATTCTTAATCCTGGTTGATCTTATCTACTGCCTGTCTTTTCCATAGAAGGTACCACCACTACTCTGTGGCTCCAGGAAAACAAGTCTTTCCTGTCTGCAAGTGCTGGAGGGTGAAGCAAACAGAAGACATGAACACCAATGCCATCCCAGAGAGGAAGGGCAGAGGGGTTTATTGGAGATACTTTGCTGAGTTCATTCTTTATCTGAAAGCCACCAGTGCCACACATCTTGTGACTGTGTTAAATACTTTTTTTTGGGATAATGGGATGTTATCCAGGACAGAAAGGATTCCAAGGCTCTAATTTTCTTCAGGGCTTAGGGCAGAGTATGCCATGCCATTTGTGTGAGTTAAACTGGTGTAGAAGGATGCTCCAGAGTAGGATTTCTAACTGAAATAACTAAGTTTGGGCTGTTTTCCATATGGAATCGTGAATGTTCTGCTCTGACAAAGAGCAGAATGTCACAAACAGAGCTGCAGGCTGAGCCTGTAGACAGACTGCAGTTGGCACATGCTGGATTTGCCCCTTGGATGTGGTGGGTACCCAGCTAGTGAGCTGTGTTCAGGCACCTGGTGCTGCCTGGAAATATCCCAGGCTCTATTTGTGGGACAGATCACAAATTAAAATCCCAAACCTTGTTTTGCTACAGGGAAAAACAAAATCCCCAGTGTGTTCTTCAATTCATCATCCTGTGAAGCAGATACACGTTTTGTGTTGCTTCTTATTTCACCAAGAAGGCTATTTAGTTGCTTAAGTTACAGCATAAAGTTATTCTGCACTTATACTGCTTTTTGCTACTTTCTCTTCACATAATTTCTGAGCGAAACAATTCCATTTGGCTGATTGATTCAGGAATTTGACTGTCACATTCGAGGCATGACATTTGAAAACTCCCACTAATGGACTTGAAATGTTTTGCTGGAAGTTTTAAAGTGATTTTTTTGTGATGCTGAGGTGGAGCACTAATATCCCTTTGGGTAAAATCTATTGCCCCTAGAAACAATATTTTAAAGTTCACTATTATTCATGAGTACCTTCCCCTTGTAATTGCATCACTAAAAGAAAACTAATGTGCTTTACAGGCTGGCTGGAAACAGCTTTTCAAAGACCTGATTTTTATAACAGTCTGTGGCAAAGATAAAAGTAGTTTCAGAGCAGATGAATAGTAAAAATGCACTGCAACAGGCTGGAACTCCAGTGCTCTATCTCTGCCTGGCCTCAGAGTGTTTTTCTGGTCCCATCTCGGGCTAAGCCTGATGCTGCTGGGAATCCAAAGCTCAGTCTTGCTCACATCTGTGGGCAAGTGGGTGGTTCCTCTTAGAGCTGAGGAAACGGCTATTAGTCCAAAATGCAAATTGGAAGTGCAGGCATTTATTTAAAGTCATCATTTGAGTTCATATTTATCTTTAATCCAGCTCACGTTGTCACGCTGTCAGTGGGTATGTGGCTGCCAGTAAAGTTGTCTCTTCGATAAGATTTTAAGCTTGTCACTGAGGGCTGTGATCACTGAGGGCACCTTTTGCGAGTTGAACCATGGTCGTAATGTCCTGCCCTATAAAACACAAGAGCCATTATCCCAGTGCACTGTTCATTATAAAACCATCCTGCTGGAGATTTGAGAGTGTGGGTTTTCATCTTGGAGGAACTGAAGTTTTGCCTGATGACTGTATGTATAGCAAAGCTCACCAGGCAAATAAATGGGGAGGAGCACCAGTCAGCTCCTGATTCCATCTGCCTCTCAAGCCAGCAAGATCCTGGTTCCAGATGGTTGTGATGTGTGTGGCAAAATTAAAATCATGTGAGTCCACGTCAGACTGAAAACAGAGGGTTGGCAATTAAAAATATCTAGGTTTGTTTCTTGCTTTTAGTGGAGAATGAAAGCAGCAAAATGACACTTTCATAGTCTCTTGACTACCACATTTTAAGCTCTTCAACAGTGCTGCAGGTTAGTAGTGGAAATTCTACGCTGTGTTTGTGTTTGTTAGTGGTGATAAATCACTAATCACATCAACAATTAGCAGGCAGCTCACCTGATAAAAAGGAGACACAGCCAGAAAGCTGCTGCAGACTGTCACTGCTCAAGGACAAATAATGTGCTTTATAGGGAATACACTTCAGCCAGGATAATTAGGGAAAACACAGACAAGAGCTGTATGTCTGCTGGAGTTACCCTCTGCTGCTGCTCTCAGAGGGCTCTCTTGAAAATCGGATCTGTGATGGATGTTATGCAGATTTGAAAGAAAATTTGAAACATGCGACTTTTTATCTGCTTTTGATGTTACATTCAGCCGCTTTCATCTCGGAGGATAAAAGTAATTGAACAATAATCCCAAGGAGAGTCAAATACACAAATCAATAAACTGCTCTCACAGGAGAATTTATTTTGATGAGCACACTGGTACCTCTCACTCCCCCGGGCTGTTGGGCTTCCATGAGGTGCCTTGTTCTCTCTCTCGTGCAGGCAGCGGGGCCTGGACTGGGACATAAACAATGAATGAGGCAGATGTTCTTGCTCAGTAGCACCAAGCAAGAACAGCTTTTTGCCTCCTTTGAGTGACATCCTAAATCTTAATCGAGTGTTGAAAGCCTGTCTCTGTCTTTTTATTTTTGTGTTCATTTGGGAAGTATAATGAAAGCAAAGGGCCAGTGCTTCCATTAGACATAGGAAGAGTGTAGGCTGTTGTTAGGCTTCCTCTTTTTGGGTGGTTTGTCTGTGATGTGTGGAGGGATTTTTCATCCTTTGTGTTCCTTTCTCTGCGGTCTTCTCCAGTGACCCTGGATTTATTTTTTTTAATCTGTTATGATTTATTTTTCTTAACTATTTCATCAGCATTCTTCAATAAATCACAGAATCACAGGATGATTGGAGGGGACCACAGTGGGTCACCTGGTCCCACCTCCCTGCTCCAGCAGGGTCATCCCAGAGCACGTGGCACAGGATTGTGTCCAGATGGGTCTGGAATATCTCCAGTGAGGAGACTCCACACCCTCTCTGGTCTCTGTTCAGAACTCAGTCACTGCCCAGCACAGTTCTTCCTCATGTCCAGGTGGAACCTCAACTGGACCCAACACTTCACTGCTTCACTTCATAGCTGTGAAGCTCTTGGATTTTGAGTTTCATAGGAGATTTTCTGAAGATGAAGGAAGAGAAAGTGGTTGTATCTGTAAATATTGAGAGAGTAGAGTTGAATGGATCCCGGTTGGAGATCATGGATGTTTCTAATCTGCTCCTCAAGATAAATTATTACCATCTAGGGAGCAAATGCTCACACATCTCCTGTAGGAATACTGTTATTTTCATAGCCAAGCAGTAACTATTATTTCTCTGCCCTTCTTTCTTGCCATTTACTCTGAACAGGAGGAAATCATTAACAGCTAGAGAACAACCAACCATCAAACTGACTTTTCCAGCACTTGTTCTAGGTAGGAATATTAGATGAAAATGAGATTAGGAACACAAAACGTTCTATATATAAATTCAGTGGTATTTTAAATGAACAAGAAGTGTCTCACCATAAATGCTGTTAAAACTTGCAGAGCTGTGGTGCCAAGCTGTGGCAGTAGTTATTGGAATGTTTCAGTAACCTATTAACAGACCTTTCCTTAGAAACTCTTAGCTTTCCCTACTACCCTTTCAGCAAATGGATTTCCAATAAGCATCCACCTCCTTTCTCCTCTCTCCATTTCCAAATGAACTCTTTCAGGGCACAGTGGGGCGTTTGTGTGGAAATGGCTTTGCAGAGAAATTGAAAGGCAGGATCTGGATCAGTTCCCTGCACGAGCTTTGCAATAGCCCTGGAAAGTGTCGTGATCTGTATTTGGTGCCCAGAGCATTGCTTGAGCTACTGAGGGGAAAACTAATCTCTTGGGCTTTCATTGGCAGCACTGTCTCATAGACCGATCCTAATGGGGTGGAAATGAGCTCAGCTGCCTAATTCTGTTAAAAACATAGGCTTTTTTTCTCACACATGAATGCCTATCTACTTCCTTCTAGCCTTGCTGCTGAAGCCATGGCAGCAAAGAATCAAGTCACAGTTGCTGAAAACAGAACACACTGCTTTTTTTCCACTTCAGTTCTTTATTTATTTATTTATACCCAGCCAGTGGAAGAGACTCAATTCACCCAGAAAAGAGCAACGTTCTAAAGTATAAAGATCTTGATGTGGACAAATGAGCTCTCCCCTAACTTTTAGGGCATGACTAACATGCTCATTAGCGTTGTAATTTTAAGTAGTGCTGTAAACCTTGTTTTACCCTCCCTGTTTCAGAAGCCGCAGAGGAGGGCAGTGCTCCCCCAGAACCAGATGTGGCTCTTGGCAATCCAGCCTCATCCAGCTGTGATCCATGTGCATGCAGATAGTCATTCCAAGATCTTCCACAGGCTGCTGTGGTTTTCTATTGGAGTTGGTGGTTGTAGTAACACACAACTCTTTGACCGTGGTGAATCCCATCCCCTTTCCCAGCTAGAGGATGGCCAATTCCCTGTTACTGCCTATGGGACAGGAAAGAAGGAAGCAGAGCTGTAAACCATTTCCATCTGCCTGTAAATGAGTAGTCAAGGTGCTTTGTGATGTGGTTAAGTGGGCACGGTGGTATTTGGCCAAAGGTTGGGGTTGATGATCTTGGAGGTCTTTTCCAAACTTAATGATTTTATGTCCATTTTCTGTTTTATAAACACTCCAGAGCTGCGCTTGTACCTTTAGGTTCATTGGGGTTGACCTTCCTGTCTGTGCTCATTAAAACCAGGGCTCAGTTTATGCAGCCTGGGGAAGAAGAGTCTGAGGGGAGACCTCATCATGGTCTTACAGCTTTCTCATGAGAGGAGGCAGAGGGGCAGGCACTCATCTCTTCTCTCTGGTGACCAGTGACAGGACCCAAGGGAACGGTTGGAGTTTTTCTGGGGAAGTTTAAGTCGGATTTTAGGAGAAGGTTCTTCCTCCAGAGGTTGGTTGGGCACTGGAACAGGCTCCCCAGGGCAGTGGTCACAGTCCCAGTGCTGCCACAGTTGAAGGAGCACATGGTGGGATCCTTGGGGATATTTTGTGGAGGGGCAGGAGTTGGCCTCGATGATCCCTGTGGGTCCCTTTCAGCTCAGGATATTCCAGGATTCCACGCATTTTTTTTCAGTTCCCAGATAAATGTATCCATAGGATACATAGGAGTGTGTGGGAAAGCTTACAAACTGAGCACCAGCACGTGGATATTGGTCTTTTACGCATCGTCCCTCCTTTTTCCTTCTGAAGGCTGCACAGAGTTTGCTCATGGCACACTCTGGTTTCCCTCCCCGAGGGAGCTGAGGATGTTCCTCTGGCAGGACCTGGGCCTGTGTGGGTGTGCACACGAGTTCAGGCTGTCAGGTCCCTTGTAAGAGACTGCCATGACTTAATTAAATGGTGCTAATACTCTTGTAAAACTGGAGCTGCTCACTAATCGCTTGCTTTGCTATGCAAATGAGCTGAGAAGTGGTTTAAAGGATGTGTCCAGGCCTCCACAGCAAACAGGGATTAGGGAATGGGAAGTTACAGCTTTCTTTTGGGAGGTAGTGTCGAGCTAAAGAGCTCAGCGATAGTTTGATATTCTTTGGCGAACAATTCTAATTCTTGGGGGTTTGTTTGTGAGTTTGGGGGGCTTTTTTGTTTGCTTGTTTAAAAAAAAAAACAAAACAAAACAAAGCCAGAAGTTCCTCAAAGTTGATGAAGTTGAGTGATCTGAAGTTCTCCGGGGGGATTTTCATGGATAAAATCCACTCTGCTGTGGGGCTGCTGGAATGTTCACCAGCTCCTCAGCCTTCCCATTGGAGCAGTGCCTTGGCCCTTGCAGACTCCTTCCCACTGCACTGTGGAGCATTAACAAGCAAACAAACCCTGTGGGAAATGCTTGAAACTATAAGAGTAGAGGTTTAGACTGGATTTTGGGAAGAAATGCGTCCCTATGAGGGTGGGGAGGCCCTGGCACAGGTTGCCCAGAGAAGCTGTGGCTGCCTCATCCCTGGGAGTGTCCAAGGCCAGGTTGGACGGGGCTTGGAGCAACCTGGGCTGGTGGAAGGTGTCCCTGCCCATGGCCGGGGGTGGGATGAGATGAGCTTTGAGGTCCCTTCCAGCCCAAACTGTTCCATGATTCTATGTCTGATAATAGAAACCTGTAGATGGACAGTGGGGCCATGTGGTAGCAGGGAAATCACAGGTATTAGGAACAATTTGGAATCGTTTCGAATTGAGTCATTTTCTGAGCAGGCAATTAATCCAGCTGCATTTAAAAATAATAATAAAAAAAAAGCTGCTGAGTTTAAAGAGTTATCCTTGGACTAAGAGAATGGCTTGGATTTCAATGAGACTTCAAAACATGTCTGTTGGGGGTATTAACGAGACTGCTGTAATCCTGACACTGCTGTATATTCAGATTACACTGAGAGCCCTGGCTGGGCTAGGAGATAGACTTTTTATAGGCTTGACAGTGTTTCTGAAGAACTGGTTTATCTGTGTTTTCTTGTACATAATGCCTGTATTGAAATCCTTTCAGGGTATTTTCTGAGTGTCACGCTGATCAGATATAAACCTGTTAAAGAAGTGCTGGTCCTGCCCCTCGCAGTGTGCTCTCCTCTCGCTTCCCTCGGGCATAAAGTGGCTCTGCTTTATTTTTGTTTGTGCTGAAATGCAAACATAGCCTGGAAAAAGGGCGATTATTGGGCTAAATGGAGTGCATTGATTTTGTTCAGAGCAAACTCCTGTCTGTCCTCCACTGCCCCAAAGAGTGTCTCCAGCACTCGGAAATGCACATTTGTTCCAATATGTACATTCCCATAAGAGTTAACCATCCATGGCCTTAATGGCCTTGCGCTGCTGACTCCAACACCCCGGTGCAAGGAGGACGTGAGCATGCAATTAGAGTTAAACAGCTGCTCAGAAATTGTACCGAGGCCTTTTCTAAACATGTGTTTCTGGAATACATTGCAACCAGAGCTCAGCTGCAGGAATTTCAACATCTCTTAGTCTAGTTAATGAAATAACTGGGGAAAAAAAAACCCAGTTGGCATGGGGTTATATCTGTGTTCTCTTTTCCACTGGGTCAACCTCCAACCACATGCTCCTGAGGAATCCCCATTTGCCAAACATTACTATGGCTGTGGCATATTCCGTGTTGCTTTAAGTAATTACCCAGTCTCAGCAGTCTTAGAAATTGAAAGTTTTGAGATTGTTTTACTGGGTTTTCATTGTTGTGCTTGTTATTATGATAGTTATTGGTTTTTGCCAGTAAGGCATCCTGTGGAGAGCAGATCCTTCCAGGTGTCATCAAGGGCAGGGAATCAGGTGTCGCCATCACACAGAGATTCCTCATGTCTGACTACCTACAGCTGGTGAGAAGGGGAGTCACTGCTACTCCTAGATCTTGAGGAAAATGGACAAGAATCCCAGAATAGGTCAGGTTAGAAGGAGGTTTTCTGGTCCCACCTCCCTGCTCCAGCAGGGTCAGCCCAGAGCACATGGCACAGGATTGTGTCCAGATGGGTCTGGAACATCTCCAGTGAGGCGACTCCACACCCTCTCTGGTCTCTGTTCAGAGCTCAGTCACTACCCAGCACAGAAGTTCTTCCTCATGTCCAGGTGGAACTTCCTGGGCCTCAGTTCCTGCCCGTTCCTCCTGTGCCATTGCTGGGCCCCCCCGAGCAGAGCCTGGTCCATCCTCTGCACCCTCCCTGCAGTCCCTGACACACCCTGGGGAGGGCCCCTCTCAGGGTCTGCTCTGGAGGCTGAACAGCCCCAGCTCCCTCAGCCTTTCCTGCTCCCAGACATCACAGAATCACAGGATCTCTGAGATGGAAGGAATCCACAGGGATCACTGAAGTCCCTTCATCATCTCCGGAGCCTCTGCTGGACCTGCTCCAAGAGCTCCATGTCCCTCTTGTCCTGGGGATCCCAGACCTGGACACAGCACCCAGATGTGCCTCACAGGGCTGAGCAGAGGGGCAGGATCCCCTCCCTGACCTGCTGTCAAGGCCTCAAGCGGTTTAGGACAACTTGGATATTTCAGTAGTGCTCACAAAGCCAAGGTTTCATCAACTAGCAGCTCCTTCTGCTACTAAATTTTCCTAGAAGCGGAAATATTTTTTATTTTTTTTTTAAATTTTGGTTGCTGAAATACAGGATTCTGAAAGAACATTGAGAATATCTCTTGCAGGTTGCACAGACATAAAAGGAAGCCACAGTTACAAATGAGAGAAAACCTGTTGGCAAGAGCAGTGCTTTTTCTCTGCTGCTAAGAATAATTGAACAGCCCCCTGACTGTGTAGAGGAAGCCTCTCTTTTCCCAACTATTTTGATAACCTTATTTATTTTTATGGAGATAATTTATGTTTTGTCAGGAACTGGCTTTTTGTTATTCTAAATCTCCTCCACTTAGTCCATTTGAAGATAGCAGCAAAGTACACAGAGGAAGAGGTAATACAAATAAATGCATGTACGTGTTAGTAAAGCAAATAGTTAAAATAAATACTTTATTTATGCACAATGGAATAAATTTGTAAAAACAGACGTTTTACTCTTGTTTGACAGAAACCAAGTGGTTTTAGCTGCTTTCTAATCTCACTTTCATTAGCATATTTAATTATGCTATTGTATTTAATCATCAGAATGCTCAGTAATGTACATTGTGTTCCCAGCCATGGAATACCACTGCTATGTGTATCCATGATAGATGTTTTTAATAAAATCAGTAATTATCCTTTGTTGTTGTTTTAAATTGTTATTTTTAAGTTTGTTAGGGCGCAGTAGTTTTTAGGTATAAGAGAAAGCAAGCTTTCATTTTGCCATTTTGTAATTTAATGAAAAAAAATTCCCTTTAAACAGATGCTAATAAAGCTTTTTTAAAAAGCAGTGCTTAATTATCTTGAAGTTGTTTACAAGTGGAGATTTGGCAGCTCAGCTCTGGCTGGAGCAGTGTTTGGGGCAGGTGTTGGGAAGGCTGTGCTGGTGGCTCAGGTCTTGTTCTCCGCAGCCTTTGCTTTCCTGGGACCTTGGGGATTTGGTCTGTGAGCGTGACAAGCATGTTTTGTAACAAATGGAAAGATCCAGATAGTTCTGGGCACTATTTAATGACATTTGGATTGTTTTTTCCTTGTTTCATTTGGTTGTTTAACAAGGTTGAAGTCTGAGATCAGAGGATGTTTTATGGGATTTGTAATGTATCAAATATTTTCCTTTTTTGAATTTTCAAATCTTTGGTTTCTTTCGGTGCAGGATTCCAAGTAAAATTTGCAACAGAAACAAAACCAGAACAGTCAAAAAATGAAGTGATGTGCTGCGAACCAAACTAAAACCATGATGTTAACTGTTGAGAGAGCTCAGCTCCTGGCTTATCTCAGCGCACAGTCCATTATCTAACTTCATTCAAATTTCCTTTGTAAGAGATTCATGTCTGTGGCAGCACTCCTCCTTCTTCAGTGCTCAGAGAATGCCCTCAAGTAGCCTGGTTTAATTCACCAGCTCTAATGACACCTTTTCCTTTGTATGCGGTTTGGGCTTTAGTTGACTGTAGGCATCTCACAAACAGGTTGGTTGTTCTGTGGTGATTTTATTGTATCAGTCTCACTCCTTTTTGATCTTTTCTCTGCTGTAAGTCTTCTCTCAGAACATCCCTTTCTGTATAATTGCCTGCTTTCAGCTCTGTCTGCACAGTTTTTTGGACCAGTGATAATATCTGAAGTGGTTTAAAAGAAAGCAAAAGTTAGATCCAAATATGAGGGAGATGCTCTTTCTGCAGAGAAGGGCAAAGCTGAAACACTTTCCCAGGACTGAAAGACTGGTGAACTCTGTTTAATCAGTGTTTTTATCTGTCATGTCTGAAGAGGTATTTATTCTATTTGTACCACATTTGGGCTCAGAGGCATTGAAATGTGGGCAGCAGCTGTGACACTCAGCAAAGAAACTGTCACACAAAGCCACGTTGCACTTCAGGGATGGACAGTTGTCCGTCATTCAGAAGTGTCCATGCATAGGACATGGGTACAGAAGGTGTTAATGGGACAATTCATGTCAGGATCTCTTTGCAGAGTTGCTTGTTTTACCCTCAACCATCACACACATTTAACTTTGCATTTAAGGTAAGCCACTTGAATGGTTTGGCTCGGTTTGTCTTGCTACATTTTTTGATAGTAGATGTATTTCCCTAGACTTGTTTCATCCTGTGGAAATTTGAGGAGGAAGAGGGAGTAAAGGGGAGAAGGAGAAGGCTTCAGTTTTTATCTAGTACCTGGAGTAAAATGATTGTTGGACACATTTCTGTTGTTTTTTTCATCTGTAGGAGAAAATGCCTTTGAAAAACACAAAGGAAACCTCCTAACTGTTGATTCAAGGCCAGGTTGGACGGGGCTTGGAGCAACCTGGGATAGTGGAAGCTGTACCTGCCCCTGGCAGGGGGAGGAACAAGCTGAGCTTTAAGGTTCCTGCCAACCCAAGCTGGGACCTTTCAGTGATTCTGTGATAAGAATTTTGTTGCTGTTGCTTGAAAAGTGGCCACTGTTTAAATTTATTGTGCGAGTGAAATATGGCACTTAGTGCCATAGTCTGGTAACTGCGGTGGTGTTGGATCAAGGGTTGGACTTGATGATCTCAGAGGTCCTTTCCAACCCGTCTGATTCTGTGATTTGTATTTTGTAAGTGGAAATGAATTGAAATATTTTTCTGGGCTACAGAGAGAGGCTGTACCATGCTGGTAGTTGGGAGAGCAAAAGTTCTGGTGGCCTTACGAACTACCAATGCACCCAGTTTTCTACTGATGTCCTCCTGGTGTGCCTGGAGGAAGGGCTGGGGACATCACTGGGGTGCCCAGATGTTGGTTGGCCTGCTCTGGTTGGAGGGACTGTCTGGTGAGCTCTGGCGTGGGTGTGCTGGGGGAAGGCAGAAATCGTACTTACACCTATTTTCTTTCTGTATCAGAAAACATCGGTTCGGGATTCACACGAAGCTGCTGCTCATGTCACGCTCATTTTTCTTCCCCTTGTGCATTCTCAGCCCCTGTAACCTGCTGCTGGGAAACAGAATTTAATCAGTGGGCAGCTGCACTGCTAATAAACTCTGCCTCCTGCTCTCCAGAGGGTCAGGAGACACGGGCACAGGGCCCCAGATGAGTACAGACACCTTCCACTCACGTCATGTCTTTACTGACAGCAGCAATCTCTTGCAATTAGGCTCCTGCAGCAGGTATTTAACCCCGGGGGCAGCAGCTGATTGTCTGTATTTAAGTTCCCTCCTCGTGAGCTCTGTGTTCAAGCCCCAGTGCCTCACCATGGCTTCCTTTGCTCTCTGTTCTCCTGGTGGAGGGGTGTAAAGCCATGACAACTGGTATTGATAATCTTAATCAACCTTTTCTTTTCTACACCTCACCTGGAGCATGAGGACTCCAGTGAACAAAAGGAGCTCTGTGATACTCAATAGGGAAAGAGCAAAACCAGCCCTAGAAGTCAATTTTTCTGTGAAATTTTGGTGGCAGAATAAGCTGCCTGTCACTGTTGGGCCAGCAGTGTCTCCTTACCTGGACTGAGGACACAGGGTACCACTGAAGGGTCACTGGGAGAGTTTGCTTTGTTCAGGCCACTTGGAATCATTGAGTCATTTAGGTTGGAAAAGGCCTCTAAGATCATCAAGTCCAAACCCATCACTAAACCATGTCCCCAAATGCCACACCTACACAGCTTTTAAATGCCTCCAGGGATGGTGACTCCACCACTGCCCTGGCCAGCCCATTCCAATGCCTGACCACCCTTTCCCTGAAGAAATATTCCCTAATATCCCATCTAAACCTCCCTAGTGCACCTTGAGGCCATTCCCTTCCTCCTGTCCCTTGTTCCCTGGGAGCAGAGCCCGACCCCCCCCAGCTCCCCCCTCCTGTCAGGGGGTTGCAGAGCCATAAGGTTCCCCCTGAGCTTCCTTCTCTCCAGGCTGAGCGCCCCCAGCTCCCTCAGCTGCTCCTCAGCACCCTTGTGCTCCAGACCCCTCTGGACTTTCACATCCCAAGTGCTTCACAAAGGTTCCTGGCTGCTGAGTGTTCGCAGCAGCCCACCAGAGTAATGACAGGTAGCGAAGCACCAGTGGGTGATGCGGCATGAAAACATACTGTTCAGTCCTTGACTTTGATGTGAACTTGCAAAATGTAATTAGTGGTTCAGCTGGGCTGGAATAAAAATGTGCATTTGCACAGCGGAATCCCAGAGACTGCAATTTTCCTTGCGTGGGTTCGAGACTCGTTGTGGTGGATTGGTGGCAGCTGTTTCATTGCTCTGGCCTCTTAAGAATTCCCTTTGGCTTTTTTTCCCAAAGTCTCAGGACAATTAGAAAATTTTTCTTCAGTTCGTGCGGGTTACGTTGATGTCTTTTTATATCTGATCTCTTAAGTACGCAAATTGGGCCAGTCTGTTTCTCTCCTGCTGTGATATCTTTGTGTAGTTGAAGCTGAGATACATATTGGCAGTTTTTATGCCACAAACCAAGTATAAACTTACTAATTTTCAGGCATCTTCTTGGATTATTTGAAAGCTATAATTCCAAGAATACAGAAATTGTGTTTCCAATATTCACCACTACCAGAGGAGTGTAGACAAATTATGAACACTTTTTCTTTTTCTTTTTTTTTTTTCTTTTTGGAAAACAAGTCATTAACAGATTATGAAAAATGGGTGTTGTTAGACAGTCCAACCCCAGGAATAGGTACTACAGACCTTTTGAGACTGAAGACTTACAAAGCTGACATGGAGAAGGAATTATGTGGAGAGGGCAGTAGGACCACTGTCCTTTAAAAAGAACAGTACAAAATCTCAGCTTTGAAAATGAGGTTTCAATGGTTTCTGCTACAGAGAAAATCACTGTAGCAACAGGAAAACATTTTCAAAATTATATAGTCTCGGTTTTCAGAAAAAAAAGGAGATTGAAACTGAGAGAAGGGAGCTGGAGAGAATGTAAAGCTTTCCTGGGCCAGCTTGTATTTGTTGATCTAATTCCAGTTTGGTTTCTTTCTCTCTAACCTGAAATTTAACTAGTTTTTACTTACAAACTTTTTTTTTTTTTGGTAGGTTTTCTTTCTATTTGATGCATCTTGGAATGAGTCTTGGGCTTACCTTTACTGTTTCAGAGGCCGTTGATTTCCCAGATGGATCTGGGAAAGATTTCACAGAACTGTTCTTTTGTTTACCTCATTTATTGACACAATTCATCTACAGAAAGGTGCATTCCATGGATTTATAGTAAATGAATGCTCAGCACCTAATGCTAAGGACATATGTGTGTATTTATGCATAGAAACTTCCTAATCTCTAAATGACTTTTTTTTTTTTTTGACACACAGAGTAGTAAATTCTCTCATTTTGGAGGTGTTTTCTGGATGCAGCAGAATTGACATGATTTATATGGAAACCTAAACCACTTGCTAACTTTAGACCCCTGGTCTTTTAATATCCATCCTATTTCCAAAGTGTCTGCATATGTGTGTGCCTACATAAAGATACAGAATATTTTCCCACTGCCAGTCTTTATGGGATTTGTAGCAGTAATACAGAATATGTAGGTAGTTACAGTGTATTTTCTGCTCATGCATGAGTAGATTGAAGTCGGTATGGCTGGTGCTTTACTTTCAGGAATTACTAGAAGGCTTTTTTTCCCACTTGAATTATCTTTCAAAAAAGTGTGACTAGTAGTCAGGAGTTCTTCCAACTTTTTTGTCCCCATGAAATCATTCCTTTCGTACATTAAAGTCGTGAGAGAACACGAGAAGCAGGCAGAATCCTGAATTGTGCCATAAGTCAGGAAACTGCACGTGAAATTATGTATTTTCTAATTACCTTGCTTGGATGTATATTGAGCAAAAAAGCAAATACAAGTTGAGCTGCCCAAGTTGAAGAACTGTCAGATAAACAAACTGTGACATCTGTAGTATCATCACCATCTGACTTATCTCAAACACTGATTTTACTCACTCATCCTTCATTCTTTATATCCACATGTCTAGCAGTACATGCATTTATATTTTATATAAAGGGCAGAGTGTAGTCAGAGCATTTGAGTTATGCTGTTAAAAATAAATTAAGGAACAGCAGGTGAAAATGATTCCTACACATGAATATTCAAAGTGTACCTCATCCAGATACTGCAGAAAGAATAATAAAGAGCAGAGAAACTTGGGTGGGACCACGGCGTGGAGATGATCTGAGATAAAAGTTTCATTGGCACAAGGTTGAGATGACTCAGAAAACTTCATCCAGGAGCGGCAGGATCTGCTTGGACACCCCACTGCCAGAACATCCAAGTGTTTGACAAATGAGAGGACAGTACACTGGGATGTTGGAACCCCACCAGTCAGGTTCTTACTCTTAATTCTTGCACTTTTCGGGCTTCAGTCTCTGAGCAGAATGAGTTCAAGGGCAGCAGGAGGGTGTAGGGACTACAGAGCTGAATTGAAGGCTGAAAGACTTGAGTGCATTCCTTCTCCGGGGACGTTTCCTGTGTGTTTGCATTCCTTAGGGTTGGAGTCACCAAACTCCTTGGGCACTGCCAAGTAGACCCTCAACTACTCTTATTTTTGCCTTTTTTTTTGGAAGAACGATTTTAGTGTAACTTTCCCACCCCTTCCCTGATGGGGTCACGTTGCCTTTGTCAGAGTCAGTGAGGTTTCACAGCAGTCAGGAGCGTGACCGCTGTTCAGGGCCTTGTGAGAGGAGACTTGCAGGGAAAACTCAGGAGCCAGAATGCATTTGTGGCTCTGGCATTCATTGCCTATCGCGCCGCACAGGCAAGAACATTCCCAGTTGGGAATGAACATTCCCAACTGGGAATGTTCTTGCCTGTGCGGCGCGTGAGCGATAGGCAACGCGAGGTGCCGGGATACTGCGGACGAACGGAACGGAGCGCATTAACGGACGACTGACCCGTTTTAACACCAAGGTGTATTTATTTTTTTTAATTTTTTTTTTGTCTTTTCCTGCTCCCCAGATCCCGTCCACGGCCCCCAGAACGTGGAGGTGGTGGACATTCGCTCGCGGCAGCTGACGCTGCAGTGGGAGCCCTTTGGCTACGCCGTGACCCGCTGCCACAGCTACAACCTCACGGTGCAGTACCAGTACGTGTTCAACCAGCAGAAGTTCGAGGCGGAGGAGCTCATCCAGACCTCCTCCCACTACACCCTGCGGGGTCTCCGGCCCTTCATGACCATCAGGCTGAGGTTGGCCCTGTCTAACCCCGAGGGCAAGATGGAGAGCGAGGAGCTGGTGGTGCAGACTGAGGAGGACGGTGAGTTGGGTTGGGTTTGATTGCTTCGGTTCGCGGGCAAGACTCGTGTTTACGGGTTGTAAATGACAGCACAACCCTCTGTCCCACGAGATTATGAGTGTCTTCTCTGGGCAGCGTGTGTCTCGTGCAAGTAAAACTTGCAGGGGTAAATAATTTCCATTTCACAGCCGTGTTCTTGAAAAGACAAGGGTCCTTCAAGTGCTTGAATGAGATAAACATCAGTCTGAGCAGTTACCAAAGAGCTGTAGGTTCAATTCTTCGTGTTCTGAGCTACCCAGCAACCACCCAGCAGCTTCTTTTGTCGTGTGGGCAAATGTAATCCTGGCATTTGTTGATTTTTTTCTTGTGCCTTCGCAAGAAAACGTGTCCCAAAAGGAGTATAATGCCTTCCTCTCCAGAGTGTAGCTTTTGTTAATATCAATCTTCTGGACATCATATTTTATATAGACCTCACAAGCAGAATTAACTGAGTGTGAAGTCTCACGTTCTGGATACAGAAGAAAAGTTTTCTGGGAGAGCTGATGGAGTGTTTCAGTGTTATTATCCCATCTGAGCTATTTCTCATGCACTACAAGCCTCCCTCCTGTCTAACCTGTAAAATACAAGTTCTTCCTCGGCCTGAGCTGTAAGAAGTTGCTGTCCCAAGTTCCTCTCAGCTGAAAGTGGCTCTTCCAGCCCGATACATCATATGGGGGACACACGAAAGGATGGCAGATATTTCAGAAAAACGAGCAGGGTTTTATCAGACAGGCTTGGGCAGTGCATTTAGTTTGTTGTCTTCCACAGCATTAAAATTTTGCTCGAGTGGGTGGATTTTTTTTAGCTGGCCTTGTAGCTGTAAGGAAATATAAATCTTACATTGTTACTTGGCTAAGCAAATCAGTCTCTCGTATTGATAAAGGTGTTCAGCCCAGTAGCATCTCCATACCAAGGTGCAGTCTGGCTGTTTAGGTGGAGAGAGCTTTGGGCAGAGAAAGACAAATTAAATTCCCTGCTGCTGCTCTGCCGTACTGAAATAAAAACATACTGAAATTAGCTCCGTATTTTCCTGGGTTCTAATTTTATTTATCACTTAGTGGTTACATTGGAGTATCCTTGTTTGAACCAAAAGTGGAGAAATAAGGCTTTGATAGTACCTTTGTAAGGGTGGTGCTAATTTTTAATTTTATTTATTTATTTTTAACTCTGAGCTTCCTGTCTGGTGGCCTTTTGGTGTCTTCTCATGTGTGTGCAGCTAGAGCTGGGGGTAGTTTTTAAGACAGTTTGTTGGGCTTTTTTTCCCCCCTGTAGTTCCTGGACCTGTTCCCTTGGAATCCATCCAGGGAGGACCTTTTGAAGAGAAGATCTATGTGCAGTGGAAGCCTCCAAATGAGACAAATGGCATCATTACACTCTATGAGGTGAGGAGAACAGATTGTTGTCAAGGAATATGTGCCACGGGGCCCTTTTCATATGTGTTTAAGCCAATCCTGAGCTCTCAGAGATTTCAGCAGGTGCTAAAAGAAGCCTGATTAAAATAGATAAGAATCTTCAAGATAGTCTGCTGCTACCACTGAAAAAGTTTTCCAGTTTAAGAGAGAGAGAAAAGATTTCTTTCCAATATTTGTGGTAGAATGAGAGTTGCACATTCCCCATGTCTCAGGTGTTCAGTTCCTGCCCTTTTTCCTTCTGCAGTAGCTCCAGGGTGTGTTTTCTTTCCTTTTCTTCTTTTCTTGAGGTAAAACACCATTAGGTTTTGTATCTAAACACTGTAACTAATCCCTCTTTGCCTTTCCAGTAGTCATACCACTTCCTGGCAATCTCAGCAGAATATAACCATTAAGTCTTATCTCACAGTGTTCTTATTAAACCTTTAAACAATACATTTGTCCAGCCCAACCATTTCCCTGTTGCCAAACAAAGTGCACAGCAGGTTACAGGATGATCACTGACCATCCTGTGCTGGATGAGGAAAAAAACCAATTAAATGCGATTCTGGAGTGGATCAGAGGGGATGTTGCTTGTTAAGGTAAGGAAGTGTCAGTGCTGTCCTGTGGTTCTGGTGATACAATCCCTAATGTGGGGTAAAACCGAACGTGTGGAAAAGGAGTGTAAGAGGAGGGACTGCTTTGGAGGGTCGTGTGAAATGAGAGACAGCCCTACAAGAGAAGGTAAAGGCACTTGGATTAAGTGTTGCACCAGTGCTGGCTGAGCGTGTGTCACTTTATGGGCTCAGCGTTTACCATTTTAAGATCAGAAGAAGTGAAACAAAATTTTGCTTTTACAACGATGTAAAAACCTCTCACTGAGGGCTCATGCAGCATTTTCTGACACAGAGGGGCAAAAACTCCCTTTTTTTTTGTTTTGTTTCTCTTTTATGCTGGGTTTGTGTACAGACTTATCTTGCAAAAAGCACAGCTGGAACTCTGCCCTCGCTAGGGAGGTTCTGCTCCTTCCCTTTTCCTGTCCAGCTTCTCACTTCAGAACAACGTGTCTTGTGTAACATGTCCCTCCTAGATGTCCTTGCTAACACTGTGTCTACCACAGGGGTGGAAAAATGGAAAAAGTCCAGCAGGTTTAACATCAATGAGCCCTTACACTACAGGATGAACAAGAGAAAGCAACTTTCTCGTGGGCTTAAATGGAGCTGCACTTTCAGGTCGTGTCTCCAGCTGGCTCACAAAGGGTAGCTGGGTTTGATATGGCAACACTAAATAGATGAATCCAAGCTCGTCTTGCTAATTTTGGGTCATTTCAGCCAGGCTGGGATCCGTGACTAAGCACAGAGTCATTTTTTGTTGATCACTGTTGAGACATTCCTGGAAATGTGTGCAGGTTGCATGTCACCTGTCAGTACTGAAATAGAACTAACCCTTGTAATTTCATGGGTTTTGAAGGTGTCTGTGCAAGGAATTAGGCAATAAAGCTGTCAGTATTTTCAGGGAATTAATCTGAATAGAACTAGTTGTGTTGCAATGCAGGTGACCTATAACAGAACACATTGAAAATAACCCAAGCCAAATGATGCAAATGATGTAAAAATAACTCCTTTTAATTTTTAAAGGAGCAGTTTCTTACTAAAATATTGCCTTGGGCTCAGCTCATTGAAAAGAGTGGAGCAATCTGAGTAGCTTTTCTGGCTGAGCAGCTGCACAGAGACACTTTAATGCCTCCAGGGTTGTGATGCATCATGACAGTGCCTGTGCCCCTCAAGTCATATCATTGCTCAAGTCTCAGCAGAGGCACAAACAAATCTTTCTTTTCTGATAATGACTCTGTGCATATTTGGCAGCTGGAGACAAAGAGAAGTCAAGGTGAATTCAAACTCTTTCCTCCTTTTCCTCTTCCCCCTCAACTCCAAAAGGATAAAAATCCAAGTGTTGGAAGCACCAGGAGAAGCAGAGTGCCTGAAGGTTGTCATGAATGAATTTTTTTTTTCCCCTTCCTCTCCCTTCTTACATGTGGAAATTCACAGAGAACCTTCCCGTTCTCCCTGGCACCCTGAGCCAGGTTCATCAGCTGGAGATAAAAATACAGGAGAGCAGTTGCACATAACCTGGAGAGATAGCCAGGGCATTCTCAGGGGAGCTGGCTCCCTTTGGAAAATGGGGGTCCATGCAGATGGAACCTGCACACTCCTGCTGGTGCACTACACTTGCAGACATCAGAGAAGTCATGGGTTGGCATCACAAACCCCTCGTCTGATAAACCTCATTTTTGTTAGACAGGGCTCAGCCATTTTCAGTATCACTGTGGCTGAGGCTGCTTGAACAGAGTTCAGCTGCCCTGCTGGTTCAAGATGAAAAGAAAGGCTGGTGGTTGATCTCTGGTAGGTTTTCAGTTCTTTCCCATGGCCCAGTTCTGATCCAGGGAGAAGCAGAAGGCTTTAACAAGAGCTCTCTCTCACAGGGAGCACAGATCCTGAAGCCAGCACTGGCACTGCTGCTCTGTCCCGGGAGACTCAGGGATGTGCTGATGAATTTGCAGCTCTCTGGAAGCTCTGAAATTGTGTCACTGTTATTAGAAAGAAACAAACCCCAAAGCCTATCAACATTTATTAGAGAAAATTTCCCTGCAAAGTACTTACTAAGTAATATCACTTTGTGAATTTGAGTTAACCTGGGAGTAGCTGGCTGGAGTCACACATAGGTCTCATGCAAGTGATGGTCTCTCAAACTACCCTGGGCACAAACCCTCCTAATAGAAACAAGTAAAAACCCACCTCCTTCTCCTCCTAGATAATAGTTCCCTCCTCACCATCAAGGTTGATGTATTTGTTGTATCTGGATGTTGTATTTTCTCTCTAGTTCTGTTAAAAAAAAATTGTTGTCAGCTTCTAAAAAATGCTTCCATATGATCACACTGTCTGCACTTAAATCGCACTGGCTTTTCTTATGGACCAGGTTTGTTCTCAGGTCCCTAATCATTCCTGCAGCTCCCTGCCAGAGAGATGTCCACATCACCCCAATCGCCACTGCAGTTTGCATTCCCACTGCTCGTGTGCCAGCTGGGCTGGGGTTCAGCATCGCAACCTTCAGCAGGTTGTTTACCATCCAGAAGCACTAATTTTGTACAAACTGAATACTTCTAAAGGGCCTAAAGCAAATGGAAGGACCTGAACGAACCTTTTTGACTTCTGCAAGTCTGTTCTGATTGATACTTATCCTTCAAAATGCCTTTCTATAGAGAAATAGCATTGCACTTCCAACTGGTTTAACCCCTCCCTGAGTTCAGCTGGAGAATTCATTGTTTCACTGGGTACAGTCACAGATGGAGTTTTAAACGAAGGAACCTTCTTCTAGATCCCCAAATCAGTATATAATTGCAGTCTGTTTCCAGGGAGCAGAAACCTCTTGTTCCAGGCAGCTTGGAAAACTCCAGGAACTGCAAGTCAGTTAATCCCTGTGTTGGAAAGGTTCGGGTGTGAGCTGTGTAGAAGGTGATGTACAGGTTGCTCTGTGGAGTTGGGGAACCCTGAAAAGGTGTTAAGAACACAAGTGTGTGGTGAGTTAGGAGCTGTCAGTTGGGCTGTCCTGTCAGGATACCCAGTGGGGAGATGCACAGGCTGCTGATGGAAATGAGCTGTGCAACAGAGGTAAAACTTTTAAGCTGTACTGAAGTCCCCAGGTAGCTTCAAGGTGTGTAGGTACTTCCATGAGGCAGGTGGATGAGTCTGTGCTCAGAAACACAGCTGAGCAGCAGAGATGGGCTTTGCTGGTGCCTTGGGTTGGGTAAAATGCTCCCCAGAGATGGTCGTGCATGTGATGATCATGAAAGAGGCACTGTTACAGCTGTCTGTGGGAGCGAGCTGTGAGTGGCACAATCTAATAATATTGTAGTAATCCTGTCCCACAACCATCTCCTGGCAGACTGAAAGCGTCACAGCTTGTTGAATTTTTTATTTCCTTTTTTTTTTTTTTTACCAGTTCTAAAAAGCTGCTCTGCTTTAAAATCCCTGATAATCGAGTGCTGCTCGTTGCGCTCACACTGTGTGGGAGTTCAGCTTCAAAGCCTTTGTGTACAAGGACATGGAGAGAAGATTTTTTTATTTTATTTTTTTTCCCCTAATTGTTTGTAAAGTCAAACCATTATCAAGCAGCAGAAAGACTGATGCTGTCACTGGGCTGCAGGAGCAAGCAATCCAAGGTCGTGGACCATCTTTGGCACTTAAATTCTGCTTTTAGATGACATGTCTCAAATGTTTGTTCATAATGCAAATTGAAGTGCTTCAGATATCTCTGTGGGCCCAGAATTTTGTGCTAACTTACAGCTTGAAAATGTAAGTAATCAAAACTTAATTATATCTGCATTTTGCTGTTCCTTTGGGCAGCTGAGAGCTTACAGGTGCACTCAGTAAGTGGTGTTGGCTTTTGCCTTTGTAAATACAATTTTTTTTTTTCCTGTAACCTATTTTTTAGAATTGTCCGTTTCTAGAATATTTTACCATTAAACGGGAAGAAGAGAAATAAACCCCACCTAACGCTCCTGTCTGAAATGTTTGTCACATCACTTGTGGAAGGCACCGTTACAGGTATTGCGATCATACCAGCATTTAATCCCTAACATTCAGCTCCTTGGCTGGAAAAATGACTCTCAGACTGTTGAATCCTTTCAGTGAGCCCTGTTAAAGACAGTGGTGAAATAACGAGCTGTCTTTTTAAACGTTGTAAGGTGCAGTCTTGTAATCACTGATGCCCTCATCTCCGGGATTGTTAAATCCCAGGTGGGTTGCACATGGGTGTTGGGAAAAATAAGGATGCATTTGCAGCTTGTAACGAGCTGGTTCTCTCAGTCACTCTTTCTGAAATGCTGTAAATCTCTATTTAGATGCCAGGAATAATAATACAAGGGACTTTCATACACAATTTCAGCTTGTTAATGGGATGCTTGGAGCCTAGTACCTCTAATCCCAGCGGATTTGAGTTTAAATTGCACTTCAGAGGCTACAGATCCTCTTAGTTACCATGTAAAATTGCAGTCTGCCCTTCTTCATCTCTCCAGTTGCCAATATGCCATTTCTTCTCCATCTCCTCACTCACTTTTTCCCTGCAGGAGAGGTTGTTACATGCAAACTGCCTCTTTAGAGGGTCCTGCATAAGGTCAGTATTTGTGGGATGCACTGCCTGCATTTACAAGAGGGCGGAAACCAGTTTCTTCCACCTTTCGACCCCTGAAAGTGCATACTTATTATAACACAAAGCAGGATTATCTGGTGTGATAGCTACCTGCTGCATGGATATGTGTGCATTTCTATTCATAGCCCTTTTCTAAGCCGTTCAGGAAACTTGACATTTCTGGGATAAAATCTTTCCTGCTAAAAGGTTTTGTGAAAAAAAAAAAAAAAAAGGTTTCCTGGAAAAAAGCTGAAAGGGTTGGGAGCTCAACTTGGCTTAGTCATTTGTTTGTTTATTTAAAAGCGCTCTTAGGTGGTTTTTTTTTTGGTTACAGAGAGTGAAAAATGGCTCCCACAAGAAGCAAAGCAACAACCACAAAACCTTGCGACCAATTTATGTAAAGCCCCACAGCCGGAATAGTGGAAAGATGACAATTCTCGGAAATTGCCCTCAGTGAGAAGTGGCTTTGAATGTTCCCATGAAAATCAATCATGTTGCAGCTTCTCAATTGCATTCCGTGGATGCGGGATCCTCCTGGGATGGAGCTTTCTCGCTTCAGCTCAGTGTGTGTGCGCGCCCAAGGACGGCCCTGCCACACGCAGCCGGCTGCTGCTGTTGGCTGAGCACTGGGAGGGCATGCAGGAGATGCTGTTTAGTGCTCAAACCCCAGGAAATGGTCAGTCAAAGATGGTCTGTTGGGTCATGGCTCCACCACTCATCTGTAGGGGCGTTTGCCAGTGCAGTCTGATGCCACTGGAAATTATTCACCTGCAGCACTAACGCTGTTTTCCTCTGACACTGGATTTATGCAGTGCCTGGTACTGCACCATATTGTTTATCCACAGTCCATGAAAGTCAATTACGTGAAGAATAAGGGTTTTACTGATCTGGACTATATTGAATTAGAGTTCTGTAATAATCTAAACTAGCAATGAAAGTGTAGGGCCATGTGTCATCTGTTTAAGTTTGAAACTGTCAGCTCTGTAGTGAGCTGTGTCACCCTTTCAGTGACATGTGAGGGAAGCTGTGCATGTACCCCCAGCTAAATTAGTCCTGCACTTAATGGCTCTTAGCACAGAATTGCCCTGGAAGAGAGCTGGGCTGGCTGAGGAGAAATTGTTTGTTATATGCTTTCTGACTGGAGTATTTACTGAGCACTTGGTGAGCAGGTTGGTTAATGCTGCCAATGTTCTGGGCTCCACTTAATCAGGATTCAGGCCAGAATGTGGGAGATGAACGTGCTGATTGCACTGATTTATTATCATTTCTTGGCAATTGAGAAGGACAATAAATCTGAGCATTGCTGAGCAGGTTGGGCTGTCGTGTCAGCCACAGATCCTGCTCTGTTTCTGAGACGAGGCAGGGCTTGGTGAGACAGCTTTCCCGTGGAATTTGACAATCACAAGGTCACAGGAAATACGTTTTTATTTTATTTTTTTTTATTTTAACCAGCAGCATCCCATGGAGAGCTCTTTCCCCACCCTGTTTTATAAAGTAATATGGTTTATAAGAATTCAAGTATGTGCTTGAGTGACCCCCCTGGCACACACAGGGCAACATTTAAGGTTCCTCCTCTGACGCTGCAAGAAAAGCCTGACTTACTTGTGTGCAGTAATCCAGAAGGCAACAAATGCAGCTGTTGTTCTGGTGGAACAGGATGACTTTCCTCCCCCATCAGGTTTGGAAACACAAAATGCCACGGCAGGACAGTTGAAGTTTGAGATTTAAGGCTGTTGTGGGGAGGTGACAGGAATTAGGCTGTGCTCTGCCCGCGGTGATGGCTCAGCTCCTGCTCCTCCAGCTGAGGAGGGCAGCAGCAAAGGAGGATGCTCCAGATGCAGGATCCTCCTTACTCAGGTGTTACACCCTACTGGAAAGGGTTGGAAACGCTTTATTGCTGTTGTTCTCTCCATCCTGTCCCACTTACCCTAACCCAGCCTTAAACTTAGGAAATGTTTAAATGCTTTACTAATTAGGGATGTTTTTCTGAATGAACACCTCGAAGAGCTTCTGAACAAACTTCTTGAATTATACAGGATTCTTAATTGGGTGTTGCTCACTGGCTGTTACTTGCAAGATATACTTAACTTGGGAGCAGTTGGTAATGATGCTCTTTTAAATCCTGTGGTTTCCAGTAACATCTTGGGGAGAAAATGAGAGGGATTTTTTTGAGAAACTCGGATGTCACGGTTTTTAAAATGTATGAACAACCTCCAGGTAAGTAGATATTTGTGTTATAAATAGAATGAATCCACTATTTAAAAAAAAATTGCTCGATCAAGCTCTTCAGAAATAAAAGCATAATACGGTCCCTTGAGCACAACAATTTCTTTGATTACCTTTTTATTGTTCTTTTGAAGCCAATAGACTTGCAGTGATATAAATCCCTTGCAAATGAGAAGATTTTGGCTACAACAACACTTTTTTTTTTTCTTTTAAGGAAGGAACTGAATTATTTTAGTGTGCATGTGTTCTTTCTACGCTAAACTAAATTATAAGAACTGGGGAAAAAAACACCCCAGCAAGTTATTCTTTCTTATAATGAAGTTCAGATTTAAAACGTGCTTTTGTAGATGCGTCAGCATCTTGTCTTTCTGCTTTCTGATGTTTTCTTTTCTGTTCCAGAAACAAAAAAAAATAGCAGTTTTGGTCTATTTTTCTTTCTTCTCCCAGACATGCTGTTTCTCTGTATTGCTCATTCTTAATCCCATTGCCTCCATTTAATCTTTTTGTGTGCTGTTGTACCTGTGCAGTTACAATAATATGAAGCTTTTTAACAGCTCTATATTCAGATTTTACAGTATTTTCCTGACCAAAATGTAGCAGCTTGCTAAGTTGAAAGCAAATTGCAGATACACGTTTGCACTTCTTTCCTAGATTATTTTTTCCCAGTCTGTTTTATCTTCAGTATCATTTAATTTAGCAAATATGTAAGATTGAATTATTTATGTGTGTATATATATATATGTGCAAATATATAAGATGTGGTGGTGGCTCTATCCTTTCAGTGGGTGCAACTGAGGAGGGGAAGAGCCAGTCAAGGTGATCTTTGCATTGCCTTTAAAAGGGTTATAAAAAGGGTGTCCATAAATAAATACCCTTATAAAATCAGGGTAAATAAATGAATAACCCTATAAAAGGGTATACATACAGATGTGTGTGTACAATAATGTATGGTTCCTTTTGGGATGTTAACCTCACTGCTGCCCTTTGTGTGTGTGTGTGTGTCTTTGAGCCAGTCTTTGTGATCCTGCCATCCAGTGGACAGGATGCCTTTGGGTTCAGTTTCCCAATTTACCGATTTCTGTCACTTGGAGTCCCTTGCCTCCCTTCTCCTTCTCCTTTTGTTCCCTCCCTGTTCATTGCTGGTTTCCCTGGTCTCTGCTCTCCGTGTGCTGTCACTGGCAGTGAGGGGGAGAAGGCTTCGGGAGGCTCCTGGCAGCTGACAAGCTTCAGCACAGGGAGAACAACTTACTTTTGTTTTTAATTCGCCTGCTTTTGCCTGAGATTTTGAAAAGCGACTTCGGGTGAGCTTGGACAGGGCTTGGAGCAACCTGGTCTAGTGGGAAGTGTCCCTGCCCATGGCAGGGTGTTGAAACAGGATGATCTTTAAGGTCTATTCCAACCCAGACTGCTCTATGGAGCAGATTTATATAAGGCACAAATGGATATCTTAAGTGACTAAAAATACATGATCTTACAATTCGCAGCTGCAATAACAGCTAAGGCTGGTATGTGAGCTATAAATGTGGCAAAACCATTTTATACCTACGTGGGTCTTGCTTCTCTTACTGTCTGGTGGCAAACACAGCAGTTTATATGGGATGGAGTTCCTGCTCCACTGTGTTGGTTCAGGGGGTTGTTCTTTGCCCACACTTTCCCTAAGCCCAGTGTATTGTGGCAGATCAGCAGTGAGGTGCATCAGCCAGTTGCTTCCAGCACCAAGAAATAGCTGAGGAATAAGTATGGAGGTTGAATAACCCCCTCAATGCTGCAGTCCTATCAAAGCAATTTCTATAGTTGTCATTTTCTGCTATTAAACTGAACAATGAGCCTCTCCAATAAAATCATATGAAATAACAGCTCATTAAAAGCTCTCCTTAATATATAGCATGCTAATTAATGTCAGTGGGGTGCAAGCTTGAATGGCAGAATAGACTATAATGTTTAGAAAGTAGGTAAAATAAAAGAAGATATTTTATCATTAATGACCTTTTAGTAAACCTAATGAAATCCTTAATGGCCTGAATACATTACTGAGGCTCTCCCAATTGCTTTGTTACCTACTCCATTCTTCCTCCTTTTCTCATAGACATTAAACTTGGGTTTATTTATAGACAACAAAGAGCAATAACATCCCAAGGAAATATAACAGGCAGAAAGAATCTGAGCAAGGAGGAGACTAGATGAGACTTCTCAGCCCTGCTGGGCCTGGTCAAGACTGAGTGTGGGACCGTGTTATGTCCTGCCTTGGATGTGTGTTGTCTGTGTTTGTATTCAGGTTTAATTGCATCCCTCCTTACGTGGCTCTCAGGAAATAGAGTAGGGAGCAAATGGGCCTCTTTTATTCCCGGGGTCTCCCTGGGTTAACTTCCATATTCATTCCTAATGAATAGCTGCGCTCTGGCTTTTTATGCTGTTACCAGCCATGCTGGGCTTGTGCTGTGACTAAATTAAAGGACGTTATTCTTCAGGGCTTTTAGTCTTTTCACGTGTTGCCAGCCTTAAATATAACTTGCAAAAATGCTGATTAACTCTCCCTTAACCTTCCTCCCCAAAGAGGTAGTGCAGGAATGGAAAAATTCAAGTCCTTTGCTACCACTGCCCATTTCCTGGATGAAATTCAGTGGGCTGGGGAGGGATGTAAGTGCAATCATTGCCTGGCTTAAACCAAGTTTTAAGAAGGAAAATGCCCCCATTCATCTGGTCATAAAACACATTCTTCAGTTCTTTAGTTTTCCAACACTGGAGGAGGATCGTTCACTAACCTGTTCACCAGCTCCCTCCTGTCATTAGGAGGTACCTTCTTTCAAATTACTCCTTTTGTGTAACACTTGGTGCAATTAACTCCAGTCTTGTACCCCAGATGTCTGAAACTCCCTGATAAGATTGAAACCAAGGTCCATCCCCGCTGCAATCCCAGTCACCTGCAGCAGTAATTGTTCCTGAGAGGCACAGGCAGTCGGTGAATCTCAGGAAAAAGGAGCCCATGGCTTGCTGTGTAATCATGTTTCAATCAGCTTCATGGGACCATGAAATGAACTGTCCCCCTGACGTTCCGTGCTCTTGGGAGCAGACACTGCTGGGCAAGTGAATTCCTTATTTGGCTCCAAGCGCACTAAAGAGGAGGAGAGCTTCTGGCTTCCCCTCCCACTCCTGCAAACCAAGCGGGAAGGGAGCACGAATCACCTTGAAATCAGAATTTGAGACCGTGGCAGCATCAGCCAGCCCTGTTTTGTTTTCCTAATCAGCCAGTGGAAAACCAGTGGTTCTTTAGGAGGAAGATGCCCAGGCTGTTGGCTGCAAGGGAGCTTGGATGAATGACAGAACCAGCAGTGGTGACGACCAGGTGATCAAAGAGCTGTAGGAATCGTGAAAATCCGAGAGAAAGGAGGACTGAAGGAGTGCCCCCTTCAATATTGGAGTCAGCTTCTCTCTTCTGGAGCTGGAAAAAAAGGAGATGCTGTGGAGATACAGTCATGAGGCAGTGAGAGATATTTCTCTTTAGACACCTGCAGAAAGGCCTGCTCGTGTCTTCACAGATTTAATTCATGTTCAAAACTCCTCATTTCAGACATATTTTGGTCTTTCAACATAAGTGAAACTTCATTCAAAACAAATCCAAAATCAACTCCACTGAGCCAAAAGGTTTTTCTGAGCTGTTTAACTTTATTTCTCTCTGTGACAGTGTTGAATTTGCATTAAATTTAGAAGAGAAAAAAATGCATATACAGCATTATTAACTTATCATTTTCTTATTTAGGCCACAGACAAAGTAGAAATTATTCAGGTTATCCAGACAAAAGCTACATCCTCACCAACCCATCATGGTTATTAAGGTGAACTTTGCGAACCCATCCACGCTGCAGCTGAGCAAACAGTGCTGCTTGGTAGATGTAACTCAATCCTTCCCCTCAATAATCTTTCTCTCTCATTATATTTTATAAAATCTGTCTTGTAATGCCCCTCATTCCAGAAATGTTCTCTCTTCTTTCCAAACTTCTCTCTGCAGTAGAGACCAGGTTTCCAGCTGAATAAACCCGTGGCTCCAGCTTTCAGAGCAGTGCCAGCAGGAGACAAGTCTGTTGCTCAAGTGACACTGAAGTTGGAACAACCTTGGCTTGGGCAGGAGTAATGAGACACAGCCCTGGGCTATAAATTGCATTGACTTGGGAAGGGGGGGAATTCATTCTGCTTTGCCTGAGGCAAAGGTCTGCTGTGCTGTCAGCTGAGTTCCTTAGGCTCTCCTTTCCTCCTCTGTCATGGTAATAAGTACCAAGAAAGCTGCTTATGAAAGAGTTTTGAGGAAATCCCTTGTTACCTGCTACTAGTTTAACTTGTGTAATCTCAGCTGCTGCAGCAGAGGGACATCTATTTCCAGCTACTTTAGTGACAGGTTTAAATAAAGACCCTGGACTTTGTGGGCCTTTGGATCAGCCTTTCTGGACTGTGAGAAATTCCCTGCAGCTACAGTGGTTTGCTAGGAGTTGTCAAGGGAGGAACTGGCACTGATGAGCTGCAGTCTTGTCTGCTGCATGGAGATCTTGGTGTTTGCCTTTGCTACTCTGAGCTCCTTGGTGGCACGAGAGGAAAATGATGTCAGTGTGTTTGACATTTCTAATAGGGAAACACAGTAGCAATGGCTCTGTTTTTTTCCCAACAAATCTGATAAAGAGGAAGCCCTGGTGAAGCTCTCGTGCCCAGGAAGAATCAAGATGTGCAGTTTACCCACTGCTTTTTCATGTCATTACATAATTGTTTTAGCAGCTTTACTCCTGATGGGCTCCACACACATCTCTGTGACCAAATTATTTGCTGGGATTTAACACAGTGCTCTCTAAACAGAGTATCTGTGAACATAATCCTTAATGATGTGCTGGGGGCACACAGTGCTTGTGGAAGTCTTGCCTGTGATTAATCAATTAAGAGTAAGATGAACTCAACAGTGGTTCCTATGTTTTGGAAGACGATTCGAAACCTGCCAAGGCTGAATGTGCATTTGTATTTGTTTGCTGTTCCACGAAGGAGTTTGTGTTGTCTCAGATTAGATAGGCATAGAAATAAAATACTCTACAGGTGTTGCTGTGCACAACATGTCCTTTAAGAATGACAGCACCTGGTTTTTTTTTTTTTTAGAAAGCTACCTTATTGTACTGACAGTAACATTTACTGGACAGACCAGGACAGCAGTGATTTTACACTCCTCCCAAATAGTCTGTGTGTAGGTGGTTAAGAGATTGTGTTTTGTGTATGCTGGTCTCTCTGTGTTATTGTGCTGTTGGCAGGATGAGTCCTGGATAAGAGTGGTGGAATTGCCATGTGGTCAGGAGATCTCAGAGTGTTTACAAGTCTGAATTCACGTGCTGTGTCAGTGTAGATGAGAAAACCAGAGCAGAACCCCCTAACCAGTGAAGTGTCCTGGTGGACAATATAGATCCCCTTAGGAGACCTGCTTGTTGTGTGACTTCACAGCAAAATGCAGACGTGCTGTCCCTGAGCACTCAAGGGTTGACATCACGTTCATGTCGCTCACCCACTCCCCAAATAAGCAGAGTGAAATAAAATAATAGCAAAAACATTGACAGCTTTTAATTAGTTTTCGTGTTCCATGTTACCTGTTGGAAGAGAAAGGTGGCATTTGAGAAGATAGAGATGCATTTTATTTTTAATGTAGTTACCTTCAGGAAATGTGGGAGCTCCTGCTGATAATGCTTCTGGGAGTTCACACTGAAAAAGGGCAACTATTAATTTATGGGACAACCACTTTCCTCTGTATCCTCTTGTCACCTAAAGGGATGCAGGATTTGGGCAGAGAACTCTGTGGCATGGGTAGAATAGCCTTTAGGACTATGACAATCTCTAAATGTGCTGTTTATAAATGTTTCTGCATATAAATTAGTGATTATAAATATTGCCAGCAGCCAGAAACAGTCTGGTACAACCCATTCAGCCTTGTCTGCCCCTCAGAGAGCCATTGTTTGTTGAGGAAGGTAACAGATGAGGTGACAGAGCTCTTCTCTGAGGTGGCACTTGTTTTTTCTACTTGCCATTGCAAGCAGACATGTCCCTGGATTGAAATGTAGAGGAAGATATGTTGCCTTCTGTTCAACAGCTTTTTCTCTTCACACTCGAATCCCTGGAGAGAAATATGCTTCAGTGGGTTGGGAATTTTGCTAGGTATAAATGCAGCCCTCTGCTGTTAAATTAAGTTTAACGTGACTGCCAAGAACCTGCTGCATTCAGGGGCCAATGTCACATGCTTGAGGCAGGAACAAGAGATGACCATGGACGAGCTGATGGGTTCCTGCCTTCTCTTCAAAATTTGGAAGCTCAGTTGATGGCTAAATACAGTTTTGTAGCTCAAGAACCTGAATCTCTTTGCAGGTGTCTATGTGAAAATCTAAGTTTGACTTGAGGCTGACTTTTAGAGAGATTTCTGGGGTCATCCCGTTCATCCAGGACACACACACTGCAAGAGCAACCTGGGCTGTTGAATTTCTGGGTCCATCTGCATCCAAGTTCTAAATATTACGATGATAAACTTATCTAATAACAGCAGAATTACAGTTTGATAATTAGTTTTCCTTGGCTTTATACTAAAACTGGCTTTTCTTCCCTTTTTTCTTGGCTTGTAGCTGTGCTCCCTGGCCAGTGCCATTCCCTGGAAATGTTTCCATCTCTTTAGCCTCTTTTGGGTGTTGCAAACACTGCAGAGGGAGAATCTATGTGTGGGACCTTGCGTTGTACCCAAGTGTCTCTAACATAAGTGTTTCTAGCAGCCCTGTTCTCAGTTCATTGACTTTTGTCAATGTGATAGTAAAACTAAAAGTAACTGTGCTCGAGAGTGAACAAAAAGCCCACGAACCTCCCAGTGTCTGAAACTAAAGCATGTCCTTGTTGCTGTGAGAGTGGGAAGAGTCCTCTGTCTGCAGATGAGTTCTGTGAGCAGCAGGTCATGTAGACATCAAGGACTATGAAATAATGACTCTGTGTCAGAGTGTGGCTTGTGCTCTTGTACTTCCATTACTCCTCTTCCCACTGAGAGTGCTCCTTGGACTGTACTCCTAACATGATAAACATATCTGGAATGAAAATGCTTAGCTGTACCCTAATTATAGGAGATCCTAATTATAGGAGGTATCCTGAGGTTCTGCTGACGTGCTGAATGAATGCAAAGTGGTCCTTCCCAGAAGAGCTTCTACAGAGTAATTCTGGCTTGTCTTGCGTCTGTTCACGTCGGCATTTCGGGGTCAAGCTGTCCCCTGTTGGGTATGATTTCACAGGGCATCTTGACCCCTACTATGCTGGGATTAGATCTGGCTCTCCATTCTCATTCTAGCAGTCGGCTGAATATTGCAGAATACAGGTTATTAATAGTAGCTCTCTCTGGATCTCCTAGTGATGATAGTTCACGGACTGTACGTAGTAGGTGGACGTCATCTGGGAAGGTAGATGGAGTTGTGAGAAATACCTGTGTAAACCAATACTTCTGGAGGGAGTTGGCCTGCCTTGTTCATGGGCATTTCAGCCCATGTTGTGAGCGGTAAAAGCTTGTCAGTGAAAAGTTGTTGTCAGCCTTGCACAACCAGTGCCCTTCTACAGCATCCCGTGCTTCCCTGGCCCTGCGTCACGTGCCGCTCACGTTGGGTTTGTGTGACTCAGTGCAGAGAAACGGGGTAAAAAAAGACTTAACAGGTCACATTTGGCCTGCAGGGCCAGCATCAGGGAGAGAGGATGTCATGGTTTAGCCCATTCCCCTCAGTATTAGGGTAGAAGATGGTTGATTCCAGGTGAAATTCCGGCTAAGTAGCCAATTGAGGACTTCTGTGACGTCTCTACGAATTACGTATTTTGAGGAAGAGAAGGAGGGGTGGTATTTGTAGATATGTAAGTTTGTTATTATAGGAAAACTAGTTAGACTTGTTGTGTATATAAGTATTTCCCTTAGTTCTTGTTGTGTAGCAATAAATCTTAATATTAATCCCCATTTCAAGGAGATCTGTTTTGTCTGTGCAAACTCTTCCGGCTCGTTAACAAAATTTATGGGTTGCTAAACACTGTGCAGAAAGCGCAGGGGCTAAACCTGTGACACAGGAGATGAGCTGGATGCAACCTGGCACTTGGAGAAGGAGTGGCTTTGTGAGGCTGTTCGTGCAGAGGTTGGGTGTTGCGCACACAGAGCAGCTCCCACGAGCGCCCCGACGTCAGCAAGGTTTTCCCCGTTCCATCAGCTGAGAATTTTCGGTGTTTCCTCTGCCGACTTCAGTGCAACTTATTGTTGAATTCAAGCCACTAAGAGCAGAGCTCTGCAATACACGTGTAACTTTTAAAAATTGCTTAAAAATAAGGTCGTAATTAGGTCGGCAGGAGGCAATTTTTAAAAAAAAATTATTGCGCCATGAAAACTAATAGAACCTTGATGGAGTGTTCAGAGTGCCTGGGCCTGGTTTAAGTTATGCTGGTTTTCTCCAGAAATGGCCCATTAAAATTTATATTATTTTAGAGTTTTAATTAGCTAAGCATGTAAACTAAAATAAATAAGGGTTTTGGAGACATTTGGGGGGGGGAAAGAAAAGACAATATCAATGTTCCTTCTAATTCTTACTTATAGGAAGAGTAATTATTCCCTTTGATGTTAAATCACCTTTTCTTCTTCTCACTCAATCTGTGAATTTTCTCTCTCTTAGCGGAACCTTGGGATTTTATTCCCAACACTTTGGCCCTGTCATTCTGCTTTATTAAACTGGCAGTTTGTTTGAACACTGCAGTTACTCATTAAATTTTGCATTTTCTCTCGCTGTATTAATCACTGCTTTTTACGAACTGGGAATGTAAATGATCCCTTTGCCATCGCCGCCGTGGGATAATTTGCCTTTGTAAGAGGCTCCTCAGCATTTCATGCAGTTTTCCTAGTCTTGTAATAAGCAGGGTTTGGGGTTTTTTTTCCCCTTCACTGTAAGATTTACTTCGGATCCTGCTTTCTTACTATTGTTTTCCACAAAGCAATTCTCCCAAAAGTCAGATTTTCATCAAACTAACAGTCCTGTTTGCGTGCTGCTCTGGTATTAAACTGTGTGCATGCAAACGGCAAAATGCAAATGTGGGAGTGTGTTAAACGAGCCACTCTGTGGCTCGGGGAGGGCAATTGCTACCATCAAATCCCCGAGCGTTCCAAGCATGTACAGGCAGCTGGAATCTGGCTTAAGTCCCCTGTGAAAAATGTAGCTCCCAGAGATCAATAACGTGTGTATGTGCCTCACATGAGGCACAGAACGCCTGTTTATTCCATTGCTGATAACAGGGCTCGTGGTCTGGCGCAGTATCAGCAGCCAGGTGGCGTGGGGAGGGCACATCTCCTTTCTCGGGGGGTTTTCCACTTGGATATTCACAGATTTTCTCGTGGATGGGCTGTAGTGGTGAGCTCCAGAAGAAATGGTCTTCTTGTGTCAAGAGCTGGGGAAGGGAATCCAGTGCTCCAGGGGAGTTGGCGGGGTTGGGATCATGTGGGATTCTCATTCCTTGCCCCAGCTGAGGAGCATGAGGAAAGAGTCATAGAATATCCTCAGTTGGAAGGGACACACAGGATCACAGAGTCCAACCCCTGGCCCTGCACAGACACCCCAACAATCCCACCCTGTCCCTCAGAGCGTTGTCCAAACCCTCCTGGAGCTCTGGCAGCCTTGGGGCCGTGCCCACTGCCCTGGGGAGCCTGGTCAGTGCCAACCACCATTTCTTGGAGAAATACTGTTATTTATCACCTGGTCCCCCTGGTGCTCCAGCTGAATTCTGGTATTAGCAGCCCATGTCCCTGTCCCACCGTAACTCCAGCTGCAGGGAATATGGCACTGATGGAGATGAAGTATTTAGTTTAGGAAATGTTGGTGTGTGCACATGGGTGCCCCAGAGATGCTCTCAGCCTGTTGTAATTTCTGTAGCATCACAATTTGTCTGGGTTTATCACTGAAGATTCAGTCTAGGTTTGAGAAACACCAAACCTGGAAGACTTGAGCAGCTTCCCCGGGGAGCAACGCTCTTCCCTTGGCAAATGGCTGTGATGTAGAAAATACCAATGTTTTTAGGACTCAGACCTGCACTCGGGTGTTCTCTGTGGTAACCTGACCTCCACGGAGTAGTTCAGGTTTGCTCTCAGTTTCCCAGGGCTGAGAGCTGTGCAGCAAAGGCACCACATGTTTGCTGTAAGGACAAAATCCACTGACTGAGGGGTCCCAGGAGCCAGAGGACAGTCAGGTTTCATTGCTTGGGAGGGACAGAGGGGATAAGAACGACCAGAACTGTGGTAGATTAAAAGAGGGAAGAGGCTTCTCTTGAGGTGCCAAAAGATTGAGTTGTGTCAGAGCAAAGGTTCGTGAGCAACTGGTTTTATCTTGCTGAAGGAGTGACTGGAGAGCAGCACTGAGAGCTGCCTCCCCTGCACCCACCAGGCTCTGTGTGTGTGTGTGTGTATGAGCAAAACAGATCAAAACACACTTAGGCTGCTGCGTCTTTCAGCAACATCTTTCATGCAAATTGTGGCTTTTTTTTTCAATAAATTACCCTTAATTTGAATCAATAAAAAAAAAATCTGCCTTTCCATTACTGTATGATGACTCTCTCTGGCTCCCCAGTGAATTCATAAATCTGTTTCATGTTCAAGCCTCCAAATTACTTTGATAAGAAACAAGGCAAAGCAGTATAAACTAAGTTTTCTGCGTGACTTTTCAGGGCCAGGTGTCTGCACTCTAATTTGCCACATTTTGATGCTCCTTTGCTTGTGCTTTAGATGTGGGAGCCTAAGTTGAGTCTCATTCAAATTCATGTTCTTGTTATTGCTATTCAGAGTCTGAATTCTTGTTGGTGGAAAGCTCCAATACTACAGTAAGTCCAGGAGCAGCTGCTAAGTCTATTTAAATGGTACTTTGTAGCAAGCTTAAAATGACAATAAAGGATCTTTATTCCTTCTGTAAAATGCCCTGATTTTTTTGGGGGGGGGCTAAGTTTAAGCAGAAGCCACCTGAAGGCATTTTATTTACCTTTTAGGTCTGGGTAAACAGAATATTTCTACACTTCTCGTTTGAAACCTGTTGCCATCTTCAACTGATTTACCAGATTTGGAGAACTCATATCAGGGGTCTGTAAAATCTTGGAAGTCGGGCTAGAAGAGCCTGGCACAAAATACGTTATTCACAGCTTTGATATGTCCAATAACAAGCTATTATTTTCATGTTCTTTGAGGCTGAACCACTCTAGAGTTTGAGGTTGAAACCATGAATCACTTGAGACAATGAGAAAATACAGGCTTGCACTGATCAAGGGCTTTTTTTTGTTGAATTTACAGCTCAGGCTTGACCACAAATAGACATCCCTTTTTTAATACTGGCTTTTAGACTTTTTAAGTCTGTATTGTGGGTCCTGCAGGAATGGGTACATCCTCTACCCATTTTGATTTGTGGAAGCCCCTATCCTGCTTCCTTCCCCTGCAATACTTTTTATGCAGGTGCAAACCTCTGCACGGCAAATTTAACTATCCTGGCTGGCTTGTTTTTCTTAGTCACCTTTAAAATTGCCTGCAGAGTGTCAGACATCCAGAGGGGGAAAAATAAATAAATGGTGTTAAGGTTTGGAAAGTGTACTCTGGATGGATGAAGGGGAATGTGGTATTAGAATGATTTGCTGCATGAATCACTGGGACTAAGTGTCCTTTACATACTTGCCTGGGGTTGCAAAAGTCTGGATTCAGAGCCTGAGGGGGCTCTTCTGCCTTTTGCTCCCACTGCCCTGCTGCAGTCACTGCAGTGTGGGAGGCAGGATCAGGGTTACAGTGATTGGAGAGATTGGGACCGTGTGGGGGAGAGTGCTAAAAGAAGTGCCATAAAGAGGGAGGAAATATTTTCTTCCTCGTCAGAGAAAATACCCAGGGTTTCTTGTTCTGTGGCCCTCTAATTGTGCTTTGTAATTGAAACCTAATGAGGTACATTTTGGACGGTGCCCGAGCCTTTCAGGCTCAGTTTTATTCTGTGATTCCCAGCATGCAAAGCCGAAGCCTACATCTGCAGCAATTAACCTCGCTCACCTCCTCACCATGACACGGTAAAAACTCTGGGCTTGCTCTGGTTGCTCATCAAGGCGCTGCTGCTCTGCCTCTGCCACCCGCTCCAGCCCCGTGTCCAGAGCTGGCAGGGATGTGGTGTTGGGTCCCACGGCTTTCCCTGGCCCTCCGTGTGACGGTGTCACCGAGGAGAAAACCTGTTTTTCTTCTACTTGTGCCCCCTCAGAACATTTCAAGAGTTGTGGGGGAGGGAGGGAGGGAATGGAGGTCGTTGCGCCAAAAAGGGCAGAGTTGGTGCACGTTCCATGTGCTGCTCGTGGGCACCAGGAAAGATCCTGCCCAGGGTGGAGGGCTCAAATGGGGTATGGTAGCAACTCAAATGAGTTGAGGTATGGTTTTTATAGGTATTCAGCTCCTTATAAGCAGAGGTGGAGCCAGTCAGACCAATCTGACAGCTCAGTGCTTGATTTTACAGCTCATTAGTGAAAGGGAAGAAGAAGCAGAGCAAGATTATCCTAAAAGGGGAGTTGGAATAATAAATTGGACTATTTTAAACTTTGTCTTTTGAGACTCTTAACTCTAATGCCTTTTAATGCCATTTAAAGCAATTCGGTGTATCTTTGGAGCATCACAAGGAATTTGGAGAGCGGTGGAGTGAAGTCTCTTTGGAATATTGCTGCTGGTGTGCGCAGCAAAGAAAAGGAGGTTGGACCAGTGTAATGGATTATCCAGTGAACACAATTTATGGTTGACTATATTCCTACGGATGAAGTAACAGGAAAATCCAATAGACTATTAAAAAAGGGAACAGGCAAGTACCTTTTTTTCCACTCCTGTGTGAGGCAGAAGAGCATGGAAATGCTATGAAGTACAGCAAGTGTACAATGCCAAGAAAATTTTGCAAAACATTTTTTAAGGTGCAGTTGATATGTTTTCATGTGGATTGGAAGTTGATTACAGGACCGTAAAGCCAGAATTGGAGTTGAGAGGTATCTAAAGATCTTAACAGTTCACTTTTCATTCATGAGGTCTCCACACGGTGCCTTCAGAAAACAAAATAATACAGCCAAAAAAAACGCCTTAGAATGTAAAGTGGACCAGAATGCACATAATACAGTTATTTTTGTGCTAGTCAGTGTTTGAGTGAATGCCTGTATTTTCTCAAATTGAATCAAACTCAGAAATCAATGTAGCATGGGGAGAAAGGTCTGAGGCTGGGTTTAGTTTGTCCTTTTGTGAACACAACGAATCAGCCTCTGCTCTGCTCGCTGCAGGAGACCTTTGCTGATGTGGGTCCCTGAATTGCCCATTTGGAAGTGTATCCCACTTATGTGACCAGTAGTTATCTTTAAAGACAGATGGATCTCAGTGTTTGTGAAATCGAGCTGCTTTCGCGTTTGTTCTGCTCAAGTTTCTCACTGGAGGCACCACGTTGTGCAGAGATGAGCAGAGACTCCACCAGCTTCCAGTATTCCCAGGCTCTACCCTGGGTCAGTAACTCTGAGTGAGTGAGTGAGGTAACAGCACTCAGGACAGCCAGGATGGGATGTATGGGATGGGAGGAGAAGTATTTGGACACTGCATGATGGTTTCTCTGTTCCCAGTCTGGTGGGATGCAGAGACACAAAGAAGAGAAGCGTTTCTGCCCAGGCAAAGCAGCTACGAACAGAACATCACACGAGGTGCTGGCTCATGGTGGATTTTTCCCCCTCCAGTCTTTATTTTCAGTGGGCAAGAGGCTCGTGGGCACTGGATTTTTAGGCTTTGTCCTCTGAACAACCTGTCTGACCACTTGTTTGCAGTGTCCTGTGCCCAGGCTGAGTGAGGTGCCTCCACTGATCCTGCAACACTGGAATGTTGCTTCAGCTTCTGACTTTTGGACGCATTTTCTGCACTCAGGTTCCTGTGTGTTTTCTCCCTCTACGAAGAGTGTTTAGTTGTTCAATGAGGTGTAGCTCCCTTTGAGCTAATGGATAGCTCAGAGACACCTTTGTGTGGGAACTCACTTAAAAAAAAAGAAAAAAAGGAACATTCTTTGGTTGGAATTTTTAACTTGCTTTATGCACTGTGGATTTTACAGCCTCTGGCTTCTGTGAAAATACAGTTCAGGTGAATAAACCAGAAAACTTACTGTGGCAAACCTGATTGGAGATGACCTCCTCTACAATAGTAATGGGATTTTATTCATGTAGCACCTAATGTGTCTGCAAAACTCTACCCCAGGTATTTACTCTGAAGCAGTTATGTCCCGAGGAACAAACGATGTTGTTTCTCCAAGGTGATGGAAGATTTTCAGGTGCCTTCTGACTTTGGATTCTCCCCAGGACACTGGAAAATCAGGTCCAGGATTTATTCAAGAAGAAACCATCAGCAGTGCCTTTACTGAGCAGAAGTTGTGACCAGTCAGTGCACAAAGGAAAGGCCTCTGGGTGTGAGCGCTGGGAAGTCTTTTAAAGGCTCTGTTATGTCAGGCACAAGATTCATTCCTTCTGATGAAATATTTGGATTAGAGGGAAAAGCACGTGCCACGAGCCCCTGAGTGAGGGAGGGAGCAGGAACTTTCCAGCAAGGGTGGGAAGAAGGAGTGTGTTACGTGAGGATTAGGAGTTCAGGGGTTTAGGGGAATTGAATGGCTTTTTCCTGTGAAAACACAGAATAAATCCTTTAAGTTTTAGGTGATGTAAAACATATCTAGTTGAGATGTAGACGAGGATTATTCAGATAGGTTTTTGGGAGTGGGGCAGTGGCTGTTCACCCCTCAGACTTGGCTTCTGCGCTGCTCAGAGATGGGGTTTGGGGTGCTCTACCTGTGCCTGTCCTCCCCTTCTGCACGTCCTCAGCACCTGAATCCTTCCCCTTTATCCCACTGTTCCAACAGTGAACTCTGCAAATCCCGGCTGAGCAATATTCATGAGAACTTCAACCTTGTCTGCCTTTGCAGAGCTACTCAGGAAAATATGTTCCATCTTGCTATAAATACTAATACTCAAGACAGCATCTTAATCACTAAATTCCAAGCGAATATTTTGCATATAAACATTTATTTTCTTCACTCTGTTATCTGGCTCAAAGCTGACCATTTTTCTGCGAGAATGTTGCAGGAGCAACTTGGCTTTTTTGCTGGCTGAAGCAGTTCAGGTGGATTTATTTGCTATTACTTAGAGCATTAAAACAAGGTTTTGTACACTGGCTTCAGGACGAATTTCTTGCCCTCTTATTTATGGCAGGAGTGCATTAGTTGGGGGGCTGGGTTGGCTTCCCTTCTATTTTTTGAGACTGAGTTAGACTTGCAGCCGTTTTCAAAATCTTTGCAACTGGACAACCTGTATTTTTGGGAATTATGCTGGAAGAAAGGCTGAAGGTATTAATTTTAAAAGATAGGAAAATGGGTTTGAAAATTGCACAGCCTATTTTCATCCTTCCCTTACTCCATACAGCTGTTTTTTTATCCTTCTGGTGAGAAAAATCCAAAGTTGGGACAACTAGATGGTTTAATTTGAGAGACAGCTGTAAAAACTGCCCTCAGAGTCATTGTTTTAACATACAAAGCCAAAAAATGGTTGTACTTGGTACGGACAGTATTTGATGATTAGCAAGGCATGATCACTCTCACATGTTATTCATGGGTATTTGGGGTTTGAGATGTTTTCAGTTCTGCCATAAGTCTGAAAATTGGAAGATCCGGGCCAAAAAAAAAGGACCAAAAAATCAAAATAGAAAAGTAAAGTTTGATTTAGGGATGTTTGTGTGAAAGAGGAAAGATAGGCCAGACATTGTGTCAGGAGGATCTACAAGTGAGTCCTCATCCTCAGTCCTCTGCAATTCCTTCACCGAAGAAGAATTTTTAATTTTTTGTGTGAGTGTTCACAGGCTGATCTGGGGATAAGAAAGGAGCTCAGGGCTTGATTCAGTTATCTTCTGTTTTTGGGATGAGAATGTAGAAATGCACTTGGCAGAAAAGGAAGTAAATGTGTGTGAGAGGTTTGCTGGGCTCAGAATATTGGCTTAGGTGCTTCCAGCTGGTGTTCCTGTACAAAGTGTTCCTCCTGCTGTCAGTCCCTTGCTGGTGTGTGTTCAGGTGTGCAGCCAGGCTTCCTATGGGGTTTGTGTCTTAAGAATATTAAGACCTTTGTAAGACTTTCCACCTGGCCTGGTTTGGGGGTTAAGTTCTGATCTGACCGGTCTGTGCTGCTTTTGCTTCTGTGTTGGTCACCTTCAGTCTGTGGCAGGGTTGATCGTTTTGAGAGAGCCACAGAATGGTTTGGGTTGGAAGGGAATGTAAAGCTCATCTCATTTCACCCCCTGCCATGGGCAGGGACATCTTCCACCAGCCCAGGTTGCTCCAAGCCCCGTCCAACCTGGCCTTGGACACTTCCAGGGATGGGGCAGCCACAGCTTCTCTGGGCAACCTGTGCCAGGGCCTCCCCACCCTCACAGTCAAGAATTTCTTTTAATATCTAAATCTACCCTCCTTCAGCTTAAAACCATTCCCCCTTGTCTTGTCATTGTAAAAAAAGGTATTTTGTGGAAGCTGGGAATGTGTGCCTTGAATTTGCTAATCTGACACCTTTTCCCCCTCCACCTTCTACGTGATAACCTGTTTCAGTAGTTGCTGAAAGAAGTTCGTGCTTTGGTTTGCTTTTTCCACTGGTTATTGTTTCTAACTGGGGAAGCCAGGGTGTTTCCCAGCACCCCTGTGGGGTTCAGGGGTTGCTTCCCACGTGCCCCTGTTTCCATCATGCCTGCAGGCAGGGCAGGTGGGATGTTTGCCAAGAACTGCACTCCTGCTGTCCGTAGCCTGCACCCAGAGAGGTTTGTTTTCTTGTAATGCCTCTAGGTATCAGGTGGATTTGATCGTATTGGTAGAGGTCACCTCAAGCAAGAGGGCACCTCAGGGGCCAACCTGGACAAGAGAAGGCTCCAGGGAGGACTTAGAGCACTTTCCAGTGCCCAAAGTGGCTCCAAGAGAGCTGGAGAGGGACTTGGGACACGGGCCAGGAGTGACAGGACAAAGGGAATGGGTTTAAACTGAAAGAGAGTAGGTTTAGATTGGATCTTAGGAAGAAATTCTTGACTATGAGGGAGGGGAGGTCCTGGCAGAGGTTGCCCAGAGGAGCTGTGGCTGCCCCAGCCCTGGGAGTGTCCAAGGCCAGGTTGGACGGGGCTTGGAGCAACCTGGGCTAATGGAAGGTGTCCCTGCCCATGGCAGGGGGTGGGACTGGATAAGCTTTAAAGTCCCTTTCAACCCGAACCATTCTGGGATTCTTTGAATACAGTCACTGATCTTGCCCTCCTTCAAAATCACATTGAACAACAGCCAAGAGGGATCGTGCCTCTCTCCTGTTCTCTTCAAGAAAACAAGAAGCTCTGATAATATATGTGAAAAAGATGGGATTCCTTATGTTCTTCACGTCTTATCTTTCACACCCAAGCGAGACTTGTGCTGGAATGTAAAGATGGAGGTGAGCTAGACAAAATATTTGCATGCTTTGATGCAAAAACACAGATCTGAGTCCTCCACCTCCGACACTCTTGGCTTTGAACTTGAAATCAAATGTATAGCCCACATCCCAGCCCCTGGTTGTTTATGATTTGCACTCTGTTTGCTACCAGGAACTGGAAGTGGCAAGTGTCACCACACAGTCATGCTGTAAACAGGAGTGGGGACAGTGCCAGTCTCCATGTGGCTGGGAACCTGGAGTGGCATCTCTGTTGCAGGAGGAGAATCTCTGTAGCTGCCTAAAATTATACAAAACAACAATTACGTTTCACCTTTGGAAAGCGAATGGAAAGATCTTCGGTTGTCTGCTGGGACTGTGGTTTGCCAAGATTAAATGTAGCATTAGTGGCAGAAAGTAAAGATTTCTGCAGGAAAAGCAGTGTAACAGAAGGCTGGGCTCTGTCTCATAGATCTGGACCTGATTTCTGCTGTTGGGTTCAGCTGACGGTGACTTTGTAATTCACTCCCTGTATTGCATCAGCTTCTTAAAACATCAGTAGCTGTCCATGCAGTGGTGTTTTACTGTGCAAGTGTCATTCTGAGAGTGACCCCAAGCAGGAGGCTGTGGGGAAGAAGAACTGATTTTCATTCTTCAGTAAGGTCAAGGCTGGGGAAGGTTTTGGCTTGTCAGGTTTGAATGCAGAAGTGTTAATTGTCCTTATCCTGCTAAAGACCTGGTGCTAAGAGGTGTCACTGAAGAGGAGGGGGCAATTAAACCTTCCTCCTCAGGCTGGTGAGCAGTGGCTGGGGAGAAGCCAGATCACACTCACTGGTGGTGCTGGGCTGATCTGTGTAAGGAATACGTTTATAATTTTAAAAGCATCTTGTGAATCCTCTTGTTGGCAGGTTCAGCTAGAAGGTAGGAAGGGAAAGATGTGGTTGGGAATAGCTATTTACAAAATCCAGAATGACCTCTGGAGATCATCCAGCCCAACCCCCCTGCCAAGGCAGGGTCACCTACATCAGGTTGTACACAAATGCGTCTGGGTGGGTTTGGAATGTCTCCAGAGAGGAAGGCTCCACAGCCTGCCTCGGCAGCTGTTCAGGTGCTCTGCCACCCTCCATGGAAAGAAGTTCTTCCTCATACTGAGTTGCAGCTTCTTGTGTTTTAGTTTATGGCCATTGCTCCTCATCTTGTCCTTGTGCACCACTGAACAGAGTCTGGCACCATCCTCTTGGCACCCACCTCTGAGCTACTTGTATGTGTTGAGGAGATCCCCACTCAGTTTTCTCAGTCCTCTCTTCCTTGCTGTTCTTTACACTGAAATGTGAAGCTGCTTTTGTTGTTAGGCATCTTGTGAACAATATACACTGAGATTCAAAAAGATGTGTCTTGGTAACTCACTGCTCACTATGTGAGAATAAATCCATATGTAGTAAGGGCTAAGGAGAAGCCTTGCAAAATTTCTGGAGGGTCAGTGGTGCCTGAAATGGTAGCAGGTGAGGTGTTCAGTAGAAAATCTTCACCTTGTACACCCTCTGGACATGCTGAGTTCTAAATAAAACATTTCCAGCAGACCCCATGAGTCACAGCTGGTTTTCTTCCATCATAAAAACCCAGTCTAGTGGAAGGAGTCCCTGCCCATGGCAGGGGTTGGACTAAGGTGATATTTAAGGTCCCTTCCAACCCAAACCATTGTATGATTCTGTGATAAAAGTCGTTTTCCTGGTTAGCTCACGTTGCATTTGGCATCTTAACACCTGGCTTGAGGAACACTGCTTCCCTGAGGCAGCAGCCAGGGAAATGAATGGATATGTTTGGATAAGTTTGAGTTCAAGGATATTTCTGTCAGACTTGAATGCGTCAGTTGATTTGTGTTTATTTTTGGGATATGGGGGGGGAAAATGAAGTTTTCCTGTAGGCTTTATTAAAGCATGGAGTGGAATGTGTCAGGCAAGATTTAGAACTGAGTAGCCTATTGTTTCCCGCGGTGTTTTCAATCAGGAAGCCTTGCAGTTGGTTTCCCCTCCCCTCCATCTGTAGTGCTGAAGCCTGTGAAACGCATCCAGTGCTCTCTGTGATACCTGACTCCCTTATCTCTGCACTCCTGTGAGTTGCATAATGTTTTCCAGCCCTGGAAAATCACGTTTTGCCTGTGACAAAATTCATTCTCGTCTCTTTGTGAAGTTTTTTGTGCCAGCCCTGTTACGAATTTGGAGTGGTGAAGGAAAGCACAGGGGGAAAGTACCTGTTTGCCTGCAGGTGCTGGGCAGGCAGGACCCCAGCCTGGCTCTCACAGGGATGCTCTGCTTTGCAGTTGGGTGGCAGTGCACTGGTGCTGGGCTCCGGGCAGCTCAATACTGAGCTTTTCTAGAGCTCGACTAAGGAAGGTTTAAACACCACTAAGCCAGGCTTGTGAGCAACTGAGTCTGCCTGGCTGTCTGCTGGTGAAATAGAAGTATCTCAGATTGTGCAGCTGGGAAGTAGCAATGTCTCTCTAGTGAAGTGGTTTTCAAAGTGAGAGTCATAAAATCACAGAAGAGTTTGGGTTGGAAGGGACCTTAAAGCCCATCTCATTCCACTCCCTGCCATGGGCAGGGACACCTTCCACTAGCCCAGGTTGCTCCAAGCCCTGTCCAACCTGGCCTTGGACACTTCCAGGGATGGGGCAGCCACAGCTTTTCTGGGCAACCTGTGCCAGGGCCTCCCCACCCTCACAGGGAAGAATCTCTTCATAATGTTTGGTCTAAGTCATTCCCCCTTGTCATAGCACTCCCTGCCTTTGTGAGAAGTCCCTCTCCAGGGGATGCCACTTTAAAAAAGAAAGGAATTAAAGCTGGGAATGGTCTGCAGTTTTCATTTTCTGGGGTGTCAGTGGCGTTATTTCGTTATTTCAGTGGGTTTGGTACCAGCCAAAGTCAGGGCAGCTGGTGGGGACCTGGTGACAGGACACAGTTCCCCAGAGCAGGGGAGGCTGAGCCCAGCCCTGGTGTGGGAGTGACTCCAGCTCATGGGCTGTTCTCCTCAGACAGGGTGGTGCCTCCTCCTCTCCTGCTTGCTGAGCAGCCCTGGAGGAGCTGACATGTGTGACAGTCCCCAGGGATCCTTATTCCCTGTGCACCCACCTCCCCGTGCCCCTCCGTGCAGCAGGATATGACAAGAACCAACAGATAAAAAAGGCCTCGATTCCAGCTCTTGCTTCACAAGTGAGTTCAAATAGCAGCAAGAAGTGAGGAAAAGCTGCCATTTCTTCTGGCTCAGTAAAGGGAGAGACAGTAGTCAGGGTGTCCTGTAGACCTCACTCCTGACCTTGACACAGTCCTGCAAATAGTGGCTGTGTCATGTTCCTCGTTCTGGCTCCTCTCCTGTCCATAGCAAGAGATTTTTTTTCAGTCTCGAGTCACTACTAAGTGAAAAGAGGGGGGAAATACCATTTTAGATAGATAGATAGATAGATAGATAGATAGATAGATAGATAGATAGATAGATAGATAGATAGATAGATAGATAGATAGATAGATAGATAGATAGATAGATAGATAGATAGATAGATAGATAGATAGATAGATAGATAGATAGATAGATAGATAGATAGATAGATAGATAGATAGATAGATAGATAGATAGATAGATAGATAGATAGATAGATAGATAGATAATGGATGGATGGATGGATGGATGGATGGATGGATGGATGGATGGATGGATGGATGGATGGATGGATGGATGGATGGATGGATGGATGTGGCAGCTACTTGTCATCTCCAAAGCCTCCCCAGTTATTAGGGGGGCTGTGTGAGGGTGTGGAGAGGCAGGATGGGCTGTTTTATAAAGACAGGAACATAAAATGTCAGTGGAAATGTAGGGGAATAATGTAATGGATTTGTAGGTTTCAAATGCTTTCCCCAAACTGCTACTCAGGCTGTCACTAAAACAGAAAATAGATAAAAGGTTGTATAATGTATCCACAGAGTAGTGTGTGATTTAACAGCAGCTCTTACCATTTGCATTGGAACAGGCTGCAATTGCTAAAATCAGAGGGGAAGCTTAAGGTCCTAATGGTTGATGTGGTGGATATGGTTGTAAAGAGCAAAATTCTGCTCGCTGGGGTCGATTAATTCCATGTGACAAAAGATATAAGATGAAGTGCTCTGCATACTGGGATCAATTGCTGTGGGAAGAAATATGGGAGCGTATTTTTTTTTTGGCCTGACTGGCAAGCTCTCAATCCTGAGGCACTGGAGTTTGCTGCCCTCAGTTTTAGGGTTCTGAACACACGAAATCCTGGCAGCTCTGTTCCTCCTCAGTGTGAAAGCTCCCTGGAACATATCACATGGATGGGAAGGCTAAATGGATGTATCAACTGTGGTTTGAGTGGAATATTCTGTCTCATTAGCTTATTTATTTAGGAGGATTAGAGAGAATATGAACAGCCATCTAGGGTTCCCAAAGGATTTTAGCAGTGGAGGGCAAGAAGGGCCATTTCAGTGAAGTGATGAGACCTTTATCACAGTTTGTTCTTGTGTTAAGTTTGGGGCCTTGTGATTGTGCCATAATATGTCCTTCCAAAGGAACTCCTAAAACCAAAGTGTAGTTTATCACATTGCTTGATGGTCCATTTCACTGTTTAATTACCACATTTTTAACAATGTGAACCCGCTTTTTATACAGGGATCTTTTTAACCTCTAATTTTCAACCACACCTGCTGATAATTTTATTTCAAAAAGCACAAGACAAAGCCCCCTCCTCCTCCACTGTGCAAAGAAGGAGTAAAATTCCCCAGACTTGTGTGGTTGCCAGAAATCCTCTGGGGTTTTGGAAAATCCAAGTGGGTTAAGGGGGGATTATTTTTGTTATTTTTTAAATTGTGTATTTCCTTCTGAAGAAATGTTTGCAGTGGAAAATAACCTGGTTTAGTTAATTCCTCAGCTGTGGTCTCTCCCTTCACAGTGAAAGTTTTATAAGTCCTTGTCAGAGAAGTTCTGCAGACAATGACAGTTAGCAAAGCATTCCCATCTCCCTGGAAAATTGTGTTAAATTGGGCTCTCTGAAGGTGAGAAGAGCTGTGCTTATGCTCTCAATATAATATCTACGTCCCTGTGGTGGTTAACATAGCTCAGTGATTTCAGGGAGTTAATATTCCAAGGTTTAAAATGGGTAAAAAACAGAAAGAAGGATGGAATAAGAGGGGATGCCTCTGGTAAATGGGGCACTGGCATAGGTTGGATGCTGTACCACATATTTATAAAGATGTATAAAGGATATAAATAGTTAGGAACCAGCAGTGAACTCACTAACAATCTCATTTCTTACAGTGGTCTGTTCTTATTTGATTCCCCAACCTGGGTTGACCCAGGTTGTTTTAAGGTCCCTTGTCCTCATTCTCTGCAGTAGACAACAGGGGAAAAAAAAAAAAAATGGGGTTGGTTTGTTTGGTTTTTAAAATCAGTAAATTGTTTGTTTTGTTCTTGAAAGCTTTTCTAGTTCTTTGCCTTAAGGGAAGAGGGTTTTTTTTAATAAGGAAAAAATTGCTATCACAACAATTACATATCACTGAACACCTGGAAATTAAACATAGAAAGCCTTTTTTGATAGCTTCCTGTAGACTTGAACTTGAACTGTTGACTTGGTTTACCCTTTACACAGAATTTGGACTCACGTAGCCAGACTTTGCACAGCTGACCAGGGATTTGAATCATCCTCCCGAGTCTGTGATTCCTGCCCAGCTGGGAGGCTCCTGGGCTCAGTGTTCTGTCCCTCCTGTGCTGCTGGCAACGTGACTGTCCTTTATCCTTCTGAGTCCCTTCACCATCTGACTTTCTGATTTCTCCAAATTTGCTCCTCTCATTGCTCCAGTTTGAGAAGTGTTTCATTAACTCAGTGAAGGGGGTTCCCAGGAAGATTGAGGATTTATTAATGTGTATTTCTTTGCCCGTTTTTGCTGTGTTTGGAACCATTGTAGTTTTGGCCACTAAAACCTTTCCTTGGGATCATCAAGTTCTCCTGAAGCCAATATGTAAACTCTCCATCCCGTATGTAAACGTGGGACAGACATTCCAGTTTGCAGAGGAAAAGCAACTTTGCACTTAAGACAGCGCCTGGTCTGCAGGAGATAACAGGAGGGTGGTTAAAAAACATACGGTTTCAGTCCTGTGAGAAATTTCCCCATGTTTGTATTTGCATTTATTCTACAACAGAATGCAAATACATATTTTCAATGTTCCCAGTCAGAATTATATTCTCAGATGCATTTCTGAGTATTTTCCTGTTTGTTTTCTTCGTAGGTTTTTAAACATTTAAATTAATATTTTTTTTTCCCCAGAAAGCACAAGTATTAGATGACATGGCTTGTCTTTAAAATAGATTTTTTTATTACAATTTAGAACAGCTGCTTTCTAGCGATTGAGTCATCTCATTTTTTAGATTAGAATCTCTTGTTTGTTTTGTAATTGAAATGCTTTGACACTTGGAACAAGAAATTAAGATAAATACTCAGCACAGGAACCACAAGAGCAGGTGGTTTTTTCCAGCATCCTTCTTATTCCAGGAAAGTGCCTTATATCTTCTCCAGACATGTTTTTGTGCTTTTATAAATGACTCCAGAGTTTGAAATTTCCATGGTTTCTTCTTGAAAAGTTTTCACTCTCTTAATGCCGGGCAATTTCTCTTGCTTCCGAAAATTTAGTTTAAATCAGTTGAGAGGAGTGGCTGTTTCTTAGTGTCTTCCTTTCAGCTGGTTATCATTTGGTGCAGGATACATTTACACACGAAAACGAACATGTAAGTGATATACTGCAGCATCTTTATTTCTGTAGGAGAAACCTCCTGACACAGGGACGTGGATTCGCACAAATCCACGCGGTGTAGCACTGCTCAGCTACTCCAGTGAGGAAATGCCAATGGCTGGAGGTGATGGTGGCTATGAGGAGCTGGATGGGGAGCCCATGGCTGGCAGAGGATGGATTTTTGCCAGGGCAGGAGGGAGCAGCCATCCCACGCTCCAGGAGATGCTGCTGGCAAGGGCAGCTGTGACTGCAGCTGAAGTGGCAGCTGCTGCAGCTCAGCTGGGAGGTCCGTGGAGGGACAGACTGAGCCAGAGCTCTCAGATGCTAATCCACACTCAGGGTAGCATTAATATCTAGGAAACAGCAGGTATCTCACTTGGAAGAGAAAAATGATGGTGATTTTCCCTGAGCTGGAAGAGGGTTTGACTCCTTTTCCAAACGGAGGGTTCTGTATTCAGGGCTGCTCTATCTGGTTCACCCGGGGTTTTGCTGCTTGACCATCAGCACTCAGCAACCACAGAAATCCACAGAGTCCCTCAACCACGAAAATGTGTAATAAATGGCAGTGTGGACGCTACCAGCTCGTGATGGTCATGACAAGAGTCATCACAGAGGTGGGCCATGGGCTCTCCTGGCAGTGGCTGTGTGTACTTTCCTCCCCACTTCAGCCCTTCTTGTGGCAGAGAAGAGCTCGAGGCTGACTCATGAGAGCAAGAGCTGGTCACTGTATTTCTTACAGTGGTCTGTTCTTATTTGATTCCCCTTAGTCTATCACAGCAATTACATATCACTGAACACCTGGAAATTAAACATAGAAAGCCTTTTTTGATAGCTTCCTGTAGACTTGAACTTGTATTGTTGACTTGTTTTACATTTTACACAGAATTTGGACTCACGTAGCCAGACTTTGCACAGCTGACCAGGGATTTGAATCATCCTCCCGAGTCTGTGATTCCTGCCCAGCTGGGAGGCTCCTGGGCTCAGTGTTCTGTCCCTCCTTTACTGTTGGGAATGTGACTGTCCTTTATCCTTCCGAGTTCCTTCGCCATCTGACTGTGCTGGCACCATTGCTCTTACCAGCCCTGAAATATTTGTGCTCCTGGATTCAGTGAAACTGCACCACGTGCACAGCTTTGTGCTCTTGTGCTCTCTCCTCTGTGTTTCATCCAGGCGTTGCTCATGTGCTAAGGTCAAATGTTGTGATTTGGGGACAAGGGTGGCTTCTCTGAGTGTCTGCACATCACCTGGTTTAATGGGGTTCATCTCTACTGGACAGACAGTCTGCTGCAGAACTAATAATCTCACTTTTCCCTGGGCCATGAATCTCTTTGCTGCAGTTTATATATCCTAAAAAATCGTTTAGGGGAGATGCCACTGTCTGATTGGAGTGAAAATTGACAGTATCGAATGGTGGACATTCTCCCAAGTGCAGTTTCCTCCTTCCCCATTTCTTGTGGGTTGACCCAGGTTGTTTTAAGGTCCCTTGTCCTCATTCTCTGCAGTAGACAACAGGAAAAAAAAAA
>VXAY01005828.1:70445-89599 GCA_013399855.1 Oxyruncus cristatus
TTTTTAAAATCAGTAAATTGTTTGTTTTGTTCTTGAAAGCTTTTCTAGTTCTATTTGCCTTAAGGGAAGAGGGTTTTTTTAATAAGGAAAAATAGCTGTTTCTGTAGTGATTTTAGAACTGCTGAAGGTAGCTGAGTACTTATATGGAGATCAAGGACAAGTGCATCTTCCACGTATATTTATAGCCTCCTGTCTGATGTGCTTGAAAATAAATACCACTGATTTTGCATAGGCCACTGCCTGACCTGGGCATCCTGTGAATGAGCTTTTCAGTGCCCCAGCAGTAGGAAGTTCCCTTTCTTTTCCCCAAATTCCTGTGTTGCTGATTCCCCTTTGTATTTTCATACAATTTCTATTTCTCTAGCACTTGTTGTGCCAGTAGAGCACCCAGGTTACAGCGGTTCCTTCCTTCACGGCACTAAATTAAATACATTTTTCTTCCTGGATTTGGTTATGGCATGGTCATGTCTCTTAATTTAAGGTCTTTGATTCCCTCGTGGTGTTTTCATGCAGATTCCCTTGCCCTGAGTACCTTGATGCAGTAAGAGCTGTCAAAATACAGTCCCATGCCAGGGTTCTGCCTTCCGTGGTTCTTGGCTCACTGAAGGAAAAGGAGTGGGGGTAGAGATTTCTCCTATTGCACTGAATTTTTTTTTTAAGGGCCCTTAAAATTTCTCTCTTTCTTAGGTATCTGGCAAGTAATAAAAATTTAAAAACGGGTTGTAATCCCTGGAAGAAATTAGCTGGTTTCCAGTGAAATCACCTGTAATTATAATTCCTTTAAGAGTTCTGCTTTTGTAATTTCTTGTTGCTGGTGTAATTCATGTCCCTTCTCTGTATTGCTGCCTCATCTTGGGTGTCAGCTCTGTCTGGAATTTTATTCTTTGTCCAAATAATAGGATTCACATGCTGTCACCCTTCTCTGGTATCAGTAACATCAGTCTCTTATTTATCCTGGTATTATTAAAGCCTCCCTTTTTTAAACACCGGCTATTTATTTTTCCTGAAGACGCAACATTTTCCTCCTGTCACAGGACAAGCGACTTAAAAATTTTCAAAGGCTCTTTCAAGCAAAGCTGGGAATTAGATTCTTGTGGAGACCTTCATAAAAAATTGAAGGCTTCATGTATTAACATACATTGATTTATTCATAGTGTTTCATTACAAATAAGTGAGGATCCCATAATAGCAGGAGAGGTTAGGAGAGCAGCAGAGCCCCGTGTATTGTATTGACAGCTCTGTTGAAACTGAGCTGCCTTTGGATTGAATTTGGAAGGCAGGCAAGGAACTGGCTGGTAAATAAGTCATGAGTTTTGCTTGCAAGTGCCTGTATATCCAGAGGGTTTCTATGGGCAAGATGATGGAGCTGGAGCAGGATTTCAAAGGTGTTTTTGCAGTGTGGGTTCCTCTCAAGGTGTGCTGGCACCAGCTACAGGTGTATTCCTGACACCTCTCCAGGTCCAGAGCCCTCCTGGCTTAATCTCTCAGGTGTAAACCACATGTAGATCTGCACTCCGAGACTCAGAATGAAGGGAGGGAAAGGATATCAGTGGCTGGCTTACAGAGGAGAAGAGAAGGGCTTTTGTCTAAAGACTTGGTGATATTTATTTCATTTAAATGTACAATTCCATTTCAGCATGTTCTCTTAGCACAGGAAAAGACTTTCAAAGCCTTTGTTGCTGCCATTGTTTTCAGCTGCCTTGTGAGAAGATGACTTGCCAAAAGAAAATGTGTAAAGATGATTTTCCAGAGGAAAATGTATCCGTGTTTGCACCAAGGGTTTTCAGATGCTGTGGGGGATTGTATGGGAAAGTCTCACGGTAATTCTGCCGGTCGTGCTGTGTGCTCTGATTTGACTACAGAAGTTCTGAGATTTGGAACAGAAAAGCAATTCATTGCATCTTTTGTTGTAGATCAGCCCATGCTGAGGTTTGAGTGGAGAGAAAAGATTAGTTTTTCCCTAAGTAAAATTGCCGTGTTGGGATGCAAACACAGAGCCCCTCACTGGAGATACTGAAATAATCCCCGTCCTTGCGTTTTCAATGTCTAATTTCAAGAGATGGCAAACAGGGGAGCAAAAACAGGCCCCTTATCGCCTTGCTTTCCTTGTTCTTCTTTTGCAGATTACATACAAGGCCGTTGGGTCCCTGGATCCCAGCGCCGACCTGTCCAGCCAAAGGGGGAAAGTCTTCAAGCTGAGGAATGAGACCCACCACCTGTTTGTGGGATTATACCCGGGGACCACGTATTCCTTCACCATCAAAGCCAGCACAGTCAAGGGCTTTGGGCCACCCATCACCACTCGGATTGCAACTAAAATTTCAGGTACTGCTTTGGAGAAATAAAAAAAAAACCAAAAAAACAGTTTCCAGTGCTTTGTTCTTTACGTCTAAAGCTGGTAGGTAAAACAATAAAAAAAACGTTCAGCTCAGTGTCTCTCCCAATTTCATAGGGCAGACTTTTAAACCTGTGTTTGATCTGGTTACAAATGCAGTGGGTAATTTGTGGGTATCTTAAATAGCCGTGAATGTCTTTGTGGAGCGTTTTAAATGAGAATCATCATTAGTTGTACAAATGAACTACCTCTATAATAATTATTGTCAGCGTTATCTGCCTGGATGGGGAAGCTCCTCCAGTAATGTGGGTTTTATTTTCAGAATGCACCAAAATGGATGTAATGAAGTAATGGAATTAATAGTGCAAGGAGACTAAAAATAAAGGAGGAAAGCTGCTTTCTTTAAGGTTTTTATGAGTAAGAGCAGAGGGAGGGATTGAGGCAGGCAGACAAGAATATGAAAGGCACTAAAATAAGGAGGCATTGCAAAGAGAACGTGTGAAAAAACCGGAGATTTAGGCTAGTTATCAAAAAAGGGATGGTAGAGGTGATATTGGGCAGATATATGAAGATTTTAATTTTAACATTTAGTTGATAGCACTAAAATAGCTTTTCTAACAGGGAGAATTGCTGACATTTTTTTGAACTACCTTAACTGTTCTTTTTCAGTAAAGCCAAAATGAACATTTGGGACATTCAGGACACTTGGAAATGCTTGAAATTAGGGCTGGGTGCTGTAGGAAAGAGGGCACAACAGTGTGTGTTTACCACTGCCCTTTTTCAAAATTGGTTAATAAAAGCAAATTGTGAGCAGTAAGTGACAGGGTAAACTTGAAGGAAGCACAATGCATCCCTTTCTTCTGCTGGCCATCAGCAGGGTTTGAACCCTTAACATTTAGTCCAAAAGCCCTAAACCACTTGAAGTAAAAGCCATTAAGTGTCCAAAGAGCTCCATGGACTGATGGGGTTTGTGCAGCCCTGCTGTGAAGGGACAGCACAGTGTGCACTCTATTCCTTTGTGAGCAGAGAAGTAAAATAGCTCAACAATGGTAGTGCTTTTCCCCTCTGATTCTGTTTCTTTGAATTTTATTACTCCATGAGTGCTCACATTGTGTTGGAAGCCTGCATGACTACTACCTGTATGCACACTTGGTTTATTGTCTTTTTTTCCTCCCGTCTTTGAAATACCTGCTTCACAACAGCGGGGTACAAACTCCTTGCAAGCATTAGGATGGTGTCTGACATTGGATTATCTCATTGCATGGTCAAGCTTGTGACGTTTGCGTTTTCCAAGTAATTGGGAAATGACTGTTAAACTTGCTCTAAAAGGCAGTCTCAAGGTTGTTAGGGAGAAGAAGGATTTTTGCACGGACTGGGATGTCCTTGTAAGTCTGTGTGTGTTTTAAAACGAAAAGACATCTGTGCTGTAGCAGTGTGTGAGCTTATCTGTTTATATGGGTGGCCACATTTGTTTATGTCTCAATCCCAGCTGAATGGCAGAATTCCTCAGGACTTTTCTTTGGGCAGGAAAACAGGCATTCATCTGATGAGCAGGGCTTGCTATTTTAGGGACATCTCTGCCAACTGTAGTTTGACTGAGGTGCCACACACCCGTTTTGTGTGGGGTACACAAGAAAACTACAGTATCTTATTTCACTGCCCTGTGACTAACACAGACCAGGATCCCTGGATTATCCTCCATACCCTTTGCTGGGCCTGGCAAGACCTGTTTCTTCCATTTACTTTTCAGCTGTGTGGTGTGTGACAGTAAGAGTGGAGGTTGTCTGTGGCAGGTGCAGTGATTACACAGAGGGTAACTAAACAGGTCTGGAGCACGGGCAGGAGAGATGTCCAAGGTAGCCAACAGCGAATCCAGAAACAATTCAGTAGCACCAGTGCAGTGCTGCACTTGGGTCAGAAGCTTCAGAGGAGGATGGTGGAGGCTGGAAAGGCAGAGCCCAGCTTTGTTCTGGTGCCCAAACTGGCCTTGCCACCTCCAGGCAGTGCAGAGCTGTGCTGTGGCACCATCCCCTCAGGCCAGAGAAGGTGCTGAGCAGCTCTTGCTGTGGCATCACGGCCAGCAGGTTGAGGGAGGAGATTTTAACCCTCTGCTCTGCTCTTGTGAGGCCTCATCTGGAGCAGCCTCCAGCTCCGGTGTGCTCAGCACAGGAAAGACATGGACCTGCTGGAGCAAGACCAGAGGTGCCACAAAGACACTCTGAGAGACAGGCTGAGAGAACTGGGGATGTTCAGCCTCGAGAAGGCCCACGGGTGACTTTATTTAGGCCTTCCAGTGCCTAAAGCAGCTCCAAGAGAACTGGAGAGGCACTTTGGACAAGGGTCTGGAGTGCCAGGACAAAAGGGAATGGCTTCCCACTGCCAGAGGGCAGGGATAGATGGGATATTGGGAAGAAATTCTTGCCTGTGAGGGTGGGGAGGCCCTGGCACAGGTTGCCCAGAGAAGCTGTGGCTGCCCCATCCCCGTGAGTGTTCAAAGCCAGGTTGGACAGGGCTTAGAGAAACCTGGGCTAGTGGAAGGTGTCCCTGCCCCTGTCAGGGGGTTGGAACAAAAAGGATCTTTGTGTTCCCTTCCAACCCAAATCAGTCTATGATCTCCAGCATCTCTGGTCATCTCTGGTATAGAAGACCACTTCTTGTGTCTTCTTTAAATGTCTCACTGCTTCCCCCTGATGCAGAGCACCTTATTTCAGAGAAATCCTCCTGAAGGAGCTGGCATTCATTCTTCCCTGGCTTATTGACAGGAAAGTCAGTAGCTGAGCTGACAGTAGCAGCCCCATTCTTGACAGTTTTCAGGCATTTAGATAAAAATTCTGATTGTAAACAGGATTACAGTGGAAATCACTATGAGAGGATTAAATATGGGATCCCCCACAGTGCAACCTGCCCTTGTGAGTTACAGGTGAACTATTTGTGTGAATTCTTCTGTTTGCTTTATACTTTAAAGATATTTGAACTTGCATCTTTGGAACAAACTTGATGATGCTCTGACCTCCTAATCTCTTCAGTTCTTACACAGTAAAGTTTGTCCCAAACAGAAGTCGGGGGGAAGGAAAAAGTAATAAGTAAAATATGTTTCCTAAGGAAAACTTCTACTTTCACAGAATGATCCTAAGAGAAGATAACAAACCAGAAGCAGAAGCTAAAGTTTGGCTGAGTGTGAATATTCCTTGGGTTTCTGTATTGCTTTGGGAAACATGGCAGGGAAGGGATGGGGATGCCATGGCTGGGAACTGCCCGAGGGCAGCACTGGAAACTGTGCAGCTGCCTGTTGAGTCAGCATCACTAAAGCACTGGGGTAAAATGTCATGGATTTGGGTGCCAAAATAACCTGGCTAATTTGTGCTGCTCTCTTTTCATCTTTTGTGCTCTGTAACACACCCTCCAGCTAATCAAGGGGACACAGCTTAAGTCTGCGTGTTAAGAACTCTTAAGATGTGAGAAGGCTAATGCGCTGACCAGAAAAGATTCAGGATTCCTGGGTGCTTTCCTTAGCTCTGCCACTGACTCTTGACATCTGGAGTGGGGTTTTTTTTTTTTATCATGTCCGTGCGTTTTTCTTTCTTCACCTTTAAAATGGAAGGAATGATCCCACCTCAAAGCACTACTAAGTCTTAAAAGTCCAAGGCAGGATTTTCAAAGCCAGCTTGAAGGTCCGGGGGGGCCAATTCCTGTTTAATTTGAGGAGGAAAAAGAGTGCACAGATATTTAAGCAGTTTTGATAACTCTGGTCGTAACATCGGGGAGCATTTTGATATTTCATTTGCGACATGTGAAATGGTCTGCAGGAAATGTTAACACTGTCAGCAAGTGGTGTGTGACTGAGGTGTCTCTGCTCTGCTGCAGCACCGTCCATGCCGGAATACGACACGGACTCGCCCCTGAATGAGACTGACACCACCATCACCGTCATGCTGAAGCCTGCTCAGTCCCGGGGAGCACCTGTCAGGTGGGTGTTCTGCCTTCTCTTTTCACAGTTTCCCCCCTCTCCTTCCTCCCCATGCTTCCCTCACGCCTCTCTCATTCTCCTCTGAGAACGGAGCTGCTGAAAGCCAGCGCTGACTAAAAGGCCAACTCAGCTGTTGATTCTGCCTTTCACAGTCTCCTTTTATAAATGCCTCAACCTCCTTGCCTCCTGCTGTTAACCTCCAGGAGGGATTGCTGCTGGCACTGTGCAGGGTTATTACCCTCTCAGCAGCACTTCAGATGCCTCTGCAGCGCTGGAGCGCAGCAGGACGTGGAGCTGGGTACTGAGTGGTGCTGTGGGAAGGTGGAGGAGGCTCCAGGTCTTCATCCTGACCTCTCTTCCGTGGTGAACAAGGCCTGCTGGTAACTACTGTAGGAATGCCTGAACTGTCTTTAATGCTTGCAGATGCATTTGTGCAGTTTCTGGGTGTAACCTCACTTCTCACATACATAATCCAGCTGTTGCTGCTGGGCTGGTTGTACAATGAAGGAATAAGTCTGGTGCAGAAAAAAGGAGTTCTGATTTACAGAGGCATTGCTAGTGTAGGCAAGCAGGTCCTGGTGACAGAGCAGGGGATTTACAGGATTACACAAACATGGAATCATTTAAGTTGGGAAAGCTTTGACCAGTCACCACTTTGTAAATTAGACCAGAGCACTGAGTACCACGTCCAGTTATTCCTTGGACACCTTCAGGGATGAGGACTCTACCACCTCCTTGGGCAGTCTGTTCCAGTGCTCGACAACCCCTTCCATGAAGAAATTCTTCCTGATGTCCAACCTGAGCCTCCCCTGGTGCAGCTCGAGAGCATTTCCTCTTTTATGTCCCTCGTTCCCTGGGAGCAGAGCCCGACCCCCATCTGGCTCCTCCCTCCTGTCAGGGAGTTGCAGAGCCAGAAGGTCCCCCTTGAGCCTGTTTTTCTCCAGGCTGAGCCCCCCCAGCTCCCTCAGCTGCTCCTGCTGCTCCAGCCCCTTCCCAGCTTTGTTCCCTTCTCTGGACTCACTCCAGCCCCTCAGTGTCTTTCTCACAATGAGGGGCCCAGAACTGGACACAGCACTCAAGGTGCAGCCTCAGCAGGGCCCAGTACAGGGGTGCAATCACTTCCCTGGTCATCTGGGGACAGGGAGCTGCCCAGGAACCTGTGGAATAGAAAAAACATTTCTGACTGACTCTGAGCTGGGCCCTGCTCTTAATGATGAGATGCTGACCTGGGACACTCCACTGCAGGTCACTCCCTGACTGTGGGAACATGACTTAGAGGTCTGTGCTTCGTCGCTCTCTTCCACTGGGGTGAGTTTGTACATAGAGAAAGGCACCAGCACAGATGAACAAAGTTCCCTGCTGAGCTGGCACTGCCTTGTCTGTCACTGGCAGAAGTGCCTGTTGGCCATTCATCCTTCTCCTCATCCTGCCACTCCTCCTGCCAGGCTCCTCAGCTGAGAGCAGCAACTAGAACCACTTAGAAAAACAGTGGATCCTTCCCTGCAGTGGTATCCAGCAGGTATCCTTTACCTCCCTGTGGGATCTTCAGGCTTTTACCTCCAGTTTTCACAAGAGACCTTTGAAGTTTTTCCCATGCCTGGTATTCTAAAAACCTCTAGTTCCTTCTTTCCAAGTGACCTGGGCTTCTGTGCCTCGCTAACGGGTTCTTAGTGCTTTTGAAGGATGTATTCAGGAGCAAATTGCTCAGATGTAAACTGCTGGATTCAGTGAAATATCCTGCATTGCTTGGTGGTCCAGTCTATGTCACAGCTTTCCCCCAAATTGCATTGACAGGCTCAGGAAAAAAGTCTGCTCTTCAAGACTTGCACCAGCCATTCTCTAGTTTTTCTGAGTAATGTATTTTGAAGTTTCCCTTTCAATCTCTGGTACTCCATATGAGCAAATTTAGGAGCCTATTTTCTGAGTCCTTTAGGGATGTTTTTCTGCTGGAAAAGAGCAGTAAAATCACATAGCTCTGTTTTGTTTTATTTCTTTATATGGGGGAACATTCCTGTATCTCGTTTTACCACCTGCTGTCTTAACAGTGTTGCTATTTTGTCTTTTTATTGAAAAGTCTTGTGATTTTTCTCAAAGTCGATTTACTGCACTTTAAGTGCATTCAGTGAATAATGCCTTTGCCAGCAAATACGTCTGTATATAAAATTGGTAGAGGTTTTTTATAAATTTTCACTCTCTTTAATTGCATCGTAGCCTATTATACACATGTTTGCAGAGAGGGCAATATTTACATGCCACATCTAGGTGATAAAATTATTTCCTATTATGAGTCCATTTCGTTGACTTACAGATGTGTGTATGGAAACAAGGAGGGGCAGGGGGAGTAAAGGGGAGGGGGAATTCTAGCTTTTTATGAAATATGACAGCCTGAGAATGTGGGAGTACCTTCCTCTGTGTAACCGTCCAGACTGTTCCTAGTCTGGCCTTGACAAACCCGGTTATTCCAACCTTTGATTTTCCCAACCTGTTCCCTTTTCTTCCAGTCTGTTCTGCACAGTCCCATTTGTGAGATTCTCTCAAAATACCATATCCAGAAGCAGGTAACATTCGTTCAGAGTAGGGGATGCAGATTACAAGAATAACATATTGTGAACTGCTTGGGATGCTCTCAGTTACACAAGGATGAGGTGGTGGTTTATCCTCCTCAATGTTTTTTATTGTATTCAAGCTGAGCTCAAAGAGATCTCCTTTGTTTTTGGCTGGTCAGTTGTTCTACCTTTTGGTTGTACATGGGTTATTTCTCTTTCACAAGTGGAGTATTTTCCAGACATGTCCATTAAACATGATAAAAAAAAATGTGCTTTAAAAGTCCAATACAAACTTATGTGGCTTAGAGCCCCACTTAATGTGATGCCATCCTGTGCTCAGGTACTGAAGGCATTAAGGCAAACAGAGATTTAGGACAGTGTCTGAGCACTCTCTGTTGTGGGGATGGTGACCTGGAGTGATGTAGGGGTGTGACTCTAAGGTAGTATCTATGCATAAGATAATTAAGTAACTTTTTCCTGAGTTCTTTCCTTCTGCTGTGGCACAGAGATGGAGGATGGTCTGCAGGAACATTTTTAGAGCAATACTGTAGGATATCTAAACTAAGATTCATTGTATTTTTCATTCCTCTGGAATGCAGGCACACCAACTCCAAAGTCACTTTCGGCATTAAGACATTTCTGATGTTCCCCAGTGCTCGTGATAAATAATTTAAATGTGGTTGTTTATAAAAGTAACGACCAGGAACTCGGCATTGTTAATGATCTACGGATAACAGTGAAGACACTTTCATAGGAACTAATAGGATTAACATAAACTTAGATATTCTTTGATCTATTTTGTCCTGTTGCCAAAAGGGAGGTGAAGCCTCAGCAAGCAGAAATGTTCTCCCTTGTGGCACAGGCTTTCCATTGTGCCTTTATTTTTCCTGGTGTAACCTGCAGAGCATGATTCCACATTGCCCTTTAAAAATAACTTTTAGGTGTTCTTATATCAATCTAAACCCCGTGAATGGTGCTGTGATTGATTTGCCGAAGGCTGACATTCATCTATAATGCATTCACAAGAGGAAGGAAGAATGCAAGTGTTCTCAATCTTTACTCCTCGACTCTTCCCTGAAAATCTCTGATGTGATTTTGAGGATATTTCTGCCTTTGAACGTGTTATTGTCAGGAGGGCTGAGTCAGTCCTTCCTAGATTATTCACGTCTTTAGACCTCTGTTTGAGGCTTTATATCCCACTCGCTGCTTGGAAATACCACTGCGAGGGGTTCTACCCACACGACTTGTCCACTGAGCTGCTCTCTGGGCGCTGGATGTTTGCAAGTCCATCTGGTTTATTGACACACGGTTGCTTCTATCTATCTACCCATGCTACTATTATGGAGAAGATCAAATTTCCAGGGCAGGTATTAGTTTTGAGGATTTCAGAGTTGGAATAAATGCTCCCCATCGGTGTGATTGCCTTGTCAGTGCCCTGCTCTGCGTGTTGGAGCTGTAGGACACTGTAGAAGGACGTCAGAGAACATCCTGCAATTATATTTTTTGGGGGGCGGGGGGAGGTTCAGACAACAGAGAACTTTTTTGTTGGAAAAAGATGGATTTAATCTCCTTGGCTTCCTGCAGTTCTCGGAGATGTATCGGTAAATAATCTGTGGTGTTCTCTTGTGTGCTGCCAGCACACAGTCTTTAGGCACCTGACCCCTGCACTGTGTTAAAGAGCAGTATAATTAGAATTATTTGACCTTTGCTCTTGCCTTTTTGCAGATATATTTTTTTGCAGTGGGGGAGAACATGTGTATTTGATATTNATATATATATATATATATTTGCAGTGTAAGTATCATGTGTAAGTGATCCTGGAGAAATATATTCAGGTGAGATCATTTATTGTGAATGCGTGCAATGGTCGGATACTTGTAATCGTTTCTGTGAGGAAGGATGGGTTATTTTATTAATGTACATCTGAAAGGAACGAAGTAAATCTAAATCAGAGAATGGAGATTAAATATTTAAAATATATTTAGAAATACAGGGCAAAGGTCAAATAAATATTTTCCTATCAACACTCAGCCAGGAGGAGAAATTAATTTATATGGACTGAGCCCCATGTACTCTTAATTACATTTGAGTCTTGGTCTTCTAAGCATGAAATAAAGGTAATTTTTGGTGTCCATGATGCTGAACATATTAAGAGAAAACATCTGTAGTGTTATTTAAGAGAACACCTAAGAACAATGTTTTTTTTCTGGTTTTATGCTCAAGCTATTCTCCCAGGAAACAATCCTGTAGGATGTAGTTGTACCTAAGTATTCCTGCCTTCAGTAACAAATGAAAACTTCCTGTGGTGGAGGGCAGTGGTTTTGCTTCCATTTTATGTTGGAGAACTGAGATTTTGACTACCTAACACTTGCCTTTCATTTCTGTCTGCAACAAAGCAGAAACTGAGAATGTGTGGAGCCACAGGCTATAAATTTAATCTCCAGATAAGTCCTTTTTTTTTTTTTTTTTTTAATGATTTTGGGCATCATCTTTTCATCCTCAGTTACTTTTGCTGCATTCCTCTCGCTGGCATCCTTAGTCTGATTTTGCTTTTACTGCACATTAGTTCTTTCCATCCTTACAAAGGAGTGGTTTGCAGGCCTAGTGACCTCGATTCCATAGGGAGAAACTCTAAATTCACAATATTTGCTGAGGTTTGTGTTCTGTTTTGGGGCTGGTGGCTTTGGTATGTAGATCTCCATCACCATACAGGGAGCAGTGCTGTTCAGCTCACTGCTTTGCAGCCTCTCAGTGGCATCACATGAGCTTGCCTCAGGCATTTGTGCTGATAATTAATTCATTAATGCCACGAAAGGGTGGCAATTGCTTGTTCTTAAAACTCCCACGCAGCGTACCTTGTGTTGGAAAATAAAGACTGGAGTCAAGGAGCAGTAAAACAGTAAAAGGGGGTTTAATGCTGAAATTATCTTGCCTGATTCTGAAAGTTGGATTGCCTTGATAGGCATCTTCTTAGTACCTGGAAAATCAAATTCCTGACCTGCCTTTTCTAAGCTCATATTCAATTCATGGCTGCATCACATGAGTGGGTTGATTGAATACAGGGCAAAATAGTCGTCACATTAGATCTTTTAATTTTGTAGTATTTAATGAGGAATGAGATAATCAATCTAGGCTTCTGATATTATAAGCCTAATTATCTGTATTAATTCACATCTCCTATAATATACCTCAGGGATATTGTTCTGAAATCATTCAAGCTGGGTTTCTCTTGCCTGGCATTCTGCCTTCAATTTAGCTCAGGGTTTGAAGGTAAATGAGAGAGTTTCTTTCTTCTTAGAGACAAACCAGATCTGCTTTTTCTTTAACCGTGTGCAAATGTGAGAGAAGGAAGATGAGAGCGAGAAAGAATGAAAAGGAGAGTTTGGGTGGAGTAACAGCAGCTGTGAGGATCAGCCTGGTGTTTGTTACACCAAAAAAGAACAGAATAGGGTTGCACAGGAAGCACTCACAGGTTTGACCTCACTGATGTGGCCAAACTCACCTGAGTTTGGCCAGAGCCCTGCAGTCCTGAGCCTGCACTTCCATTTCAGCTGGAGTTGTCAAGGTGTGGTATTAAATGGAGTCCTAGAATGGTTTGGGTTGGAAGGGACCTTCAGCACCATCTGATTTCTAGTGGCAGGGACACCTTCCACTAGACCAGGTTGCTCCAAGCCCCGTCCAACCTGGCCTTGGACACTTCCAGGGATCATCCATAACGACTTCAGTAGGACTGGAAATTATTCTTAATAGTAAAAGTGCTTTGCCTGTTGTGTCAGGAGATACAGGGGGGATGCATCCGGATGCGGGTTGACAACCACAAGTTCCAGGAAGGAATATTTATAGTCTTTTATGTACCACAGCATAATTTATTGAATGGGGGTTTCAAGGTTTTCTTAGCTCCCCCGAAGAGCCAGGTGTTAGTCCTAAAAAGTGAGGATAAAGGGCATTTGGGGTCAGTTATTTCATCTGGTACAGGAAATGCATTTTCTTACTGGAACAGAAAATTGTTCAGCTGAGAACTGCGTCCCCTAAAAAGTCACAGAACTGCCTTTGGCAGTTTTTTTTATCAGCCATCAGAACCACAGCTGATCTTGGAGCCTGGGTGACCTGCTGTGTCTGAGACCATTCCACAGAGAGCTTTGGCGGTGGACAGAAATGGGAGAGGAAAGCCATAAAATTTGAGTTTGTTTTCATGATAATATTTTAACAATCAAATTACACATGCAGCCCATTCTTTCGTGTCAAGCAGCATTTTATTAGTACTACAGTGAGGCTTTTTGCTAAGACTTTTTATTTATGGCTGGAGAATACTGAGGGGGGGAAGGAATATTTTTGCATAAATCTTTTGTGCTGACCGTGTAAACTGTCAGATTTAATTCCAGCAATCAAAAGGTTAATGAAGTCTGAACTTTAAGCTGAGATTCACAAATTGATGGCCATTTTCTCACATCAAGCTGTCAACCAGTAAGATGAGGGAGCAGGAGAAAATACCCACAGTTGCCAGTTGGAGGGTTGTTTTTTTTTCCCTGAGACATTTCTTTACTTCACATCTCCCAGAGCCAACACACCCCTTCCTTACTGTCACTGAATGGAAGGATAATAACAAACCATGTGAAAAGACTTTAAAAAATGGGAGACTGGGAATTTTGTGAGGTGCAGTGCCAAGCCTGTGAGAACCCTTGGATGAGACCTTTCGGTGGGACAAGCTGAGCCTGGCCACAGCTGCTCAGGGTTGGAGCAGCCCACAGGAAGCACCTTGGCTCTTCTGGTGGAGCACCAAGGACAATTTATCTGATTGAAGCAGCTCCTTAAGGGACTTAAAATGAGATAGGATGAGTCTGAGCACGAGCCCCTGGCAAATGGCCACCCCTCAGGAGCAGAGCACAGGCTTTACCCAGCCAGCAGTCCCTCCACCAGGGAGTGAGGATGATGAGTTCAGAAGACAAGTGGGCTCCTCTCTTCTGCCTGTGGTGATGTTTACACTCCCAGATGCCCTTTGATGTGTCCATAATAACACAAAAAGTCAATAGAAGGGAAGATGACTAAGCTCTGCTTTGTTGTTGCAGACTAAGGCATTTCAGGACTTAATTATACTACAGGTATATAAATTCCGGAAACATGTTAATGCTCCCGTGATTAAAATTATAGAGGGGCTAATTGAAAAAGCATAAACTGAATTGAAGAATTCCTAATTATAGTTTGCTTTGAGGTGTTAATTTCCTCCATAATGAATGCATAATGTCTTGGAACTAGAAACGGGGGTTGCTGCACCAGGGCGTGGGCTGCAGATGGAATGAAGGGATTATCATAAATGCAGCCAGACAATCCTCAGGAATGAACCTCTGCAGCCATGATGTTATTCTGCCTCTCTGTAACTTCAGTTTTTCCTTGCACAGCGCTTTTCCAAAGCAAGAGGCAGAATGGTGAAGGATTTACTTCCTGTGCAAAAGGAAGGGGAAATACTGGTGTAATTAAAAGTAGTCATGGTGCAAAAGAGGGAGGCGAGGAGAGAGAGGCAGAACTTGGAGGGTTTCTGGTGGGAAGGTCAAACAGCAGCACGAAAGGGGAGGCAGTGCTGATGCTTAGTGCTGACTTCCCTTTTCACCCACCTTGACAGATCCCTAAGGAACTGCAGGAACTGATGTTGATGCAGGTTGAGGGGTTTTTTTTTCTGCCAAAGCACACATCCTATATGTAATGTTTTCTCTTGTGTAAAAAATCTGCTTAGTTTTGAAGGGACTTGGTGAACTACAGGATCGTCAGATACGATCTCCCGATGTTTGAATCAGACCCATTCCCACTCTGGTGGGGTAAGAGCTGTGTTTGGATGATGACAGACCAGCTGTGAATTGCTGCAGAGAATCCTCGTCCTTGGGACTTTGCCATTCCCCTTCCTCCATCTCAGTTTTCCTTGGTGTTTGTAGTGAAGGTGCCATTTCCGAGCTCCCTCTGGTGGCAGAAGCATGATCACTTTGTGCTTTCTGAAAAGGGAGAAGTGTCCAGAAAAGGTGGGAAGTAGCTGGTGGATACTGCTGCAGCTTCAGGTGCTGCAGGTCTGTGTTACCCTTCCCCAGGAGAGCTCATCATCACTGCACGTTGATGACAGCCCTGTGAGCAGTTGCCTGAATGTATGGGCCTTGTCTGGTAAGGAAGTTTATCTGAGGGTTGGAAGGTTGGTTCCCTCCTTCTTTCTAGTGTTTTTCTTAGCTTTTTAATTAAAAAAAAAAATTCGAAACAGACACGACGCCAACAAAAAGATTTTTCAAGTGTTCTCTCTTAAGAAAGACATCACATTCTTCTGTGTGGGTTTTCCCCGCACAGTCTTGTAGCTGTGGTTGTGGAAAAGGCAGAGGAAGCTTTGAATTCCCAACTAGGTTATCTCTGCCTCCAAATGGACCTAATTTCATGGAAGCCATTGGAAATACCCAAATTAATTCAGACTGAGAATATATGCAAATGCACCCATCTCTTGTCCAAGCCACTGCTTTGATGAAGGACGTGGCTGAAGGTGCTGAAGAGTCCCAGAAAGGGTCTGTCCTTCTCGTCCTGCAGGTTGTTCAAGAACCACTTTGGCTCTTTTTGTCCTTGAAACATCCTCCTGGTGTTAAACCAGCACTCACTGAGGATGAGACAAGTCCTCAGTCAGCGATGCCTGTTTAATGTGAAGCAACATCAACAAAAAAAGAGGTTGGGTTGTTTTTTTTCTTGTAGATTAAACAGATGGCAGGTGGCTCAGGAGGGAAAAAACACCTCCAAAGCCACTAACATTAGCTCCTGTTGCAGGGAAAGCTGTATCTGTCTGCACTCATTATCTTTAATCTGCCAGCACGAAATAGCATTGAACTGGAGAGACAGAGACTGGGCCAGTTCCACTGGGGAACAGCTATTATGTCTAATCTGGGTTGCAAGCCAGGGCAGGCTTATGGAGATGGTTGAGATAATGGAACACAGAGCTTTAAAATGCCCTCTGGTTCTTTATATATTTTTTTTTCCTAATTTTTATTTCCCAGAAGATTAAATAGAGAATTTAAAGCATTTAAGACAATGATGCATGTGTAATACGAGTAAACAGATGCAGTAGCAGTGTTGTGGTGGTGTGGGATGGAGAGGAGGTAATTTTGTGAGGATGGACAGCATCTTTTATTAGGCCAAATGATACAGCTGGGAAAAATGGCCATTTAAGTACACAAATCCCTCTTTATGTTTGGTGAATACTGACTGAACACAGTTGTCTTTTTGACAACTACTTGGGTTTTGTGTGTTTCTCTTGGCTGTGGACAGGTGCTGTGGTGGATGGTCTAGATGGTCTGTGGGAATATTTACATTTTTAGTTATCCTTCCATAGCCATCCTTCCTTGGAAAGACGTGGCCTCTTCACTCAGAGAAGAGTCATGGTGCTTGGAAGAGTCATTTCGAGGTTGGGAGCACTGATTTTAGTAGGTGTATTTATGTATAGGTACATAAATAGGTGCACATGTATGTGCACGCACAGATGTTCAGATGCACACATAAAGAATCACAGAAGACACCTTAAAGTTCATCTCATTCCAACCCCTTTCCATGGGCAGAGGCACCTTCCACTAGCCCAGGTTGCTCAGAGCAACCTCCTTACTGGCACAGCGTTGTTACTGGTTCATGGGAGTTTGACAACCTTGCATCTTGTGTGTGGTGCAGTTTTATGCCAGAGACAGAGCTCCTCTTTCCCAGTTCTCTCTGCTCCTCCCTCACTGCTGCAGGTCACATCTCAAGGGATGACCAGGAGTGACATTTTTCTCTTATTTTTCCCCTTTTGAAAGACTTTGTCACATGTGCTCAGCCTGGATACTCCAGACTCCATTCGGCAGGACATGTTGGCTGGTGGGTTGGATGTAGGAATACTGGACAAGAAAGTGGAGATTTGTTTGCATATAACTGATATTGTGATACCAGGCAAGTCACTCATTGCATGTTCTCCATGCCAGTGTTTCTATATCTGGAATGGTGGGATAATGATGTATTGGACCTCAGGGGTCTGTCAGGATAAAAGCCTATCCACCCAGGGTCTGAGACCATGGGACATGACATTTGACATTACACTGTCACTTGTTTTACCAAAAAAAAAAAAAATCATCCAACCACCACCAAAAAAATCCAAAACCAAAATAAACCCCCCAAACAATCCACAAACAAACAAAAAAACCCCCCACTACCTTCTAACAGAGCTCTCATTTTTCAGCCAGTGGTGGGAATTGTATATGATGCTGCATTAAAACTTCAGAGAAATTTCAGACAAAGTAGAATCGTAGAATCATAGAATTAGCTGGGTTGGAAAGGACCTCCGAGATCATCAAGTCCAACCCTTGATCCAACCCCACTGTGATTACTAGATCATGGCACTCAGTGCCACGTCCAGCCTCAGCTTGAAAACCTCCAGGGACGGAGAATCCACCGCTTCCCTGGGCAGCCCATTCCAATGGCTGATCACTCTCTCTGTAAAGAATTTCTTCCTAATATTCAACCTAAACCTCCCCTGGCACAGCTTAAGGCCGAGCCCTCTTGTCCTACTGCTGGTTCCTGGGACAAGAGACCAACCCCCACCTGGCTACACCCTCCTGTCAGGGAGTTGTAGAGAGCAATGAGGTCTCCCCTGAGCCTTCTCTTCTCCAGACTAAACTACGTATTCTGGCCAAAGACAGCATTTGATACAGTGACATTGGCAGGATGCTTTGCTGCAAAACCAAATATTTTGTTTGGTTTTGCTGGGTGTTTTTTTAAGCTTGGCAGTGCACAGCACCTTCAATAGATGCCACTGCCTGTCCCACAGGTAGCTCAGCACAGCCACTGGTCCTGGCTGGGCAGGACACAGCACCATCTCTCTCTTGTGTACAGGGAGCCCACAGTCATTAAAGTCCCTCACTTTTTCTAGGGCCCATTTCAATCACTGTAGAAACTTCACAAAGCTTGAAATTTTAGTGACACAAGAATGCCCCTGTGAGAACTCTGACTCCAGACAGTACTGCCCAAGTGTGAAATCACGACCTTTTGTTTCTTGGATTTACTTGGAAGTAAAGCTGGAGTATTGAGCTGAACATGAGAGTGGAAGAAAATGTGGAGAGACTCTTCTTGATTATTAAATGGATTTCATTATTATTGGCTCTATCTCAGCAGCTTTTTTTCACAGCAATGGCAGTAATTACCATCTCTTCTTTCTGTGCCATTTTTTACAAATTTGGCTGAGTATTTTTTCGGTATTCTTCAGCTTCAGTGAATGCAGTGTGAGAGTTGTTTAATTTAAATGAATGTTATAAGAACACGCAAAAATAACTTCAAAATGAAGGCTCGGGTGTGAATAACTTTGCAATATGAGAGACTATTTCCTTGAGTAGCATCACTGTTGGAGGCTTTATATTTGTGAATGCTTTGCAGATGTGAGCAAGCTGATTGATAACACTGCAGCCCAGTATTATTCATAATGGGCAAGTTAGTTTTTGAGTCTTTGAAGTAGCCAAGCATATTCTAGAAGATGACATCATAAAACAATCTCCTTTTTTGCCTATTCTCAGCATAAAACTGTTCACTGAAAGCAGACCTTCACTTTGGCGTGTTGTTTTCTGCATGAAGCTGTTCCAGAGTGAAATGGAAATAGGAGCAATTTTTAATTGCTTTTAATGGTTTGGAATCAGTTCTTAAATAGACAGAGAAAGCCAGTGCACTGGGTCCTGTCTGTACGTCCTGGGTGGCTGTGAAGTGCAGTTCATTATGTTTTGTAGATTAGTTTTCAGAGCTTCTGAGTAAAGGTGCTCTTGGAGGTACTAAGGGTGACATTTCTGAACATGTGAAGTCAGTAACTCAATTCTTAGGAATATACTGGCACCTGTTTGAACCCAGAAAACCTCATGAGCTTGGAAACTGCCTGTGGACTCGTTTCTTGGATGCCTGAATGTTTGATTATGGGATTACAGGAGATGCCTAGGCAGGAAATATTCACCCTTATAGCCAAAGGAAAGCAGTGCTGCAGTGTATGCTCAGAGCAGTGAGTCTCAGCATCAGGCTTTATGGCAGTTATCCTTTTAGCTCTTGTAAATTTTAGTGGAATTTATATTATGTAAAGCTTTCTTACACTTCAGTGGGTTTTGGTTGAATTTCTTCCAAAATCCTCTGTATGCAGGTTCATGGGAGGGCTGGAGTTACATTGTGAGAAGGATCTCACAATTTAATTTACAATTTTTTAGGGGAAGCTATATAGAGTACCTTTCTTCCAATTCCCCATTATTTTGTTTCTTATTTTCTGTGTGGTGGAATTCAGGCTTTCATTTTGATATCTTTA